>CM042236.1:1077500-1417500 GCA_023566465.1 Cottus gobio
CAACATTTAACAGAATGAGTTTGAACCAGAAATGTAATCTCAGAATGTGTTTATCACTACATGTGTCAAAGCAGAGGGAAGCGGCTCGTCCACACTGAAGTGTCAGCACCAGATTGATGACCTGATCTGTTTGATGGATGGAGCTTCAGCACTCGGCTATCTGCCTTTCCGTCAGTGTCTGAGCAGCAACACAGCACTGCAGAGCAACTGCACTCCTCTGCTCACAGATAGCTATATCATTTCAGTCAAACCAAGAAACCCCTCCCACTGCTGTACACTCATAAAGTAAAACTAAACCAACACCACTCCGTTCTCTGAGGAGAAAATGCAATAAAATTTTGTAATATGCGTGGTGTTTGTTTTGTCTGTGTAGGTGGCCACTAAACCTGTATTCTATGTAACTTTCAATAACAGTGAAACAGGATAATTGCTAAAAACAAACCTTGAATGATGACAATAGCTTTTGACCTGCCAATGACTCGGGAGGTTTCAATGTTTAAAAGTGAGAGGCGGCTTGAATTGCAACATGCAGATAGATGGACTGTGGACTTGTTTAAAAAAAAGGTAAACATGCCCAGGGTGTTCTGGGCAACATCAAAATATGGCTCTCCTGTTGTCATGTTTTCAGTCAGTCCATCAGCTTCCCTGTGTTTCCTCTGTTCCCTGTCTGTAGGAGCCAAATGTGTGATACAATTGTTATGGTGCATGTACAGTGGGTGGCGCTGTTCGGTATTCCGGGGTCTGGCTACATAATCAATCAGAACCTGATTGACGGCAGGTGTTGGACCCCGGAAGGAGAAAATGGTTTTGACCGCCTCACGCCATTGTTGTGAATCGAACAGAAAAATAAACATAACATCTAAATTCAACCTGTCTGTGGCTCACTGACCTGAACCGAGAGGTACCGCAAGACCAAGAAGCGCGTCAACCAGGTCAAGCCGAGGGAACCACATCTCAGTAGCCCGAGTACCAGACCGGGCTTCTTTAACACTGTCCTCTTGTATGCTGTGTGTTCTACCCTGTCTGTCTGGCAAGGAGGTGTGGCCATCTCCACCCCCTTCTCCTGGATGGTGGCTTCTGCAACAGCTGGCATCAATTTGTCATCAGACTCAGCTCCACATCTACTCTGGTCTTCCTGCCAGTCATCACCAGATCGTTTCGTCACCTTGGTGGTAGCTATGTATGCAGGCCTTTTGTTGACTCGTTTTTGCAGTTACTTTGTTCTCACTCACTTTGTTCCCTTCTTGCCTTAGTGCGTGTTTTGGAGACCATGCCTGCCAGCTGCCTCCACTACCGGTAACCTGCTCCTTCGGGCTCTGATGTCTCTACCAGTGCATCCCCGAAGACCTCCAGGCACAAGCCCCCGCCAAATTCAACCCTGCCCTGTCCTCCCTTGTGTTTGCCGTTAAATTATTGTTTCCTTTCCCAAGACTTCACCTGTGACTCCTGTGTGTTGCGTTTGGGTCCATGTTCAGTTTTCTGGACATAACATCTGTACAATTCTAGCATCAGTTTATTACATGCAGAGCTGCCTCTAGTGGTCATAGTCATTATGATGGGGTAAAAGAGGAAGTAAAGTGACTTAGTATATAGAGAGAGGGAGTATATCAGAAAGATGGATGGGTTGTAACATGCTAAACTTATATAAATATAAACGTGACAAAAGCTCTTTTCTTTTTAAACCTTGGCGGCTATCAGACTGCCTTGCACGTTGAAAAATGACGCTATGGGCTACCCAGTGGTTTAAAAGGGGATGCCAAGGGGTCCTGACCAAGCGTTTCTATGTGACATGAACGTGTTGACACCTTGTTTCAACGCTAGGAGTCATAGTGACATGACATGACATCTATTGCTTCTGTCCATCCAGGGAGAGGGATCCTCTGTTGCTCTCCCGAAGGTTTCTTCTCTTTTTTCCCTGTTTTTTCCTGATCCGATGTGAGGTCCCAGGGCAGGGATGTCGTATGTGTACAGATTGTAAAGCCCTCAGAGGCAAATTTGTGATTTTGGGCTATGCAAAATAAACTGAATTGAATAGTGCACCAAATAAGTTGAAAGCATGACTTTAATGTTTCAATAAATATGTCCAATAGGTCTTCTTCCTGATCTAGCAATCCAGGGGAGAGAGTTATGGATCGAAGAACAGTGCTTGGCTATGGTATGATTTTGGCACAGTGGCCTCATCCTTATTGCAGAAATGTGATGCATGCTGGCCCGAAGAGATGTTTTACTGTACATAATCACCACAAAGGATACAGCTGTAAAATGAGGAAACTCTAAAATGTCTACGATATGATTCAAATTTGAAGTTGGCCCTGCCAGAGCGAGTCTCTATTATATTTTTAGAATTTGCTGCGGGCCAATAAAGAAATGGGCCGCAGTTGGCCCGCAGGCCGTAATTTGGACACCTCTGGTGTATAGTGTTCGTGGGGAAGAATGTAATGCTATCTTTGAATGCGGTTTCCAGTTTTACTTAATACAGAAAGTCCAGATCCTCTATGCTGCTAGTCTAGCTTTAATGATGTCAAGCGCGGGGAGACAGTAAACATCCCAATCTGCTTCTCTGATGATTCCTAGTCCGTTCATTGTTCCACTGATGCCAGATTTTGCAGTCTGAGGCTGATGGGAGGGCTGTGCGTGGATTGGATTCTTCCTGGTTGTCAGGAGCGGAGGAGGCTGGGAAGAAAGCTATTCATCCTTGTTCGTTACCATGAGACACACACTACAGCCAGTCAGAATCACTACCCTCTGTGTGCCAGAAAACACTCCATGATGATTACACATTAGCATCACTGTGTTTGCTATATTTTATTCTAATAATTTAACTGAATATGTAATAATGGTGCAATCCACTCAGACAACATCATGAACATCCTCCAGATCATCTCGAGAATGCTGGGTTATGCCAAATTTCCAAAAGTAATCAAAGGCTGAAAATAATGGTGGATGAAGTGGGGACTCGAGTCATTAGCACTCAAGTTAAATAAGAGTTTGGAAATTGAGGCTAAAAGAAAAAACAATGTCCATTTGATTTGCTGTTGACAATTTAAACTTGTTCTTGGAAACAGCAGTTGACAGTTTCATCAGCAGTAGTTTGCTCTATCCCTGCAGGACTAGGACTAGTAGGCTTAAAATATGAACTTGAAAGTTCATTCAACAATATTTACTGAGCCATATTAACTAAAGACTCCAACGTCACTTTTATGCCAGGTTTAAACAACACAGTATTTCTGTCTGTTATGACAATCACTGTCAGATAAGATGATTATAGATGTCAATTGTTACCGTGATTTGGCCGATGGACATGACAGACTACATTTTGGTCCTGTCAGGAACCCTGCCTGACCCATTGTATTTAACCTCTGTTTTTCCCAAATCTCCTCCCCTCTTGTGTGTGTCATTAGGTTTGTTCGCGATGAGCCAGTTCTGTGCAGAATCGATCGCCGGCGATCGGTGCGCAATGCATGCCGGTTAGATTTGTGTACGACTTGATCCTGACTTGCTCTGACGTCATGCAAATGATAATCTCACGACAGCGAGGCAGCCGTCGATTTTAGAGCCAGGTGCCGCAGTAGCTCTCCACCGACTGCGTGGCCCAGTGCATGATGGGAAACGCCTGGCTCTCGCCACATTAGAGAGCTGATTTGCTCTTAGATTTGACAGTAAACACCACGTGTTGTGGAAAATTCTTATTTTATGTGTAGTTGTAATACTTAACGCTCGATTGTTGACTATTAGTCTCACTGTGTTTAAGGTCTAATGTATATCATGTAAGTCGCTTTGGATAAAAGCGTCAGCTAAATTAAATGTAATGTTTAATCTGTAAACATATTGTGTGTGGTTGATACTAATATAGTTTATTTATATAACACATATCAAAACCAGTAATGTATTTCACAGGCATAAAAGAACAAAGGATGCGGCTACACACACATTTCACCATGAATATATATATAAAACAGATATGAATAAATCCAAACTTGATGTGTAAACTAGAAGTAGACTACAGATCGGAACGTCAACAGGACGTCATTTTTTTTTGTGACTTTGAGGTCAGCTGAAAACTGTCCGACCTGTCCGCAGTTTCTTGTCAATGCCCCCTGCTGCTGCCGCCTGCTCTCGTCTAGATTCCAGGTGAGAGCGCAGCTCTTTCGAACAAGCCTATTACCATGTTTGTGTATGCCAGGTGTTCGTCGTCTGTGTTTTCCGTCCCGCCTCCACACACCTCCCTTGGCCGCATCCCTGATTGCCACTCAGTTGCGGCCAATCTGGCTCATCAATCAGATACTCAGTCGGTCTGTTTCGTCTTCTGCTCCCCTTTTCAGCCTTAGACGTTGCGCTACGGGATGCGCATCGTGATCCTGCCTGTTTGCCTTCCTGCCTGTCTCCAGTGTCGGGCCGCGGAACCCACGCCGTTGTATCATAGATAATACATTCATATATGTGTTAGGGGTGTATTAGTTTATAAAAATGCACAGAGAAGAATAAGAAAAAAAGTTTGAAAGATTTCAACGTTCATTTTTATTATCTTAACGATATTCCTAAAGGCTTTACCACTCTACTCTTCTCAGTTCACTACATGTGCTCCCTGTTGTACTTCCCAACCAGTTTAAGATTCTTGTGTAGGCCTAACATTAAGGGACCTGCTCATCTCCAGCCACAAGCCGTGTTGTAACCCTAAACCTCGCTGCATCAGGAAGACATTATAGTCCGGACATATGAGCACATAACACCCATTCTACACTATCTCCCTGTCTCATTCTGGATTGACTACAAAGTCCTACAACACCAAGCTTTGCACCATGGCCGACCGGGCATTTTGCTCAGCAGCGCCACACTTATGGAACAGTCCCCCTGACCATGTAAGGGCAACAAAGACACTGGACTCTTTAAAGACTGGGCTAAAAACGTTTTTATTCAGGAAGGCCTTTTTTATTTTGTGTAAAATCATAGTCAGCTATTTTTTTATTATCAGAATCAGAACCATTTATTGCCATGTTTGTTTTCACATTTAAGGAATTTGTCCTGGTGGAAGGTGCATAACATTTGACATTTAACAATAAACATTTAACAAACGGGAATGAATCAGAACCATTTATTGCCATGTTTGTTTTCACATTCAATGTCCAGTGGGAAATTGTGTGGGGGTGACAGAGTCAGTCAAGTCAAGTGCTCTGTTGATGAGCCCGACTGCAGATGGGAAAAAAACTGTTGGTGTGGTGTGAGGTCTTGGTCCTGATGGACCGCAGCCTCCTGCCAGAGGGGAGGGACACGAACAGTTTGTGTCCAAGGTGAGAGGGATCAGCTACAATCTTCCTCGCCCACTTCAGGGTCCTTGAAGCAAACAAGTCCTGGAAGGAAGGCAGATTGCATCACCCTCTCAGCAGAGCAAATGATGCGCTGCTGCCTGCCCTTGGCAATGGCTGCAGCGTACCAGAAGGTGATGGAGGAACAGAGTATGGACTTGAGGATGGCAGTGTAGAAGTGCACCATCTCCCTACCTCTCCCTTGACAAAAGCGTTTCAGATAGTAATGGAGAAGAGTCATAGAGGAGTCACTTGCACTTTAAACACTAAAAAGCAGAACATTCTAAAAGCCAAAAGCATAAAATTGCAGCCTTTGCAGTTTAAACAGATACAATAGATGAATCAAATCAAAGTACAACACACTAGCAGGGGGATCGGAACACAGAGATGTACAGATGCACATTGCCATATTTGTTCTTGATGGGACTTCACCTTGTGGGAGAAACAAAGAGAGAGGCCTATATGTAAGATACAAGCTTAAGCTTTGAAAAACGTGACAAGCCTCCAGATGCTAAAATATTTGGTTCAAACTACAACTCTGGTGCCTCATGGGACGAGCCCCACGGCACAGCCCACACGTCACCAAGGCTATGAACATCCGCTGGTTACACGAGCTGCCGATTACGAGTGTGCCAGTCTGGTTCCTATATTTTACTACGGCGGTGAGGATCTTCCTTTCTTTGAGTGTTTTCCTTTCTTTACAAACCCCCAGACACTCACACGCTTCTCACCACATGCTTGTTTGTTGCTTTTAGGTTTAGTATGCTTGTAATTGTTTAATAGAAGTTAGTTGATTTGTTATTGATTGCTGATCAGTATTGTTAAGTAAATACACTTTTTTAACAAGCATTTTCTGCGATTATTTTGTGGATATGTGTTGTAATAATAACTGGGTGTTATTCAACTTACTTAGGATACAATGAGCTCCTCCCCCACCTCCCCCCTCCACTCCTCAAGTGTCCCTGGGGTGCTCATATAGACTTATATTGCTTGGGAACATCTTAGGGATACACTGATCTGAGGTCCAGGGACAGGGATGTCGTATGTGTTTAGATTGTAAAGCCCTCAGAGGCAAATTTGTATTTGTGATTTTGGGCTATACAAAATAAACTGAATGTAGAATAGTAACAATTTACATTTTAAGAGAACAGCCCTTTTGAGACTTAATTTACAGTTCGGTTATTGTTTCATGATCCTACAGTGGTGTCCCGTTAATATTATTCTATGTTAATGATCCTATTGATATTAATACTTTAACTAATTCATTCATTTTTAACTTGCTAATAACCAAACCTGCAAGATCCCAACACTCTTTATATTTCCATTTTAGAAAATATGCAAATTGAATGTAACTCATCTTGTTGGTTGCTCCCTGTTTTTTAAATATGTTGGGATGAGGGTGAAAACACAGGAATTATATTTTAAAGCCACAATTGCGTCATAAATTGAATATCACAGATTAATTTCTGTGATATTCATTGAATGTGCTGTAACTCTGTTACGTTGATTCTGTACACATGACATCTATTGCTTCTGTCCATCCGGGGAGAGGGATCCTCCTCTGTTGCTCTCCTGAAGGTTTCTTCCCTTTTTTTTCCCCCCCTGTGAAAGGGTTTTCACTATTTTTTAGGGAGAGTTTTTCCTGATCCGATGTGAGGTCCCGGGACAGGGATATCGTATGTGTACAGATTGTAAAGCCCTCAGAGGCAAATTTGTATTTGTGATTTTGGGCTATACAAAATAAACTGAATATAAAGTTGTACACATTTGAAACAAAAATCTGGTGTTTCTTATGGGAACCCATCTCTATCCTGTTCTTAGTTGCCCATTCCCCCACGTGAACCACACGTGCCAGACTAAACAATGTTTCTTATCTTCTCACTTTCCCCCTAAATACATCTTTATTGGACCAGGAACACTAAAGTAAGAGTTTATTTCATGTCTCTCTTAATACGTATAGTTCTATAGGATTTATAATAGACTGACAGTGACACACTCGCACACTCTCGTTCTAACTATCCCACCTGTGCGAGAAATACAGATATTTTGACGGGGAAAACAAATTTGCCTGCGGGAAAACTTCGCTCACACTTAACAGTGGAGGGTGAAACATCCAAAAGGGTTGCATGGGAATCTTACCAATATTACACTCAGATACATACAACTCAGCAGCTTACTGTAGGACAACATGAGTGTTACATCCCCTTTTCCATCTAGGGGATAAGGGAGGGGACGACAGCCAAATAAGTGAAAGAAAGTCAAAAGTAGGAGTAACGCTATCAAACAAGGTTTATTTGAACCAGGTGAGGCAAACAAAAAGGTTCTCTATGAAGTGGGAGAGGTCGGGACAATGGTGGTCGTGCCAAACAAATAGAAACAAGGATAACAAAACATGGCCTGACTGACTACCTCTGGAAAGTAAAACAAAACGGCTTCTCTAGCTTCTCTAAAAAATGAACGACCAAAACAAACACAGATGTAGCACCGACCAAAAACCTAGTGTTCTAGACTCAAAGTACCTACGTGCGTGCATCAATGTACAGCGTACCCCACACTTATACTGTCCTCAACCTCTCACCACAAACCTTTCTGACCAGCAGTCTCAACTGGAGCATCGCAAGACAGAAAGAAAACACCCCCAAACTCTTCTGGCTTCCTCCTTTTAAAATGGCCGCCACTCTGCTGATTGGCCTTTGCAGGTGGTAATCAATCAACAGATTGGAACCTGTAGGAGAAAACAAGAGGGGAGGGGATAACACAACACACTGACACGTAAAAATGAGCAACAGAAACAAAAGCAGCTCATCCTTGATCATGACAGTGAAATAGAGGAGGATGTGTCTGAAGATGAAGACCAGCTTGAGGTCAATTCAGATTTATTAACACTATAAATAAACATAAATAAAGTTTACTTTCAATACAAATCCTTATGACTCATTTGGCTTGATTTTCAGTGAGTGTGTCAATATGACCCTGAATAGCAGAGGTGTCTCCTCTCTATTTATCAGGGGGTCCTGTTAAAGGAGGTCTATGTTCAGTAGTAAGGATCCCTGTTAGAGTGACAAGCGACTCCTTCTTTTGTCCATGTTCAATTTGTTGCTGTTCTAATTCAGCCGCACTTGCTGGACTGTTTGAAGCCACAACAGTTCTACATTTGGCCAGGACATTGTCAAACGCAGAGACACTGTGACAGAGCGCTAGAGAGTGTGAGCAATGAGGGGGCGTGTTCGACCGGCAGATCATATTTCTATGCACTATCCGTGCTAAGTGTGCTGACTTTATTGGAAACGTTCCACTGCTGTGCAACATTAATAAATTGTTCCGTGCACGTTTCTACAAAATGTCTGCTTCTGTTTTCATGACAGTCAAAGCGTGAATGCAGCACCCACAGATCATCAGTATAATGAGCCGTGGTTACCCAGTGATGTCCACAGTCTCCAGTGAGAGCAACAGTTGGTGCACGTTCTAACGCCGTCACTTTTGTAGTCCGCTCCTTTTCATACGTGTATTCTCCTCATGATGGTGCGTCATAAGGGAGGCTCGTACGTGCCGTCATCCGTTGGATTCTAAAGATGCTGGCATCATCAGACAGTTCCAGTTTGCAGTAGTTACAAATAGCTTTGCTTTTATCAACTACGCCGTCTGGTAGAGATTTAAAAGGAAAATGTCCATTTAAAAGTGCAATACCTGTGTGCAGCAATGTTAAGCCCCTCCCAGTTCAAAAAGAAAATGCTGTTAACTCATAATAAAATAATTTTCGAAGTTAATGGATTGCTACGCTAACGTATTTATAAAGCATTAACGTGCCCAGTCCTAGTTTTTATACGTTATAAATGATTGATTCCCCATTTGTAAATTAAGTATTAAGGACTTTTAGATGATTAATAAGAACATTTGTAAACTGTTAGTAAATGATAAAAAGAAGCTGCAATTCATGATTAATTCAGGTAGTTACTAACCATTAGTTAAGTTTTAGTTAAGTATGTTCTGTGACCTTATCTAAAGTGAAGACTATCTATTCTTTAATATGATGGTGCTGGGGAGCCATGCCCATCAGTGGCACAAGTGTTCCATAGTTTATTGGCACATAGCTACATATTATTGATTATGCTAGCTATGGCTAACCCGCTAACTTGCCAGCTAGCAAGCTTGTCACTGGTCCAGATATAGGCACCGGCACACGCCACCTCAGTTGTAAGTAGACCAATCCAGGTGATAGCAAGATACTCCTAATCAATCATTTGTACCAGCAAACTGAGAAACATGCCACCACTCATGCTACTGACGTGCATCAGCTAACATCTGGACCACCAGGCCCTGGTGTGTCCCACGGTGTCCCATTGTGCCGGGTCAGAAAGTCTCAGTCCCATCACCTGGCTGGAGTCATTTCTGACCGGGCACCGTGGTGGGACACACCAGGTCCTCCTAGAGCGTAAAGGTGTGTCCCACATTGATGACGTGTCACCACCGTGACCCGCACCGGCCAATTGATGTTAGCCAATGCACATCAGTAGCATGTTTCTCAGTTTAATAGATGATTGATTATGAGTATCTCACTATCACCTGGATTGGTCTAATTACAACTAAGGTGGCGCGTGCCGGTGCCGGTGAAAGAAGGTTCACTAATAGGTGGTCCGGGTCCAGATGCCGTTGTAGCTGAACCCAGACCTATAACTGATAATTAAATAATTTGGACGCAGCACTTCTATTTTAACAGGCGCAGCTTTTGTAGCCTTAACAGAACTTGTTCAACGGTCCAGAAAACACACCGGGCAACTGTGACTCAGTGGTAGAGCAGGGTCATCAATCAGAGGATCAATCCCTGGCTCCGCTAGTCCATGTCGATCTGTCCTTGGGCAAGGCACTTGAGGAGCTGTGCCTACAGTGTTCTCCCAGCATTGTCAGAATAGGTGTGAATTATGACAAGTAGTGTGAAAACGCAGTATGTCTTATATGTTCAGAGACATGACGATTATTAAAAGCGGGATGTGAATCACCGCTATAAGATAAATCACAAATCTTTTGAGCAAATGCACCCACTCACATCCAAAGTGAAGGCAGATAATAAAAAACATTAATTCACTGCCCAACAATGATGTTAACAGAGATGGAATAGATATTTTCAATAACCACTGATATAGTCCCTACATTTTTTCTTTAAAGATGTAAAGAACATATTTGTTTGGCTTTTTTGATTGACATCACTTCAAACCTGAATTAAATGAATTTAAAGCTGGAGGACAAGATCAACCTTTTACATTTTTCATTTTAAATGCCTTGATTTTACTGAAAATGAGAAGATCATTAATTTATATTATGTATTATTCATAATTCATCCAACAATTTACAAGCTGATATTTATTGAGATATTATTAAATTGAACGTTCTTTATTTGATTTGATATGACTATATAGCAATGTTAATACAACTATTAGGCTACTTCAATATATATGGGACTAAATCAGTGCACTTAAACATTATTGATTGATGTTCTGGACTTCGTTTTAATTAAATCCCCCAGCTCTAAAGGTTAAGTAGGTATTGTAGCAAATCAGGGTGAAAGCTGGAGTACAGGGGGAGGATCGCCAGGCTCCGGTTGGGGGAGGTGATCAACGGCAGGTACTTCCCAGTGCAGGTGCTGCAGCCAATGGGAGAGGACTGAACAGGAGGCCACAAAGAGCTTCTGAGCTATGGAGAGGAGCCGCGTCGGACAGGAGGTAACAGGATACTCGTCTCTGCTCTGCCCCACAGGCTGGAAGATACGACCCATGGCGTGAGGCCAAAGACCCCGGTCGGGAAGAACTTTTTGTTGGCTTTAACCCCATCCCCCTTTTCCCTCAGCTTCTTTATTAAAGGACACTTTTTGTTAACCCACTACTGTGTCTGAGTCTCTTGTTTTATGTCTGAATCTTGCCTCCCAGTCCCCAGGGTTGCCACAGTATACCTATTGGATGGATGTAAGGTAAAGCCTGAACCTTACTGACAAAGACTCCTCAATAATTTGGTGTTCTTTGTTTGAGAGAAGGTACAGTATAAATTAATACATGCATGTGGAAAAATGCCAGAATTGGCACATTTTTTGTTTAGCAAATAAGCAGCTGAGCCACCGTGTCTACAGTATACTGATGCTTTTTTTTCTCAAATTCTGCCAGAGAGGGTTGTTATGACAACACGCCTGTAATTGAATGCTTTAGAGAAAGGTCACAGTGTGAATATCTCCTAGCAGAACAGCACACCCTGTTCTTACTCACTTCACTGCTGTGTGATGTACCCTGGATAAATACATAACAGCATGCAGATCCTGCAAAAGTAACAGACCCAGTTACATAAACATGACACTTTGAAACATCAAGCCATTAAATAATATACAGAATGTACATAATATATGTTTTAATATGTAATGTGTTCTGGGTACATGTGTGTCAAACCAGTGGCCTCTTATTCCATATTGTCTTCTCGGGCCTCCATTTGCTCAGGCCTCCATTTCAGTTCTGTGTACTGTACATCTGAGTCAGATGTAGAGTGACATTGATTGTCAGATGCTGTAACCAGTGAGGGGCCAGGACTAAGATGTTATAATATCTGTTCCTCTCGCTGTCAGATACACTTACAGGTGGCTCACAGCCTGTCGGCTGGCAAGCACACATGAAATGGCCCGACTGGAGCACAAGTCCCACGTGGCCCTCTGGGAGTCAGAAAGATGCCCCTGCACCGGGATGGACTTGTTGTATGTGACAAGTTGAAGGATGTGCAAGTTTATTGTATTGTCTGTTTATGTTGAAATGTTGAAAAGATTGTTAAATGTTAATTGTTAAATAAGTGATCTACATAGTGGTCTTGAGTTTTTGCCATGAATGTTGGTATGTGTGAATACCTGCCTGTTTTAGCTAGCTGTGTCAAGTGTAAGGGATTGTGTTTGGGTTGTGTATTTATATATATATATATATATATATATATATATATATATATATATAAACAAAGAATATAACAAAAACAAAGAAAGTGAGCCATGTTGTGCCGTCTAACAAGCCGGTCACATGGACTGATCAGCACCAACAGGCACTTGAACAACTAATTGACTGTTTGCTCCACCCACCATTGTTGGGCTTCCCAGATTTCACTCAGCCATTCATTGTACACACAGATGTGTCACACCAAGGCTTGGGAGCAGTACTTTATCAAAAACAAGATGGCAAGCTGAGAGTCATTGCCTTTGGCTTCCGTTCATTAACCGCAGCAGATAATAACTATCATTTCGATGCTGGAAAGTTAGAATTTTTAGCTTTAAAATGGGTAATCACTGACAAATTCCTTGATTGTTTGTATTATGTGTCATCCTTCACTGTGTATAGTGATAACAACCCCCTCACATACGTCCTGTCCACTGCAAGATTGAACGCGACCACTTCCAGGTGGGTTGCAGAGTTGGCCGAGTTCGACTTAACAATAAAGTACAGGCCAGGAGAAGAAAACGGGGACGCAGATCAAGGATGCCACTGGATGCAGAGTCATTAATGGGAGAATGTTCTGAGGAGCTGCCACCTGAAATCATCGCTGGCACGATCCAAGCAGTTGAGGTACAAGAAAAGTCTCCAGAAATGTTGTTATTTTCAGCTGCATCCATGTCAGTCTCAGTTGCAGATGAGTCAGCATCAGTCAACCCCATTCCTAAAGATCAATTAAGAGAGGCACACAAATCAGACCCGTATATCTGTCCATTGCTAGAATGCAAACTGTCAGGTTCCAAGCCGCCTGTTAAGGAGCTAAAGACATTCAGTTCAAAACAAAATGGCCATTCAGAGAATGGGACAAATTAACAATTGACACTGATGGTGTTATGTACAGAACTACCAGAGCCCGTAGGCAGTTGGTCCTACCAGACCGGTACAAAGGAAAGGTGCTGGAAGAGCTGCACGATAACATGGGACACCAAGGTGCAGACCGCATTGTATCTCTAGTACGAGACCGCTTCTTCTGGCCATATATGTGTTGCACCCTTAAAATGAACACGTCCTTCTTCTGTCTTTGCAACTTTTTATTTTTCAAATTCCTGGTTGACAACAAGCGTACGTCTTTGTCTACAGCCTACATACTGTGCGCTCCCTTCACACTCTCTTAAAGAGACAGTTCTCTCTTCCAAAGGGTAAACAAGCACTTTCCTCCCTTCCGGGTTAGTATGTGCACAGGTGATCAACGCTATCAAACATTAGAACAACAACACATTAATTTACTTAAACACACATTTAAAGTAAATTATAGGAAATGAACACAGTTGTATTAAATCAGTAAGTAATATTTCAGGGCGCTACATATGCAATCTGACATTGAGCACTATGTGACTAACGTTTGTACCTACATCTCATGAAACAAGAACTCCCCTGACAAATATTGTGACAACACAGCCCTTTGAACTGGTATCTATAGATGTCCTACATCTCGACCAATGCAAAGGTGGATATGAGTACATCCTTGTGATTGTGGACCATTTCACACGTTTTGTTCAAGCATATGCCACCACCTCAAAGTCAGGAAAAAACGCTGCAAATCTCATCTTCAACGACTTTGTCTTGAAGTTTGGGTTCCCCTCTCGCATCCACCATGACCAAGGGAGAGAATTTGAAAATCAGTTGTTCACTCAGTTGAAAAACCTCAGTGGCATGGCGGGATCAAGGACGACACCCTATCACCCGATGGGAAATGGTCATGTGGAGCGTATGAACAGGACTTTGTTGCAGATGCTTAAGACACTGACTGAAACACAGAAATCAAACTGGAAGGAGTCTCTTAACAAACTGGTAAATGCCTATGTAGCACAAGGTTCGCTCTCGTCCCGGGTTCGGCAAGGAACACAGACACCACAGGTCAGTTTACTGCTTTTTATTGGTCTCGGCACACTGCCTCGCTCTCTCGCTCTCTCGCTCTCTCGCTCTCTCTTGCTCTCTCTTGCTCTCTCTTGCTCTCTCTTGCTCTCTCTTGCTCTCTCTTGCTCTCCGGAGCCAGTGTCGTCGGCTCCTTCGGCTCACTCGACCCCCTCGCTCGCCTCCTGCTGGGCCTTTTAAGGGCGCGGTCCCGCCACGCCCACACACACACACACACACACACACACACACACACACACACACACACACACACACACACACACACACACACACACACACACACACACACACCCACACACATCAGACTCAGGTGTAGCTGGTTCCCCTAATTGCCCACACCTGTTCCCTGAGCCGCCCTTCTCTTTCCCCTGCTGCAGCCGCGCTAAACCACGCCTCCTGCCCCACAGCCTATAACTGTACCCGATGTGAAGTGACAGGTTATTCACCATTTTACCTTCTTTTTGGGAGATCACCTAGACTTCCAGTTGATATGCTGTTTGGATTGTACGCAGAGTCAGGTTCCAGTGACCAGCGAGACTATGCGGAGAAATGGAAAAGAGGTATGGAGGAAGCTTATGCCATTGCAAATGAGAATGCTGAAAAAGCTGCTGGAAGGAGTATAAAGCAATGACTCCAAAGTGAGGAGCTCAGTGCTACAGCCTGGTGAGCGGGTTCTGATCAAAAATCTGACACCAAGAGGAGGACCAGGAAAACTGCGTGACTATTGGGAAGACACAGTTCACTCAGTAGTGAGACCAATGGGGTCTGACCTGCCGATTTATGAAATAAGACCAGAAAAGGGTAAGGGACGCTCCAGGGTCCTGCACAGAAATCTGCTCATGTCCTGTGACCACCTACCTTTTGAGACACCACCAGAAGTGAGAAAGAATGACAAAAGCAAACAGAAAAAAAGACATAAGCTCGCATTACAGCCTCAAGAGTCTGAAGACAGTGGAGATGAATATGACCTTCACTATGAGCCGTTTCCACGTTGCCTGCAGAATCAGGGATGGAGCCTGAACATGGGCCCCCGCCAGTGGAACAGAGAGTCGGAGTAACAGTCCCTGTTGCTATGCCAGAACAGCCTTCTGATGGAGATCAGCTGGAGGAGGCCAGCACACTTGCTGAAAATCTGTCTGATGCTTGCTCACCATATGCCACCTCTCCAGCATTAAGTGCTGAACTTGGAGAACCGACCTACCAGCTGCCACAAAGAGAGAGACATCCACCAAGACGCATCACCTATGAAAAGCTTGGTATCCCTTCATGCTACATCATCCAGTCACCACCACAGCTGTTACCGACCTACCCTACACCCGGACTGGTACCATGGTTGCCACCCTTACAGCCATACTACCTTCAGCCACCCTGTATGTATGTACTCTAGGAAAAGTAATCCAACAGCAGTAACCCTTTGAGCTAGGACCATGGACTTTTTGTAGAATGTGCTTTCAGATTGTTTCCAAGGACAATTTATGAACTGTTTATAATGCATAGTCAACAAACACAAATTGTGAATATTTGAGCCGTGACCCTTGACCTTTGTTCAGGCACCAGGTTGTTAGAAAATAATGATTTTTAGTGCTCCTAGTGAGAGCTAGAGAGTTTACATTGGAGGGTCAAGACAAATAAATAACTCTGTATGGATTATCAAATATTGAATGGATGACACTGTATGTACTGCACAAATGTATTAATTAGAATTATGAAATGTATTGAGTGATTGTGGAAGGAATCCTGAAAACATCAGGAGCCCACAAACAGTTACGCAGCCTGAAGATTGGAGCAGATAAATAAGCAGGACGTGCTCAGGAATGTGAGGGGGTTGATTGAAGTCCTGAGTACTGTTGTTTAAGCGAGAGGGGGTTTGGGTTGACCAACACCAAAAGGACGAGGTCTTGTCCAATCAATGGACTGGAAGAGAGGCTAGCCAGAGGAAGGGGGGCTGACCCCAAACCTGGCAAAGCTGAGACATTTTGAGAACATCAGCAGATCTCTGGGTGCCTTCTGCCGGGCAGGTATGTATGGATCTGCTGCCCGGTGGGGGGGGCACTGGATCTCTGTCTCATGGGATTTCTCTCTCCCATGGGATATATTTGTATATATATTGTGTAGTTATTAGTGTGATTCATTTTGAAATGCTGTTCATCATCTTTTTATTAAATCAATTTTTATGATAACTTTCTGCATCTGGGACTTCTCTTCACACAACCGCCCAAAGATTTTTGAACTTAACAAGGTGCAGAAGTATGGGGTCAGATCGGTCTCATAATCCACAAATGCACACAGAACAATCCACAAATGCACACAGAACAATTTACAAATATATTTGATTTACAAATGCACACAGAAGGATTTACAAATACATTTGACAAATAAATGTGACTCACAAATGCACACAGATCGAATTACAAATACATTCCAATGCACAAATGTGGATTTGTATGTATTTATTTGTGGATCACACTGCATTCGTGTGTGAATCGCTACACATTCGTGTGTGGGTTTTTTGAGACTCCCCTGACATCGCCTGATCCACAAATGCGTTTTTTCAACATGGACCTATCTGTAGCCAATCAGATGTCGCCCTCATTGTCAACCAATCACATCACTGCCGCCCTGCCGCTGCTGGAGCAGCTCTGGAAGCGGCCTCATTCAGACGCAGTTGTTTGACTACGGATAATATTATGAACCCAAACACGGGGGAGTTTGATGGTCCGACGTTTGAAGGACTTCCACAACAAGTATAAAGCAAAACTAGTGGTTACTTCAATATATATGTAAATCAAATATATTTGTGAATTGTTCTGTGTGCATTTGTGTATTGTTCTGTGTGAATTGTTCTGTGTGCATTTGTGTATTGTTCTGTGTGCATTTGTGAATTATGAGACCGATCTGACCCCATACAGAAGAGGATCTGCAGCGTTAAGTTCTTAAGAGTTTAATGTCCGAAAATGTTTCAGTGAATGTCGGGACGACATTTATTTGGTAGGAGAGAGTGTGACAATTATCATTATCTGTTTATGTTGAAATGTGAAATGTTAAAAAGATTGTTTTAAAACTAACAAGTGTAGGGGATAACTGATCTACATAGTGGTCTTGATCTAAAATCTGAGATCGATTGCTTTAGTCTCCACTCACATACGGGGAATTTGTGGTCTTTTTCCTTCATTTCAGTAAAGTTCTTGCTGTGAGAGACTGCATTATCACTCTCGTGATAATTTCTCCCCCTTTTTCAGGGCTGTAACATATACTATTGTAAAGTGAATATAATATACTGTAGTGTAATATTATATTATATTATAATTTTGTATAATGCCTATTTTTTAAAATAGGCATTTTTAGCAAGTGGTTAGCAAGTCTGTCTTTCAATGAGAGGGTCGGTGGTTCGATCCCAGGCTCCGGTAGTCCATGTCGTTGTGTCCTTGAACAAGACACTTAACCCTAATTGTTCACCATTGCTGTGTCTACGGTCTACTGTATAGCGTGTTCCGCTACCATTGAGCATCCAGGGACTGGACATTGAGATGGTGACATCTTACAAGTACCTGGGTGTTCACTTGAACAGTAAACTGGACTGGTCCGACCACGCACATGCACTTTATAAAAAGGGACGGAGCAGACTCTTTCTGCTGAGGAGACTAAGGTCTTTTGGGGTGCAGGGAGCACTCCTGAAGACCTTCTTTGACTCTGTGGTGGCATCAGCCATCTACTATGGAGTGGTCTTCTGGTGCAGCAGCATCACGGCGGCTGACAGGAGGAGACTGGACAAACTGTTAAAGAAGGCCAGCAGCGTGCTGGGGTGTCCTCTGGATACTGTGGAGGTGGTGGGAGACAGGAGGATGATGGCCAAGCTCTCATCCCTGATGAACCACGCCTCCCACCCCATGCAGGACACCCTGGCAGCTCTGCACAGCTCCTTCAGCCACCGACTGATTCAACCCCGGTGTGTGAAGGAGAGGTACCGCAAGTCCTTCCTCCCTGCTGCTGTCAGGCTGCACAACAAGCTGACCTCCCAGTAGCCCACAAACATTCTGGACTCTCAATACTTGAACACTTTTTTTATCACTCTGGTCACTTTAATCCACTCTGGTGCAATATTTTGTAATATTTTGTAATTTGTATATTCAATATTCTGGTCACTTCAATCCATCCTGGTGCAATATTTTGTAATATTTTGTAATTTGTATATTCAATATTCTACTGTACATTCAATTTATCTTTACTGTTTATTTTATTATGTTTATTACTGTTTATTTATATTACTTGATTTCTTTTATCTTTACGTACTGAGCAATGCTGCTGTAATCCTGTAATTTCCCCACTGCGGGACTAATAAAGGATTATCTTATCTTATCTTATCTTAAGTCGCATTGGATAAAAAGTGTCAGCTAAATGAAATGTAATTTAATGTATTGTGATATAGTTGAGAAAATCAGTGGTTAGCAAGTCTGTCTTTCAATCAGAGGGTCGGTGGTTCGATCCCAGCCTCCAGTAGTCCATGTCGTTGTGTCCTTGAGCAAGATACTTAACCTTAATTGATCACCGTTGCTGTGTCTACGGTCTACTGTACACTGTAAAAAAAAAATCGTGAAATATACGGTAAATTACCGGCAGCTGTGGTTTCCAGAACTTTACCGTAATAAATAAAGTGACACCGTACAAGACATTACGGTATATTTTTTTGCACCTGTAAAATTCACAGTTGAGAACTGTCTTTTGTTTACGGTAAATTACTATAAAGAAAACGGAAATATCATAAACGTGTTTACGGTTATTTTCTTTAGAAATAACAGCTATGTTATAAACGTGTTTACGGTAAACTATATTTAAAAAAACGCACTTATACTGTAAACCTAATTACAGTCTTTTTCAGTTAAAAACACAGTACAGCTGTATGATATTTTACGGTGCTTTATTAAAAAGTTTAATTTAACGGTAAATTACCGGCAGCTGTGGTTTCCAGAACTTTACCGTAATAAATAAAGTGACACCGTACAAGACATTACGGTATATTTTTTTGCACCTGTAAAATTCACAGTTGAGAACTGTCTTTTGTTTACGGTAAATTACAATTAAAAAAAGGATATATCGTAAACCTGTTTACGGTTATTTGCTTTAGAAATAACAGCTATCATATAAATGCGTTTACGGTAAATTATTTTATAAACAGCAGTTATACTGTAAACCTAATTACAGTATTTCTCAGTTAAAAACACAGTACAACTGTATGATACATTACTTTATTGAAAAGTTCAAATTAACGGTAAATTACCGGCAGCTGTGGTTGCCAGAAGTTCACCGTAAAAAATAAAGTGAGAACGTATAAGACATTACGGTATATCTTTTAAAAACAGCAGTTATTCCGTGAACCTAATTGCAGCCTTTCTCAGAGATAAACACAGTACAACTGTATGAGTTACGGTATTTTATTAGAAAGTTCAAAGCAAATTGAAGGCAACTGTAGTTGCCAGAATTCCATTGCAAAAACATATGGTACAACGTATAACGTATTACAATTGGTTGGCATACATTTCCCAGTCAACATCAGGAAATATTAAATAAAACGTATTGTAAATCAAAATACAGACCATCGTTGATAAACCTTAAGAAATAAAACATTTTCTGTGAAAACCAGGTTGATCTGATCTTATAACTTGCACCGTATACTCACAAAGCATTGTTGAGATCTTGAAGAATCAGCATGTGGACATGAAGGATTATTCATGAATAAACATGAAAAGGTTAGCCACTTGCCCCAAGTTGATCAAGAGTAACGAGCCGCTGTGTCCAGACTTGACTGAAGAGGGCACCCAACATGGTATAGTCTCCACAGACCCAAAGTTCAGGAAGCTGAGCGGTTCAGGACGTCCTGCTTGAGGACTTGTATCTTGATCATCAAGCGTTCACTGTGGATCGGGATGATCCTCTCTGCAGCACAAAAACAGAAACAAAAGGCAAAGTTAGATTGACGCAGCGCTTGAGCATGATGCCTACACAGAGAAACATTCATTGCCTTATGGTGTTAAACTGAGCTTAACTGACTTAGAAAAAAATAAAACACACCTTTATAGTTAATACAAATGAATAAGTATCAGGTCGAATGTTAAGACCGATCTTTGCGCAAAGGCATAAACACGTTAAATTTCTGTAATATTGCAGCCTACAGATGCCTCCACTCAAGAATATCATCAAATTTCACATAGTTCATGTTTTAAAAACCAGGGTAACAGCACATCTAATTAAGGATATAAATAAAAAGAATGTTTGTATTTTTTCAGATTCAATAACATAGGACTTTTAAATGCCTCTAAAAACAATAACACAATTATTGATGCAAAAAAAAAAGAAAAGCTGTTGTGGAGTTGTATGGCATTTTAATAACTAAAAATACTCAGTGTGCAATAGCTAATACCCCTTTGCCATACAGGAGACCTAGTCCAATGGGAAACAATGCCCCTGCATTTACAAGACAGTAGACATGAGGGTATGTCCTAAATCTAATGACATGTTACTGCTACATGAAATTAAATTTCAGAGTGATATCAGTTCAGAGCACAATATATATATTTTTTTTTACTAATGCAAAACTATCTTACAGTTTTATGATTTCTTCTATGTTTGCATGAAGCTGTTGTCTCGGGCCCTGGCCCTGAGAATGATCCATTATGTGAAGTTATGTTTGAGTTGTGCTTGTTATAGTTTGCTGAACTGAACTATATCACTGCTTACCTCTAGTTAGGCCTTGAAAAGACTGGTGTCTGAGTCATTGGTCCAGAGTGAAGACAGGTGAGACAGAATCGCATACAGATATGGCATGATGTTCAGGAAACTGGAACTTTAGGCAGGTGTTGTCATCATTTCTGCTAGAAGACACAAGTTAATCTGGTGTTTGTTGTGGGCTGACATGATCCTCTCTACAGCCAGAAAAAAAGACAAAATAGAAAACATTAACAGTAATAACAGTAACAACAATACCAATAATATTACTTTATATAGCACTTACACCGTTGCAAGGTTATTCACATAATACCTTTTGTATGTACAAAATGGTGAGAGAGTAGAATAAAATATTTCATAAAAAGACAAGTATGCAATGCCTAGATTTATGCAGTGTTTAACACTAACAATACATGTATACACTGTTTGAACATGAAATGGCAGCACAGTACTTACAGAAATAGATGAGTCTAAAGCCTTCTTTTGTTAAATTAACATACATTGAACTTTACAACAAACTTACCATATTTATCCTTGACAAAACTTGGATCCGATGATACGGTTAGACTAGTAGAACAGCAAAGAAGGTGATGAGGTCCATGTGAAGGTCCAAGCTTGTAGTCGTAATCAAACCTGAAATAAAGACTAAGGAGATAAAGGAAGAGAGGAAGACATCCTCTTCCATAAAAAAAAAAAAAAATCTTCTCAAGCATCAAATTTCCTCTTTTCAATGCAAAGGTTGTAAATTAAATTTACACTCACGTGTCACATGTTATCATTGCAGTTTGATTTCCGGTGGGCTCTTTTCTGCAGATCTTTTCCTCGGTCCACTGTGTTTCCTGTCTCTTTCTCTCTCTATTTCTGCTGTTGAGTAAAACACAAATGACATCTTTAAAAACAAAAAATGCTTGATTTTGGCATTTAAATGGATTAGAATCGCACCGTTTTTCTGGGTGTCATTAAGGCCAGCAAGTTGTTCCCATCCAAGTCCACAGCCAAGTTGGATTGCAAAGCCTGAAAGGTGGCAGGAACAAATGTATTACATTTTACAAGATTAAAGTAAATATTAATTATCTGTACCAACTGGTCTTGCATAAATTTAAATACTGACTCTGAGGGAGACATCCTCATCTGATAATGTGGGCAGTAAATGAAGATCTGAACATGAAAACGTGTTTGCATCCACTCACTGGACAGCTCACTCGTCTTCCACACGGAGCTCCTTCTCAGGAGCTGTTAGCTGTTTTGTGTCTTGACAAAAGCTTCACACACAACGCTACAGCGTGTTTATAAGCGGTCACGTGGACAGCCGGGAGGTCAGTCACGTTAACAGACAGTAGAGATGTTAATGTCATGCCTCCGGTATAAATTAGCTTTAAACCTTCATATCTAACACATGTCTGCTTGCAACCAGCTTTAAAGCACTTAAATAAAAACGTGGTTATTAGATAAAGTATGTAGCACGTAGGCCCTCTGTGTCTTAACCGACCTGCCACAGTAATAAACCTAACCTATAGCAAAGCATTACATTAGCTAACCTTTGGTAAAGTAAGCTAATGTTAGCTAACGTTTAACACATAAACCTATAACCTACGTTACATTGACGATGTTAAAGAAAAGTAAACGCACTCAACTATTAGATAACTAAGTTAACTAAGCTATCTTGACGTCCAAGGCGACACAGAACTGCAGAGAACCAAGCCTCAATTGTAAATGTAGCTAAGCGCGGCTAACGTAACGTTAGCTCAACCCCTTACTGGAGAGGTTAAGCTAACGCTACCGTCACCTGATGTAGACCGTTCAAGAAAGCGTTTACTCTCTGACAAATACATTATGTTGGTATTCTTACCGTAAGAAGAGATGTCATGTTCCCAGGGGTCCGCTGTTGTTGCTTCAGTGGCGCTTCGTGAATCACCGGAGAAGAAGAGCTGCAGCGCGGCGCGTAGATCTGGCGCTCAAACGGGTTCAAAAGTTCAGCCTCCGATCGTTTTTTTTTTTTTTTAAATTGCGCTGTTGGTTTGATCACTGACACCTGGCCCTCTCTACTTTGATCTCTCTCTCTGTCTGGCTGTCTGTCTGTCTGTCTGCCTCTCTTTGTGAACATTTGGTCTCTGAAGGACATTCTGTGTTCAGTCAGAGACAATGCTATTAGGTTTAGGTTTATTTATTTGCACAATTCAAACAATAAAATAAAAAAAATTAACAAACATAAGAGAGATAAATTAATATCACTGTGCTGGAAGATGCAAAAAGCCAACTGGTCTTATTTGAAGCCTCCATCTATATAATATTATAATCTTTTACAAAATTGCAAACATAAAAGGAAATATGCATAAGATAGACAACAAAAGAAAAAAAGAAAGAAAAGAAAAATAATGTAATTGTGTTGAGTGTGTGCATGTGCTTGCATGTGAAAGTAAGCATGGCTTGTTCAGGGATGTTGGGTTATACCCCTGTGGTATTTCCTAAGCAATAGGAATGATAAGTGAAACATCTATAAATGTAGATATAACAGTTCAAACAAGAAATAAAATAAACACTAATACATAGAACGCTTACAAAACAGCAATTAGAATTCATTTTAGGCAATTTTTGAAAAATGTTATAGAGGGACATTTCTTTGTTAGGTGGGGAAAGTTCCATAATTTGGTTCCCCTAAATCTAATAGAAAATTGACCTCTGCTTGACGTGTTGAGTATGAGTGAATCTGTGAATTGACTTTGAAAGAATATTTCTGTAACCTAAAAGTATCTTGTACATAAAAATGCAAGTTAAATAAATATTAACACCATAAATAGTAAGAATCTACAGTTTGTGAAATAAAGGAGAAGCTGAGATGTGTGAACATGTTTTGCAGAAAAGTAGGAAAAGTACTTCCCCAAACTATATTACAATATGAAATATAAGGATAAATTAAACTCTAATAAATAATAAGGTTGTATGGTTCTGAACTTTAAAACTGTAAACAAAAGTGATTTAGTAATAAAGATATAAACAAAAATCTATCTCTGTCAGCCTCTCTCTCTGTCTGTCTGTATCTTTCTGTCTGTCTGTCTGTCTGTCTGTCTGTTTCTCTCTCTCTTTCTTTCTGTCTCTCTCTCTTTCCCTGTATGTCAGTCGGTCAAATCAAGAGAAAGTGTGGTTTGAAGGGATCTTGAATTTAAATGGTGAAACTGTACATGTCATGTCTGTGTATAAATATAATGGGACCGTAGTGACAGTGAGTTCATTGGGACATTGACACAGGCAGGAGATACCTGTGTTCCTGCCCCATGTGGTCAGGTTATTTACTGAGACAGGCACCTGTTGGTCGTTAAGTATCCAACAGAGATGAAAAGAGGGGTGGGGGATGGTGTGAGATGCATTTTATGCTTTGCAAAAAAAGTATGCAAAACAAGGAGAACTTATATGCAAGGTTTCCCTCTCGGTTGTTAGCACAGTAGTCCGTACATTTAACAGTGACAACATGTATTTATTAAGAGTTAAGAATGTAGAAATTACGGTATCGATTTTCTTTCATATTACGGTGTATTTCCGTTATTAGTACAATGCTTAATGCAATTAACAGTGACAAACTGTAACTTTTACAAGTAATAAATGCAAAGATTACAGTGTTGGCTTTTAAATTCATCTACCAGTATATTTCCGTTATGAGCCCAGTGGTTTGTATATTTAACAGCGACTAAATGTATATTTTACAAATATTATTTGTAAAAATTACAGTGTTGGCTGTTATATATAATACGGCCTATTTCTGTAATCAGTCCAATAGCTAGTACATTTAACAGTGACAAACTGTAACATTTACAAATAATAAATGCAAAGATTACAGTGTTGGCTTTTAAATTTATCTTCCAGTACATTTCCGTTATGAGCCCAGTGGTTCGTATATTTAACAGCGACAGAATGTATGTTTTACAAATATTATTTGTAAAGATTACAGTGTTGGCTGTTATATATAATACGGCCTATTTCTGTAAACAGTCTAATAGTTAGTACATTTAACAGTGACAAACTGTAACATTTACAAATAATAAATGCAAAAATTACAGGGCTGGCTGTTATATTAATAATATTTTATATTTCGGTTGTTAGCACAGTAGTCCGTACATTTAACAGTGACAAAATGTATTTATTAAAAGTTAAGATTGTAGAAATTACGGTATCGATTTTCTTTCATATTACGGTGTATTTCTGTTATTAGTACAATGTTTAGGGTAATTAACAGTGACAAACTGTAACCTTTACAAATAATAACTGTAAAAATTACAGGGCTGGCTGTTATATTAATATTATTTTATATTTTGGTCGTTAACACAGTAGTGCGTACATTTAACAGTGACAAAATGTATTTTTTTAAAGTTAAGATTGTAGAAATTACGGTATTGATTTTCTTTCATATTACGGTGTATTTCCGTTATTACTACAGTGTTTAGGACAATTAACAGTGACGAAATGTAATTTTTACAGGAAATACATGCATAAATTACAGTTTGGGCTGATATATCTATTTACGGTGTTTCAATGTGATAGATATGGAATATAACCTTTTTTGAATTAACGGTCTTTTACTGTTGGGATTTAACAGGTTTTCACCGTAAATTCTACGTACTTTTTTTACAGTGTATAGCATGAAAGTCGCTTTGGATAAAAGCGTCAGCTAAATGAAATGTAATGTAATCATACAACAAATCATTACAATTGATTAACCAAATATAGACAATTATCTATATCTTGTTCTGGTCAATAATTGCATGGTTACAAGGTTATGTATTGTCATTCTAGAACAGGGTTGAATAAAAAAATAGAATATCTGTGTCGGGTGGAGGATGAATGACGTGAGACTCCTTCATCCATCCTCAGCTCTATAACCCGAGGAAAGCTGCTCTGGTTTGTTTTCCGGCAGCTGATACTTCTGTATTTTTCCAGACGACACTAGGGTGAACAGGTTGAGGCTAGATGGGTTTAGTCTTTTAATATCACTGATGCTCACTAGATGGGTACCATGATGTTCTAGTTGGTTTTCTTCACTGACTGTAGAGCCCTCCAAGAACCTGACCCTTAATATTGCATAGCAGTTTGTAATGTTTCCAGTCCTCCTTTCTATTCCACCTCTGTAAGAAGTTGACAAGAACTTGGCACAGGAATTTTGCCTTCTTAAATTTCCAAAGAAATAAAAAGACTAATGAACGTTCTGTTCCAACAACATTCTGATGTAGATGGTGCTATTTTCCAAATGAGTGAAGGCTGAGGGGAGAGCAGTGGAGATCCTCTGTGGATCTGTTGCTCTGTTGCTCTGTCTGCAAACTGGTGAGGGTCCAGGTTGGCTGGGATGTTGCTTTTGAGCCTGTGATGTTCTGGATCTTCAGAACATCACATCTTCAGTTTTCTGAACAATGGAGCAGAGTGAATACATATCCATCTACAGAATGTGATAGTTCATGATCTTTCATGATTTACACAAGGTATTTATCCATATCCAAATTATCCATATTTTTTATGGGGTATAGTCAGTGGTAATGATCAATAGACCACTTTTGTTTCATTAATTTCATGATCAACACTAAAAATAGGTTAATGATCAGATCAGATCAAGTAATACGTGCACACTGTTGGAACCCCAAGCAAAGAAAATATCCTAGTCACTATATTAATTAAGGATCACTTCTGCTGAATAATTGCTAACTATTGTGGATAAATGCCCAATGAATGGCTTTGCAATTCATTTCAGAAGGGACTTGTTTTAGAGTTTAACAATATTTTTTTTATAATATTTGAATACTGCACAGTCTTTGGCGATTGGACTCCGTCCTGAATTAGGATTAGCACAAGGTAGTGACGCTGATATCTGCTATGGCAGGATCCCCTTGGAGCACTCTGTTTAATGTTAAATGTTTATTGTTAAATGTTATGCACCTTCCGCCAGGACAAATTCCTTGAATGTGAAAACAAACATGGCAATAAATGGTTCTGATCTGAGTCCAGACACTGATGGTGGTGGTGGTGAAGAAGGAGTTGCTGTAACCCGATGATCAATGATGAGCAGGACTGCATGCTGACTGGAGGAGCCTGGGGTGGAGGAGGGTCACATCTGTTTGAGCTGAAATGACAACTGACAAGAGCAGAGAGGAGAACCTGTTTAAAAGTTCCACAACAACGATGTGATTGGCTTACGGAACTGCTCCGACTCAGATTGGTTCATATAACATACACGCCCCCAATCAGCTGATGGAGTAATCACCTCTGGGATTGAGCATATCAAAAAAATATAAGAAAAAATCGAAAAAAAACGAAAAACCCAAAGAATGTCAAATCCCTGCCTCACAAGTCAATATAAGTTAATTGTGTCATGTTTATAACACTATTACACAATAATTATAAACATAAACCATAAGCATGACCGACTAAGTACGGACCACGAGTTTTGAAAAATGCTGATTAAAAAACTCAACGGTTCTAGAATCCTTAGAACCTACAGAGTCCGCCAATACCAACCATTCCACTCTCACACAAAGCATTGCAAAGGTATGCACAATAATGTAATTTGTGTCCAGCGAAAAATATGAAAATTGACTTACTTATGGCTGAAATATGAATATTCCAGGCCTTCCTGCTCCCTACTGACAGCTAAGGCCAAGAAGCACCATGCTGCAGTGAAACGAGCCCCGTTCAGGGACCACCGAGGACTGTGGGAACTTTCATGCTTGAGCGGAGTTAACATGAGTTCTCGACATTTATCTGAACTAAAATAATTATTAAAAATACCTAACTTCACTCAATCAAAGCCAAACATCGCACAGATACTCCTACAATATTGAGCTACTTTATAGTATTTTAGTATTTAACTTTTAACATCTTTTTCTTTTTCGAAGAATAAATCTTTTTAAAAAGATTTTGTTTTTTGTATGTGTATTATCATAAACCAATATACCACTAACATATATATGGCCTTATTATCTATCTTCACAAGCGTCTTCTGTATATTATAGCTTTTTACATTTTTCAAATAGACCTTGTGAATGAGGAGATAATCAGGATTTAATATGAGAGAAAAAGCATCCGCAATTTTGGCTAAAAACATTGGGGGGGGGCATGTGTTAATCAATATTTGATAAACTCCTCCCATTGACATGAAACAGAAAATGTTTTGGGGGAAGCCGAATGTGTTAAATTTTAGCATAACAGATTAAAATATTTTTCTTCATAATATTCACACAAGTCTGGTCTCATTTTTATTGTTGATTTCTAGAGGACAAAATACAGAAGTTTTATCTATTATCTATCTATTTCCATAATTTCCAAAAAGCATTATAACCAAGATCATTAAAATGAAACTCATTGTGCATTTCTTTGCAGGATCAATTGAACCACTCTACTGCATTTGGAAAATTCTACGGTGTACATTTTGAGTGATAACAACTTCTGCAGATATCAGCAATGGTAAAGCAATTGTGCACGTATTCAACTGTAACAAACTATAATTTTATCAGATAGTAAAATGTGTAAAACATTGATTGGATTTGAACACTGCTGACTAAGAAAAAAGTTGTCAGTACTTAATTGCCAGTGTTTGAGGCATGAGACCCACAAGAAACACACAATGACATGAAACAGCCGAATTGTGCTTTCTTAAAGAACCATTCTGTGCTTTCTCATCACAGGAGTTTTCAGCAAAAGACGGATGAGAACCATGTTTTAACAAATGGTCCCGGCATGGGCAGCCTATTGTATGTCTGGATATTTCCTCCTCCCCAGCCTTTTGCATGACAGCCCACATTCTTCTTTTGCCGAACTCCAGGCCAAAGAGGAGGGAGACTCTCCTAGCGAGGGAACTCAACAGGTTGTTGCACCTGAAATGATAGATGGTATCATCGTGGAAAGCCATCTATCTAATGCTGCAGATCAATACATGTAATGTACGACACTTCCTCACTTTTCTCGTCCAGGTTTAACAATGCTGGGAACTGCCTCTGATCAATGTTACAGTATGGATTGGTCCCCATCCTACTCATCAGAACCGTAGTTGCTCAGGGAAGCAAGAAATACCTTTCAACTCCAGTTTTGAGTGATTGGTAGAAGAAGAAAAAAACACAAAGTAGGAAGTGGGGGCGACTGTGGCTCAGTGGTTAGCAAGTCAGTCTTTCGATCAGAGGGTCGGTGGTTCAAACCCGGCTCAGCCAGTCCATGTCGTTGTGTCCTTGAGCAAGACACTTAACCCTCATTGCTCACCGTTGCTGTGTCTACGGTCTACTGGATAGCATGTAAGTCGCTTTGGATAAAAGCGTCAGCGAAATGTAATGTAATGAAGCTCTCTTAGCCTGGGTGATGGAGTGACAGCTAGTACTGATCTGACAATGGCTGCAAATTCTGCAAAACCTTCGCTGACTTGAACCCGTCAGATCAAAAATGGATTCAAAACAGTTTAATTTTTTTTGTGCCTAGATGGACTGATGGACAACTAACAGCTTTACATGTATATAGCTCATTATGTAGACAAATACATTCAGCCCTGCAGTATAGATAGAGAGGATAATGTTGTAACAATTCGCTTTACAATGAAAACCTAAGGGGACGAGTACATACGCTAAATCTAAGGAAACGGGTGGATTTGATAACTTTTGGGGCCAGTCACCGCAATCTGCCCTGATATGTCTGAATACTGCAAACTGAAAAAAGATGCTGAAAGGATGTCCCTTTTCCTCACTTTAATGTGAAACAAAATCTAACCCCATATATTAATCTAAATCTAAATAAATCAAGTCCAAACTGGTTGGCAAACAGCGAACAAAAAGCTGTGAGGCTGCCATTTATACCCTGACCCAATAAACAAACTTAACGTTGACAAATTATAACCGTCAACGCAGAAAAGAAAAAAAAAATAATAATTAAAAAAGAAATTTAAAAGTTAATTTTCATTATCGTAACTATATTAACGAACGCTTTTTTAAATATAAAATAGCTCGATATTGTAGGAGTATCTGTGCGAAGTTTGGCTTTGATTGAGTGAAGTTAAGTATTTCTTATAATTATTTTAGTTCAGACATTTCGAGAACTCATGTCAACCCTGCTGAAGGTAGAAATGTCCTACAGTCCTTGGTGCTCCTGAATATGGCTTGCTTCAATCACATCCGGTTCCTAAGTGCCGTTAGCTGTGTGTACATAGAAGGAAGACCCGGAATATCCGAAATGACAATCTTGTGCGTATCTTTACGATGCTTTGTCTGAGAGTGGAATGGTTGGTATTGGCAAACTCTGTAGGCTCTAAGGATTCCAAAACCGTTGAGTTGAGTCATATTTTGAGTTATATTTATGGTTTATGTTGGTCATATGTATTGTGTAATATTGTTATAAACATGACAAATTAACTTATATTGACTTGTGAGGCCAGATGTGCCTTTTTTTTAGGGCTGATTTTTATTGACAGGCTCTGAACCCCAAAATCCCATGGCCTCTGAACCCCTCCTCCTACCATCGACGGTAAGCGTCTTAATCGCTTCCGGTTGCCACCGTGTGCGTTAGTCGATAACGTACTTGTTGTCACGGCTCTGCCGTGACTCGTGTCCCTTTTTGTCTTTTCCTTGTGTCTCTGGTGTCCCCTGTCTGTCTCCTGGGTGTGTGTGTGTGTGTGTGTGTGTGTGTGTGTGTGTGTGTGTGTGTCTTGTGGGCGTGGCTTCCGGCAACTGGCAATCATCTCCACACCTGCACCTCATCTCCGGCACCTGTCTTCAATCACATCATCAGATCCTCCCTGTTAAAACACCCTGGCTTCCCTCTCTCCAGTTGCCAGATTATTGCTCCATTTCCAGTGGTACGTCAACGCTTGGCCTCGCTAGAGCGCAGACTACTAGACGTACTTTGCATTGTGTTTGATCTCCTACTAACCTCTGTTCCCTGTGCTCAGGATTCCCGTACCTGCACTTCAGCTCAGCCGCCGCTCACGCCACCTCACCGCCTGCACTCTTCCCTTCCATCAGTGTGCTGCTCAATAAACCCTTTACCTTCACCCAACCTTGCCTCCCCGTGTCTGCGCTTGGGTCCAGCCAAACCGAACCCCTCATACTTGTCTCAGCTACAGCTAAACCGAGCTAATTGTGTGATATTCTTTAGTACAAGTGGCAGATTGCCTGCTGTACATCTTTAACGTTTAAACACTCAACTCTCTTCTTCTTTTAGCGACTCATCGCTTGATCTAACTGTTGTGGCTTTATGCTACTCGTATAGTTAGTACACTGTTATAGTTCTAACTACTCGTGGGTTATCTAAATCACTGTTGGATACAAATGCACGGAGACGAGGATGCGGTACAAGTCCAATCTTTTACTGGTGGGGAGATCACACAACAACCTGCATCCCCTATTCCCGAACACATGGTAGTGACAGTCAAACACAATCGAGCACCGAGTGCTCGATCCAAAATACCACATCCCTCTTTTCCGACTGAGAAGTGGCATACGTATCAGTTACCTCAACAGTTAACTCTTTGCTTACCATTAACGTTATGGCATCAACATTAAACTTGTCTTTTCTACTTGCATACTTCAATGGTTAATAACCCATGTTCTCAACAGACTAATGGCTTTCATTAACATTACAAATCACTTTCCTGCTAAGCATTCTGGAGAAACATTTAAGCATTTAGAACATTCAACACTCTTGAGACATTTCAGGTTAAACAGTCCTCATTCTCTTTTCCTCTTTTTTTATTTTTTTTAAACGAACATTTGAATGAGTATGTAAACATTTCTGAAATCATTCACTGAATCTGGCAGGGCATCTAACCGCTCTGCCGCTCCTTGTGTAGCATGTGGGTGTACTGCCCGTAGTCACAGGAGGAGGGTTGTGTGGTGGCAGGTCATGTGGTGGTGAGTCCACTGACACAGGCGCTTGAGAGGGTTGTACCTCTGAGTCCAACTGTTCATCACGGTCAGTGTCTATGAACAGACTCGGGTGTATCTTCCTCAGATGTCGCCGGTTCCTCCTTTGCATCCTACCTGCCGGCGTCTGCACAGTGTAGGAGCGTGGTTCATCTCGCTGTCGGATGACAACAGCAGGCTCCCAGCCGCGCCGTGTGTGCATGTGTACGGTGTCTCCCGAGGTCAACACTGGCAGGGGCTTTGCACGTAGGTCCTGTATTTTACTGTGAAGATGCTGTGGGGCTGACTGTGTCAGCACGGCACTGGAACACGGAAGTGTGCTCCGTAGAACTCTTCCCATCAACATCTGTGCAGGTGACTTATTCAGTCCTGTCACCGGTGTGTTCCTCAGTGACAGCAACACTAGATGTGGGTCGGTGCCGGTCTGCGTTGCCTTCTTCAGCGCATGTTTTACAGTCTTTATGGCTCTCTCAGCCATTCCGTTTGAAGAGGGAAAACCTGGGCTGGAGTGTGTGAGTTTGAATTCCCATGACACTGCAAATGACTTCATCTCATAGCTGGCAAATGGGACATGATCACTCACTATTTCCTTAGGAATCCCGTGCCTGGCAAAAACAGACTTCATCTTCTGGATCACTGTGTAGGCTGCTTTATCAGACAGGAGCACTTCAGGATATTTGGTCAGGTAATCAACTAACAACAGATATGATTGACCATGTAGCTCGAAGATGTCGGCTCCGACTTTCATCCATGGCAGTTCTGGAATCTGATGTGGTATGAGTGGCTCAGCCTGGTGTTTGGGCTGTAGCTGCTGGCACTGCATGCACTTCTCCACCATTGTCTCGATGTCTCGTGCCATGCCGGGCCAGTAGAGGGATTTTCTTGCTTTGGCTTTTGTGCGCTGCACTCCTTGGTGAGCAAGATGCAGCTTCTCCAAAATCGTATTCCTGAAGCTCTGGGGTATGATGATTTTGTCTCCCACCATGACAATGTCATTCTCGATGCTTATATTGTCCTTGACTGACCAGTAGCTGTGTAGTTTCCTGTCCAGACTTTTCTTTTTCATGGGCCATGGGCCTTGTGTTTCTCACACACAGCTTGTAACACGCTATCTGCTGCCGTTGCCTTTTTCAGTTGGCTGAGCGTTTCCTCGCTCAAGGAATCAGTGGCCTCCAAGGCATACACAACTCTCTCATCACAGGGGCTCTCGTTTATGTTTTCACCTTCTCTGCTTGCCGTGGCGCGTGAGAGTGTGTCGGCAATATACATGTGCTTGCCTGGTGTGTATGTTACATGTAGATCATACCTCTGCAGTTGTAGAAGCATTCCTTGCAGCCGCGCAGGTGCTTTGCTCAGCGGCTTGCGCACGATGACCTCCAGAGGTTTATGATCGGACTGCACAGTTACTAGTCTGCCGTAGACATACTGGTGGAATCTCTTAGCGGCAAACACTATGGCCAACTGTTTCTCTATCTGCGCGTACCTCTTTTCTGTGTCGGTGAGCGCTCGTGAGGCATAGCATACTGGGCGGCCGTCCTGCAGTAGACAGGCTCCCAGTCCGTCTTTTGAGGAATCAGCTTGTAGAGTCAGCGGCTGCTTGTGATCGTAGTACCTCAGCACTGGGGCTTGTGTGAGGGTGGACTTTAGGGTCTGTAATGCTGAGCTGTGGTGTGGGCACCACTGCCACGCTACATCCTTCTTAAGCAGCTGTCTGAGGGGTGCTGTGAGTGAGGCTTCATTTGGTATGTACTGCGCCAGGAACTTTGTCATTCCCAGCAGACGTTGGAGACTTTGTTTGTCTTCAGGGGTTGGCATATCAACAATTGCTTTGATCTTTGTGTCGTCAGCCCTCTGTCCTGCTGCCGTGATGATGTGTCCCATATACTTTACTGTGTCAATTTTGAACTGGATCTTGTCTTTGTTAAACTTCACATGTGCAGTCTTTGCTCTCTCCAACACTTTCTGCAGTATGTCATCATGTTCCTGCTCTGATGACGCTGCGATGATCATGTCGTCTGCTATGATATACACACCTGGGATGTCGCCGAAGGTCTCAGAGTTCTTCTGTTGGAACACTTCGCTGGCGGACCTGATCCCAAATGGGAGTCTGAGGAAGCGGAACCGGCCCCACGGCGTATTGAAGGTGCATAACTTAGATGATGGCTCATCTAGCTTGATCTGCCAGTATCCATCCTTCTCATCTAGGATGGAGAAGATGGATTTTCCTGCTAATCTGCTGCGTACGTCTTCCGGTGTAGGAATGGAATAGTGCTGACGCTTAACTGCCTCGTTCAGGTTGCAAGGATCCAAACATATCCTTAGCGCGCCGTTCTTTTTCTTTGTGGCAACAAGACTGTTCACCCATTCTGTCGGTTCATTGACAGGGGTTATCACTTTTCTGTTCTGTAAGTCTTTGAGTGTCTCTCTCAGTGTGTCCATGATGGAGAGGGGCACATTTCGACATGCATGAATCACCGGCGTTACGCTGGGGTCGATGTGTATGTGATGAACACCGGGGAACTCGCCCAATCCTGTGAAGACCTCTGCATACCTCTGTAGCATCTCTTCTTTGGTGGCTGGGGCTTTTCCTGGTTGCGGGGATCTTGCTGTGAGAGCCTCAACTCTTCTCACCAGGTGCAGCTCCTCACATGCATCTCCGCCCAGAATCGGCTTGTCAGCTCGGCTTGACACATGAAAGTCCAGCATAGCTTTATGTTTGGTCGTCCTGCATTCTAGAGATGCAACACCTATCTGTGGGTAGGCGGGCTCCACCAAATGCAATTAGAACAGTCTCTGTGGGCCGTAGCTGAATGGGACCTGGTAGCTGCCAGTACATGTGCATGGGAAGCACATTTGCATCGGCGCCCGTGTCCAGCTTGAAATTAATTGCTACGCCTCTGACTGTGGCTGTTTCATGCCATATAGTGCCTTTAGCTTGGTGAGCTGCTTTCTTTTTGTGTTTTCCAACCATGCCTATGTATAAGGAGTCAACTTCACTCTCCAAATTATTTATTGTCTCTGTCTTGTAGTTGCTGCTTTTCTCAGTCCCAGCTTTACATACCTTAGAAAAGTGGTTGTTCTTGCCACATTTATGGCACACTGCACCATAAGCTGGGCATTGACGGGGCTCATGCTTGTTTCCACATTTACGGCAGACAGTTGTTGTTACATGCCTCTTGCTGCTTGTTTTGCTCTTGTTTCAGCTGCCCGTGCGCGTTTGCCCTGTTGCTTTCCTTAAAGCATCTACTGAGTGGCCTTGGACAACCTGTGACGTCTGCATCGCTTGTATTTGTGACTTGGCGAGCTCTGCTGATCTGCACGTGTCCATGGCTCTGCGCAAAGTGAGCGCATTATCACGCAACAGTCTCTCCTTCAGACGAATATCGTTTATGCTAAACACTAATTTATCCCTAATCATGTCGTCTGTATTCCTGCCAAACTCACAGTCTTTGCTCTTCTGGCGTAGCTCTGTGATGAATCTGTCCACCGATATTCCCGCTGACATCGCGTGTGACCAGAATTGATGGCGTTCGAAAAGCACGTTCTTTCAAGGGCTGCAGTGGTCCGTGAAGGCTTGGAGAACTTCCTCCATCGTTTGATCGTCTCCTTCTGGGATGATGGTGAGTGTGTTGTACACTTCCAGCGCCTCCTCGCCGACAGTGTGGAGCAGAATGGCTATTTTAACAGTCTCTTCCTTATCCAACGCACATGAAGCGGTCATATACAGCTGGAAACGTTGTTCCCATCTTCTCCAGTTTTCAGCTATATTCCCGGTAAGTATCAGCGGTGGTGGCGGCTTGAATTGCTCCATGTTTGCACGTGCTAGCACTTTTTATTTTTTTTAGCTAGCTTCTAAAATACCGTCCTCGAATGATCCCGTAATTCCTGCTTCTGACACCATGTTGTGGCTTTATGCTACTCGTATAGTTAGTACACTGTTATAGTTCTAACTACTCGTGGGTTATCTAAATCACTGTTAGATACAAATGCACAGAGACGAGGATGCGGTACAAGTCCAATCTTTTACTGGTGGGGAGATCACACAACAACCTGCATCCCCTATTCCCGAACACATGGTAGTGACAGTCAAACACAATCGAGCACCGAGTGCTCGATCCAATATACCACACTAACTGTCTTATTTTCAGATTATTAGTTATGCTAACGCTAGCTTCCTTACTTTAGCTTAGCTGCTAGCGATGTCTTCCTCTTCTCCCCTTTCTGCTCTCTCTTGCTCAGCGTGTTTAGCTATTCTCCTGCCTCCTTTAATGATAACGGTACATGTAATAAGTGTAGTTCATTTACTAGGTTTGAGGCAGGTCTCAGTGGGTTATATGCACGGCTCCGCACCATCGAAGCTCAGACTTTAGCTTCATTAGGCAGCTAACTAGCCATAGCCTCTGTTAGCGTTAACTGTTCCCCGGCAGTCCCCGAGCAGCCGGGACGATGGGTGACTGAGCGAAGGAAGCAGAAGTCTAAGCAGCCCTCTGGGCACCAACAGCCTCTTCATGTTTCTAACCGGGGAAGCCAGGGACCACAGTCAAATGTATTTCTGGGGCCAGAGCGGGCAATGTTGAGTCCTATTTAAAACTGTTGGCTAAGAATAAATGTAAATACAGTAAGATTGTTACATTACATTTAGCTGATGCTTTTATCCAAAGCCACTTACATGCTCAACCTGATCTCACAGAAATACGTGAAATGAACACGTTCCCTTAACCCCAATATGCGTGGTGTCGGCACGTAATGTGTTGAAATTACGTGTGGGTACCACGTAAACGACACCCATACAAAGTCAATGAGGCTCATTTACGTGGTGGACACACGTATTCCCTGATTCAAATAAACGTCCTCCTTTTATAATGTATTAGGTTCAACAACGTCACGCAAGCTCTGGACCTCAGCTGTCATGTAGATATGGTCACCAATGTTTAACCACTGTAAGCACTGTATAATATGGTAATAAGCTATTTTCACCTATTTAACGATTCAATTTTTAAAATCTGATGACACCAGTGTGTTCCCCATCCCAAAAAAAGCCCAGGGGGCATCCACAATGATACACTTTTAACTTCTAATTATGAGAAATATACCAATATATTTAGAAACTACAACTCCCATTATATATGCGGCCCAGAACCTGTTACAAGCGTGCGTATCTGTAGTTCTTCCGGGGTGGGCAGCTGCCGTGTTCGATTCCTGTGTTTCTGCCGTCTGCCGTGAATGGGCTTCATTCCATTTCAGATTGCCGCCGACCGAGCAGACAGTACATGAGACAAATACATGAAACTGTTTTTTATTACTATTATTATCTTCATTGTTTAAATCCTCAAATACAATGTTAGACAAAAACATCAATATTACGAATATTATGTATTTTTGTATCTTCTTATCTGCCGAGCGGCACGTACTACGTCACTTATGATATATCTACATGACAGCTGAGGTCCAGAGCTTTCTATAACAGCTGATCCTATGTCTGTAGCACCTTCTGTTGATAAATGACAAGCCTTCAAACATGGACTAGGTTCAAGGTTCAGAGGTCAAGATCTCAGAGTAGGAGTAATGGATCTTCTTCAGACTGACATATGTTACTGTGGAGGTTGAGACCTTTCCAACAATATGTTTGATATAGTCCTACGACAATGTTTTAATTTTCACATATCATGGAGAGACCAATTTGCAGGCGATACTTTATTATCCCCGGAGTGATATCTGCCTTGAGTTCAAATTCTTCACACATAACACTTGACATATTGTTTTATCATACAGCTGACATATACTTACAATAAACAAAGTGATATGTAGCCAGACTGAAGCACATCACACAGCCACAATCTATTGCTCATCTTTCACACACAGTGACAAGAGCAACCTACACACAACCCTATGCATTATATCATGAAGGTATTGCAAACCTCCTGCAGCCTCAAGCAATATTATTTAAAGTTGTAATTGAGGTCGGACTAGGCCTATAGTTTAGAAATGTTAAGTTTACATTGGAGTAACCTATATCTTCTGCTAGAGTATAAGAACTCATACTTTGCATGGAGAATAAAGATAGATCAGGTCATATTCTCTGTGCTTGCCTGGAGAGACTGGTTTCTATTCCTCTCCACAACCTTCATGACAGTCATATATAACATAAACCCTCTGATTCACAGGTGAAAACAAACTGAAAAACTGAAAACTGAAAAAAAACAACTAAAAACTGAAAAAAAACTGACAGGTCTCTATTTCAGCAGAATATGCAAAACGTACGTTTGTCTGTGTGCAGTAGGCTGAGGTAGAAGTGTGCCAAAAATGCCAAAACACATGTTGTATATGCAGAGATACCCAAACAAAGATATATACATCTTACTTTGTGAGCAAAAACCTCGGCAACAATCTGCTTATCCTTTTAATTTCCTGAAAATGCTTCCTAAAACTAGTCCCTTCTTCATTTTGAAAAAATCTCTCAGTAAAGGCAAAGGTTATGGTTATAAGCTGTAGCCATGGTGATTGATATGAGGATAATCTTATGAATATAATAATTAATATGATAAGCCTGCCATCAATTTAAATTAAAAAAAAATTCTAAGAAGTAATTTGTTTAAAACTAATGCAGTGCAATGCTTACAAAGTCCCACACATAAATATGCTCATGCTTTTCCCCCCTTCAGTCTTTGCTATTAACATTCATCAACTACAACTACAACTATGCTGTATTTCTAACACTTAACTCTAGGTTGGTTATATAGTATATACAAGGCAAATCAACGTGCTTAGCATAAAACACTGTTTTTCATTATTGGTATTTTTATTGTATAAATTCTCACGTACAACGTGCAGCAATCTTTCACAGACTCGGAGCAGTAATTATTACGTCACTTCCTGAGTCTTCAGCTGTTTTTTTTAAATGTTATTACGGTGCATAACTTACTGAAGAAAACTGAGCAACGTGTTGTTGCTGGTGATAAAACCACAGCTTATATATATATATGAACATTGAAGCGATAATGGCGTTAAAGACCCGCTGATCGCTGTCAGAGTCTCTGAATGAATGACCGCGTTGCATTGTGGGATATGGGATACCTGCTTTGAATGCGCCCAGCGTAACGTGACGTATCGTTGTCGTGGTAACCACTGAAAGTCTTCTGATTCATAAGTATAATTATTAATAGGCCTAATAATATTCGCTGCGGTGACAGAAAATACATTTGAGAATAATAAAATATCGTAGAGGGTTTAATAACGTAAAGGAAACAATCTATTTCAAACAATGTACTGTTATTTAGACAAGAAAAATCGCAACTAACTCACTATAATAAATTATAAAAGGAGGACGTTTCGTAAACTACAAAACAACATTTACCACCGCCCACTGCGTGACGTTGTTGAACCTAATACATTATAAAAGGAGGACGTTTATTTGAATCAGGGAATACGTGTGTCCACCACGTAAATGAGCCTCATTGACTTTGTATGGGTGTCGTTTACGTGGTACCCACACGTAATTTCAACACATTACGTGCCGACACCACGCATATTGGGGTTAAGGGAACGTGTTCATTTCACGTATTTCTGTGAGATCAGGTTGTACATGCTATACAGTAGACCGTAGATCATGGGTCACTAACTGGCGGGCCGCGGTCCGGGTCCGGACCCAGACGCCGTTGTCCCTGGACCCTGGACCGAAAACCAATTATTATTACCGAATTATTAACTGTGGGTGGATCGCTTCTATTTCACCGGTGCAGCTTTTCCTGCCTCTACGGCTCTCATTCAGCGGTCCAGGAAACACTCCGACCAATCACACCCCTTGAAAATCCTGTCACTTGATCCTACTCGACCAATCACATGTGTGTATTGCGTTAAGCCCCGCCCTCGACTCGAGTAAGACGTTAGCACACACGGGAGCGACGGGAGAGACCTGATAGTTTGAAGTACGTGAGTCAGAGAAGTTATTTCACTTGGCGCTCCAAAAGAGAAATGTGGACATCTAAACCAGAGCCTTGAACAATGGACAGACTTATATGTTTATTATTCCCACAACCAGTTCAAGAGCGGTATGTCTCATGTTCAGTGACATTAAAAGCAGCGATGTGAAGACATCACGAGACAAAGCTCAGATCTTTAGAGCAAACGGAACGACTCACATCAGAGATTAAGGCCCAGAAAAATAAACCTAAAAGGCCAATATGATCAGAACCCTGACACATGAATTATGTTAACAGAGAGGAGAAATGAGCTGAAACAAGTGGGTTAATAACCACAGATGAAGTCCATGCACACACATTTCTCTTTTTAGAAAACAAGGATATAATATCGGCTCTTTGGATTGACATCACTAGATGCCCGAATAAACTGAATTTGAAGCTGCAAGACAATTCAGTTAAATTAATCTTTCTAACATGATTTATTTAATTTATTCATTTAATTTATATAGTCACGTTTTTCAAAAGCTTTCTGTTTTAAATCCAGCCTTTATTTGCCTTGAAATAAGAGATGATAATGTATGTATTATTTATAATTATTCAAGGAAATCTGTAATATTAAATATTGTTTAGATGTTAATTAATTTAACTTTATATTTATTTTACAGTCAGTTGTTGACTACATATAGACATTAATACAACTGTTGGCTACTTCAATACATATGGCACAAATTTGACATTATTGTGATGTTCCGGACCTTTGCATGAGGAAATTCTCTCGAACTGGACCTCGCAGAACTTTAGTTGAATACCCCTGCCGTAGATCTTCTGATTGAAAGACAGACCTGCTAACCACTGAGCCACAGTCGCCCCTTGTAATGGATTGAATTGCAACTGATTTGAAAGCCTTGTTTTCAGTCTTTCACACCCAAGCTGGAAAACAGTACAGCCGACTCTGTTTGCTGTAGTGTATCGGGAACCTGGTCCGTAGTTTTTATTTTAATTTTCTGAGTTTTTGTCAAGTTTGTTCCTTAAGACTGATAAGGTTATTATCGTGGGTGATTTTAATATTCATGTGGATGTTAGCAAACATTTTATTAATTTTGTTACATATTTTCAAAGCCTTATTGTAACATGTATTCTTACCAGTAGCATCTCAAAACTGTATACATAGTATATGGCCTGTGACTTCTAGATTAACTTTCCCCTAATTATGACTTATGTCCCGTATACAAAGCAAGCCAGTTAGGAGTCCAGGAATCTTTGATATCTGTATGTCCCTGACTGAAGCACCATCATATGGTATGTGCCTGACTGGAGACACCGCATCATTGTTTTGTCTATGGCGGGAGGATGGTTACGAAGACATCATGAGGGCTTCTGTGACTGTGTGGTATAAGGAAGGAGGTTTCGATCTGTTCTTTGAGCAGACGTGGATATGCAATCAGTAAAGTAACACGTTGTATGTCTGTCTCTGCTCCAGTCTTGCAATAGAATAAATTACCTGTTGATATGACCACCAAGTCCCAGTGTCGAGTGCAAATAATATTTCTAACATTTACTGTTATTATTAGAGTAATCAAACGAATATTGAGCAGAATTAAGTTCAGCCTATTGGTTCGGCCCTCTACAGTGGTCCCAAAGCATCGTTCTACAGGTTCTGTCCTCAGCGAGCCTGTCGCTCCGCGTCCCGCCCTGGCTTACTGAGTGGGACGTAAATGATCCTTTGTCACACTAAAATAAATCACCTGTCACTTATTCACCTTGTCCCTTGTGTGTGTGCCTCTCTGTGACATTAGCTAAACATCTAGTCATCATGTTTCAGTCTGCACATGATCTTTTCTCCCGTGTGGATAATACACCCAGTGATGTTCAGCTAGAACTCACTGACCTGCAGTCTGATTCACTCTGGCAGAGCACTTTAAGTCAGTAGCACTCCTGAATGTTCACTCTTCTCTCAAAGAGGAGAACTTTCCACATGTGACAGAAGGGAGCGCTATTCGCTGGGTTCGGCGCACCCTTTTTCTATATACGCCAATCAGGGGCGGGCAGCCCTCCTATAAAAGTGACGGGGTTTCCCCCCTGACATTACGCGGATGTTCCGGTCGGCTGGACTTCCGCCATGATTGGAGATTCTCTTGGGCTCCCCTCCTCCTCCTGCACTGGAGACTCACTGGTAGATCGGCGTTGGTGAGTTCCGCGTAGCTCCTATTGTATAGTCTCATGGTGCCCGGTTAATTCAATTCAATTCAATTCAATTCAGTTTATTTTGTATAGCCCAAAATCACAAATACAAATTTGCCTCTAAGGGCTTCACAATCTGTACACATACGACATCCCTGTCCCGGAACCTCACATCGGATCAGGAAAAACTCCCTCTAGAAAACAAGGGGAAGAAACCTGAGGGAGAGCAACAGAGGAGGATCCCTCTCCCCGGATGGACAGAAGCAATAGATGTCATGTGTACAGAATCAGCATAACAGAGTTACAGCACATTCAATGGATGTCACAGAAATTATTCATGAGTAGTAGGCATGGCCACGGCCCAGATGACTATGATCCATGGCAGCAGACGAAGGTAAAGATGAAGGGCATCAGCAGGGCCGCCATGGAAGGGAACAGGACCGGCTTCAGACAGCCACGATCCATGGACGCTTGAGGAGAGGAAGCACAGAGGCTCCCGAGAGGAAGTAGAGTTAGTAATGAGTATTAAAGAGACATTCATTAATTTATCTAGAAGTATAGAGAGGAGAAAAATGAGAGGGAGAAGAAGATATAAATCCCTCGGTGTTTCCCCAAGGCGCTCCCCGGAAACATAAGTCCATAGGAGCACCCCAGGAGCACCTGAGGAAGGGAAGAGGAGGAGAGAGAGAGGCCAGGAGAGAGGAGCTCATTGTATCCTAAAATGTTCCCCAGCACTCTAAGCCTATGGCAGCATATCTAGGGGCTGGACCCTAGGTCCGCTGAGCCAGCCCTAACCATACGTACTGTCAAAGAGAAAAGTCTTAAGTCTTCTCTTAAATGAGTTGACTGTGTCTGCTCCCCGAACCGAAAGCGGAAGCTGGTTCCACAGAAAGGGAGCTTGATAACTGAAGGCTCTGGCCCCCATCCTACTTTTTAAGACTCTAGGAACCACAAGTAGCCCCGCATTCATTGAGCGCAGCTCTCTGGTGGGACAATATGGTGCTATAAGCTCCCTAAGATATGATGGTGCATTACCAATTAAGGCTTTATATGTAAGAAGAAGGACTTTAAATGCAATTCTCTGTCTTACAGGAAGCCAGTGGAGATCAACCATTACAGGAGTAATGTGATCTCTCCTCTTAGCTCTCGCTAGCACATGGGCTGCAGCATTCTGTATCAACTGTAGAGACCTGAGAGACCCAGCAGAGCAGCCCGATAATACAGAGTTAATAACGAGTTAAGAGTTAATAACTCGTCTTGATTTTATATAGCTGACAGTCACGTCGTCATTTGTACAAAGGACTGTTTCGGCGGCGGTGGCCTACCGGGCGGACGCGGAATCCATCCCGCACGGCGCCCCTTCGTTGGGCGTGTGACGTCATCCGCCCTGAGCCGACAGCATACCTCTGCTCGCTTGGACCCGGTTTCGTCGTTTTATACTCGTTTAACTTTGTTTCTCCGCTGTTTTGTTTCTTGTTTGTCTTTTGTTTAATTTTGGTTATTTGCTTGTTTTTCGTTGTTGGTTATAAAACCAGAGCCTGGGTTTTATTGTGTTTCTGTGTGTTTGTAGGTGCGGCTAGACCACGGTGGAGGGAGTGGTGCCTCCAGGGGTTGGGGTCTCCTTTTTCCTTTTTTTGTGTGTGTGTGTGTTAGGTTACCCTCGGTCCGGACCCTCACGTGTGGCTGTGTGTGTGTGTGGTGTGAGCCGACACGTGCGATCGGGGTGTTTTCTGTTCCTGTCGGGACCCCCATCGCTGCAGGCCCCACCTCACCCAAGACATTGGTCAGTCCCGCCCTACACTCCTTCTTCTATGAACTGCTCCTTTTAGTATTGTGTATTTAAGTGGATTATTGAATATTGGTTTACATTAAAGATTGTTTATTGGATTGGAACCACGTCTCCGTCTAATTCTGTACAAATGACCTGAGTGCCCTCGGGGGCTGTGAGACTGTGGGCTCAACCCTACTGCTCTTACCACACACACATGAGGAGGCATGCTCAGAAGATGTTGGTTCTCTTTGGATCTACCTACACATGTGAACAAACATTCTCAGTGATTAAGATCCAGATGCTCTCTCACTGAGATCACCTGTCAGCTGTCCTTCACATGTCCACCTCAGACATTCAACCAGACTTCAGTGCACGTGTTCAAGCCCAACACAGACTGGATGTTCCCAATCAGTCTAGGCCTATAGCAGCATATCTAGGGGCTGGACCAGGGCCGACCTGAGCCAGCCCTAACTATAAGCACTATCAAAGAGAAAAGTCCTCGTTAGTACATGAGCTGCAGCATTCTGGATCAACTGGAGAGACCTCAGAGACTTAGCAGAGCAGCCTGATAATACAGAGTTGCAGTACTCCAGTCTTGAAGTAACAAATGCGTGGATCAATGTCTCTACATCCCTTCGAGACAACATGTACCTGATCCTTGAAATGTTGCGTAGGTGAAAGAAGGCAGTCCTTGAGATCTGTTTCATGTGGGAGCCAAAGATCAAGTCTTCTCTCACCTGTAGGTACATGCTGTACAACATTACATTACATTTAGCTGACGCTTTTATCCAAAGCGACGTACATGCTATACAGTAGACCGCAGACACAGCAACGGTGAGCAATTAGGGTTAAGTGTCTTGCTCAAGGACACAGCAATATGGACAAGCAGAGCCGGGGTTTGAACCACCGATCCTCTGATTGAAAGTCGGGCGTGCTATCCACTGAGCCTCTGATCATCTCACACCTAGACCACTGTAACTCCCTCATGGCAGGTCTATCTGCTAATGCTATCCAACCTATCCGCAGCTAGACTGGTCTTTAACCTCCCGAAATTCTCCCACACTACTCCACTCCTCCGCGACCTTCACTGGTTACCGGTGGCCGCCCGCATCTGCTTCAAAACATTGGTACTTGCGTACCATGCGGCGAACAGATCTGGTCCAGTCTACTGTTCTCTGTCCTGGCTCCTCGATGGTGTAATGAGCTCCCCATTGACATCAGGACAGCAGAAAGTCTCTACATCTAACTAAAAACACATATTTTTCAACTCTACCTTGAATAATAGTAGTATATAGTATAATAGTAGCACCATAGTAGCACTTTAGTAGCACTTAAATGGTTCTCGTTGATAGCACTTTGAAGTTGAACTTTATTGAAGAAATTGTACTTTCTTGATTCTTGTTGTTCTGATTCTTGTTTGTACTCATGGTTTAATGCACTTATTGTAAGTTGCTTTGGATAAAAGCGTCAGCTAAATGAAATGTAATGTAATCTAACGTTAAATGTTCAAAAACAGTGGTCTGATATAGTTAAATAATGGAAAACAAATTAGTTTTTCATGTTCCTCATAAACTTACCCAGCAGAAGCAAAATAGTTCACAAGAACCGAATAGATTCACCAAAATGCTGTATTTGTGCTTTGCAGAATGAATATATATGTATTTACAAGGTTTGTACATTTATTTTAATTCAAAATCCAATTCAGCATTTGCTTTTCATCTTCAGCCATCCATTTAGCAGGTACAACCCTCTCACTGCCTCTGTCGAATGCTTTGTTCTCCTTTCTTTCATCCGTTTCTCCTCCTGCTTTGGACCAAATCTCCCTGTCTTCATTCATTCCTGTCACACAGCAGGTGGATGAGTCACACCACAATGACCTTTACACTAGATAATGGTCATTGAGAGGCAGAGGTTGTGAAGCTCTGCTCCCTGCAGTCTGCCCTTGGTCACGATCACAGTGTGATAGCTGGCTGCCTGCAAACAAATGACTAGGAGTGGAAAACATGTGGCATGCTCTTCTCCCCGGGCTGCGGCACATCATATGTGTGTGTGCTTTGACTTGAAGGCTGCCATTAATAAATAAACCAGCCATGGAGAATGTGTTCCAACAGCATGATAATGTTATGTGTGTGCATGTAGACATACTGAGGGAGACACATTCAAACAGCAATACCAACAAAAAAACATTACTTTTATTATAAATAACCCAAACAATTTATAAACTTTTGCTCACTAATTGGTCTGAGGTGCTATATCTGAGAAACAGCATGAGATAAAACAAAAAACAGTTTGTACATAAACAAACCAATATTTTATGAAATAAAATATTCACAATGTTATATAGTTATATATATACTATATATATATAGTAGCAAATATTTACATAGAGGTGTGGTAGAAGTACGTAGCAAATAAACAACATATAAGCAGGAGTTTGTGCAGTCAGTGTTATGTCTTTGTATGTTTTTATGTCGTCACATGTTTGTGTTGTTTTTTTGTCAGGCCATCACTGTAAATAAGAACTTGTTCTAAATGATCTGCCTGGTTAAATAAAGGTAAAATAAATAAATAAAAAGTGTTGGAGGGAAATAATACTTATGTCTAATTCTGATTTTATAACAAGAAAGGTGCACTCAGTAGAGTGCAGATCTCTGGCCGCTGCTTCTGCTACAACCAGTTGTGTATTTTATAATTGAATGACGACAATCCGCAAAAAGCTAAGCCCCAGCCTACACAGCAATGGGCTGTGAGGCGTCCAAAAACACACTTCATTAAAACTCAAAAACAAGCATACAGAATGCAGGCCATTAGTTCAAAGTCGTCACATAAGACACTTCATATAATGTTGCCGAAAACAGCATTCAACTTGTCGAGTTGTCTGCCCGCGTAGCAGCCGCTGACTGGCACTCAGCAGTGTGCACTGGTAGTTCTGTCCATTCCATTAACCGTTAGCCAAACACACCACAAACTGTGGGTGTAGAGTAATGGATGCACTCGGTTGTGTTATCACTAGAGGCAACTACCGTCGGGGGCCGGTTGAGAGTACTGAATGAGGATTCAACAGGTAGTCAATGGCAGTATTAGAAGAAGCTATAAAAGGTGCTTTGATAAAATGTGAGTTAGCACAACCACGAGAGGACCGTGGGTATTGTAGTGGTTGTATTTTTGATGAGCAGCTTCTTGGATTATGCTTGAATCTTACTATCTTACTGCTAACTTAATAACTAGCTGTCGAACTAATGGTCAGACACCACAGAAGCTTACAACCAGGAACTCAGTAACAAACACCCACAGAACATATGAGAGGTTGGATTGTCTTGACTCCACATAGGTATATTTGCATCACACAGAGTACAAGCAAAAAGCGAGTTGTCCCCGTCGCAATAAACACATTATTTTATGCCTTCGCCCTGGCCTGGGTCTGGGTGACTAAACTGTCCCACACCGCAGGTCATAGTGACCTGCTTAAATTTCTTAGCTGTTAGAAATCCTACACTCACACACATCTGCTTCCAGCCCTCTTATTTTCCCTCGAGTATCCTCCCTCTGCTATCAGCCAGAACTCTATGCAACTCTATGCAACTGAGACAGAGCTGGTACGGCATTTGGGGATGAGTTGTTAATGAGAACAGACTATGGACCTGAACCTGAACCTCCTCTTTACACTATATTTCTTCGTCCACTCTAAAATCGCCATCACTAGGGGCTCCACTGGTGTTCCCTTTCCTTACCCCTGGCTTGGCATCCTGTTTATCATGGACACAATCAAGCTGTTAAATATTGATTTAAAACCTTCTGGGAGCCAGCCATTTTTCAGCCAAAATTGCCAATGCTTTTTATCTCATATTAAATCCTGATTATCTCCTCATTCACAAGGTCTATTTGAAACATTAACAAAGCTGTAACATACAGAAAACCCTTGTGAAGATAGATAATAAGGCCATATACAGTCAGGTCCATAAATATTTGGACATTGACACATTTTTCATTATTTTGGCTCTGTACACCACAACACTGGAGTTGTAATGAAAGAATCAAGATGTGCTTTAAGTGCAGACTTTCAGCTTTAATTTGAGGGTATTTACATCCAAATCAGGTGAACGGTGTAGGAATTACAACAAATTCAAATGTGGCCACCCTCTTTTTAAGGGACCAAAAGTAATTGGACAATTGGCTGATCAGCTGTTTCAAGGTCAGGTGTGTGTAATTCCCTCTATTTCATTTACAAGGAGTAGATAAAAGGTCTTGGGTTCATTTCAGGTGTGGTATTTGTGTTTGGAATCTGTTGCGGTCAACTTTCAATATGAAGTCCAAAGAGCTGTCACTATCAGTGAAGCAAGCCATCATTAGGCTGAAAAATCAAAACAAAACCATCAGAGAGATAGCAGACACATTAGGTGTGGCCAAATCAACTGTTTGGTACATTCTTAAGAAGAAAGAACGCACTGGTGAGCTCAGCTACACCAAAAGACCTGGAAGACCACGGAAGACAACTGTGGTGGATGACAGAAGAATCATTTCCCTGGTGAAGAAAAACCCCTTCACAACAGTTGGCCAGATCAAGAACACTCTCCAGGAGGCAGGTGTATCTGTGTCAAAGTCGAAAATCAAGTGAAGACTTCACCAGAGTAAATACAGAGGGTTCACCACAAGATGTAAACCATTGGTGAGCCTCAAAAACAGGAAGACCAGATTAGAGTTTGCCAAAAAACATCTAAAAGAGCCTGTACAGTTCTGGAAGAACATCCTATGGACAGATGAGACGAAGATAAACCTGTACCAGAATGATGGGAAGAGAAGAGTATGGAGAAGGAAAGGAACTGCTCATGATCCAAAGCATACCACCTCATCAGTGAAGCATGGTGGAGGTAGTGTTATGGCGTGGGCATGTATGGCTGCCAATGGAACTGGTTCCCTCGTATTTATTGATGATGTGACTGCTGACAAAAGTAGCAGGATGAATTCAGAAGTGTTTCGGGCAATATTATCTGCTCATATTCAGCCAAATGCTTCAGAACTCATTGGACGGCGCTTCACAGTGCAGATGGACAATGACCCGAAGCATACTGCGAAAGCAACCAAGGAGTTTTTTAAGGCAAAGAAGTGGAATGTTCTGCAATGGCCAAGTCAATCACCTGACCTGAATCCAATTGAGCATGCATTTCACTTGCTGAAGACAAAACTGAAGGGAAAATGCCCCAAGAACCAGCAGGAACTGAAGACGGTTGCAGTAGAGGCCTGGCAGAGCATCACCAGGGACGAAACCCAGCGTCTGGTGATGTCTATGGAATCCAGACTTCAGGCTGTCATTGACTGCAAAGGATTTTCAACAAAGTATTAAAAGTGACAATTAGATTTATGATTATATTAATTTGTCCAATTACTTTTGGTCCCTTAAAAAGAGGGTGGCCACATTTGAATTTGTTGTAATTCCTACACCGTTCACCTGATTTGGATGTAAATACCCTCAAATTAAAGCTGAAAGTCTGCACTTAAAGCACATCTTGATTTTTTCATTTCAACTCCATTGTTGTGGTGTACAGAGCCAAAATAATGAAAAATGTGTCAATGTCCAAATATTTATGGACCTAACTGTATGTGTTAGTGGTATATTGCTTTATGATAGTACATAGAAAATAAAATAAATTGATTTGTTGAAGTTTTTTTTATCTTAACTATATCAACAAACACTTTTTATTTATATATAAAATAGCTCGATATTGTAGGAGTGTCTGTGATTGGGTGAAGTTAAATATTTTGAAAGAATTATTTTAGTTCAGACATTTCGAGAAGTCATACTGCAGGATTATACATATTTCAGCCATAAATAAGTCAATTTTAATTTTTGGGCTGGACAAAAAAGGACTTTCTTGTGCTTAACTTTGCGCTGCTTTGTCTCAGAAAGGAATGCTTGGTATATGCTCTGTAGGCAAAACCGTTGAGTTTTTCGTTGTGGCTTCTTCCTAGCTTTTTTAATCTGCATTTCTTCAAAACTTGGGATGCATTTTTAGTTAGTTTGGGGGTCACTTTGAGTCACTTTGAGTCATACTTGTAATAGTGTCATAGACATGACAAGTGAACTCATATTGACTAGTGAGGCCAGGCTGTGCCATGTTTTTTTTTTTGGCTTGATTTTTTATAAGCTCTGTACACCCCAATCCTCTAGCCGCTGAACCCCAAAAATCCAATATTGGAGCAGCTGGGGCTAAAGAGGTTACAATGCTTCATAAGTGCACATATATACATTTGAACAGTGAAGACATATATCAGGTGGTTGATATGACTACAAGAAGCTACATTCAATACACACATTCCTTCCACAGCATGCAGCCAAAATATTGAACAGATAGAGAGATTAGTGTACGGACACAGAGATACATCACACACTCACTCACTCACACAAGCATCTGAGATCCTCTTTTATCACCCTCATCTGAGCCTTTCCCTGCTAAAGAAGAATAAGCTTTTTTTCTGAATCGCTTGAATGCTTTTCATTGTTTTTCTGGAACGGAGCAGTCTTCTGACCTGTAACTCATTAGCTGTGCAAGCTTCTGAAAAGCTTGGGGAAACAGCTCTGCGCTGCACACTTTATTGGAGGTCCAGCCGCTTCTCTAAACTCTGTCTTATCCAGAGAGAGTCTTAAATGGGCTTATGCTTAACGTTTAAAAATCTTTCAGAAACACCTATGGAAGTCTACGGGTTTATAAATGAATACAAAACAAATTCATGATGGGAAAATGTGCTATATGCACATTTGAAAAGGTTACCTTGCCAAACAAAAAACAGAAAAGACGATGAGTATATTCTGTAATATATATATATATATATATATATAAGTGTTTTATTGACACCTTCATGTGAACGCACCTTAAGGAATAGACTGTCATTCATTTTTAAAGCGGCGGCTCACTTGATCGCAGTGTGTGTCTGCCGAACCCCTCAGCAGACACACACTTCGAGGTAGTTTACATGTAAAGTCAATGCACAGACGCGAATGACGCGAATTTCCACCGGGCTGTGCGAATGATGCTGGCAGCGGCCGTCATTCAGACGCTGTTGTGCGGCTACGGATAATATTATAAACCCAGACACGTTTGATTGTCCGACGTTTGAGGGACTTCCACAACAAGTATAAAGCAGAACTAGTGGTTAGTTCAATGGTGGATGGCGGAACACGGTACTGTTTTTAGGGAGATAAGCCACGGAGATAAGCCCCGCCGCCGTTCAGGCGTGAATGCCGCGAATTACCCACATACATTTTCAAGCGGCAGCTCACTTGACCGAGTATCAGCGGCTGACGGCTCACTTGACCGCAGTATGACACACGCAGTATAGCCCGGTTCACACTAGCAATGTCGGTCGTTTTTGTCAGCTGTCAAAACATTTTCTACAGACAATTTGGCAACACACAATTTTTTTCAAAATAAATTAAGCCCACGTATTATTCGTGACGTCATGCTGCGCTTGGCCATCATTGGCTGCAGCTGATCACGCCACATTACGCTCTGTTGTTGTACACCATTTGTGATTTTCAATCCCTTCATACTAACATGTCGAGCAAAAAAAGAAAGTGGTTGGACGAATACGTACAATATGGATTCACGTGTAAAGAGGAACGTGATGGGAGTCAGCGTCCTCAATGCATGATTTGCAATGCCAAGTTGAGCAATTCTAGTCTAGCACTGGCAAAACTAAAGGAACACTTCCTAAAGCTGCATGATGGGAAATACAACTCCTACCTCCGGAAAGACTTCTCACACAACCTGAGGGAGGTTGGGGACATGGAATCCGAGTGGATCATGTTCAAAGCCTCTATTGTGGAAGCGGCCGCTAGGAGCTGTGGTAGGAAGGTCATCGGTGCCTGACATTGCAGCAACCCGTCCCCTGTTCAGGGGACATGAAGATCAGCAGCCCCCCTACCCTCAACTTAGGTCTCAATTTACTGGTCAGTCTATGTCCCAACCCTCATCTATGGTCATCAACTTTGGGTCGTGACCGAAAGAACGAGGTCTCGGATACAAGCGGCTGAAATGACTTTCCTCCGTAGAGTGGCCGGGCTCAGCCTTAGGGATGGGGTAAGGAGCTTGTACATCAGGAGGGAGCTTGGAGTTGAGCCGCTACTCCTTTGTGTCGAAAGAAGTCAGCTGAGGTGGTTCGGGCATCTAATTAGGATGCCTCCAGGACGCCTCCCTGTAGAGGTTTTCCAGGCACGTCCAACTGGTAGGAGGCCCCGGGGAAGACCCAGGACACGCTGGAGGGATTATATCTCCCAGCTGGCCTGGGAACGCCTCGGGATCCCCCAGAATGAGCTGGTAGAGGTTGCGGGTGAGAGAGAAGTCTGGGTCAGCCTGCTTGACCTGCTGCCACCGCAACCCGACCCCGGATAAGCGGATGAAAATGGATGGATATTTACATTATCCAAAGTGGTCCAAAGTATTTTTAAAAGTTCAATCATCAGAAATACATTAAATCAGTCAAAGATACAAGTGAACAATGTATTGTTGTAACCTAAAGTTGTGTTCAGGACCAGCTAGTAGCAAATTATTAAAATTTCTAATCTATGGAATGAGGATATAAACAATAATTTACTGAATGAGGTTGATCCCACTCTCAAACTGTCTGGACATTTAGCGATCCATTAAGACAAGTTTTTGGTTTAGCAATGGCTAGATTGTTTTTTACCATCATAAAGTTATCATATATGTACATCAATTCCTCTGAGAAGCCCACATCATTATTATTGAAATCACATTAGGTTTGATATTTGATGAGGTGAAATGGTAAAGTTTGTCCCCATAAAAGGAGCCTGGTTTAGTTTCTCACTATAATTTTCCCACTCAGTCATCACCTTGAAGGCAGATATTTGTTCTTCTAAAGGCGGCACCTGCTCTCTACTGCCTGCTCCAATAAGCTCTCATTAATCTTCCTTACAGCCTTCATTAAAGCTGCCACCGCTACACCCTCCCCCCCCCGGTAGGCCAATGGGGTTGGGCTGGTCCAATCCGGCCCACCTTCATCACAACCGGACCTCCCTCTGACCTAGCCGGCCCAGACTGTATTCTATGCTTCACAGGTTGTTGAATTTACTCTAATATCTCTAGTCAGATATCACTGACTGAATGTTATACTTCTCCTTGCAATCTGTATTAACACTCATGGTTTCCATCTTCTTTACTCATCTAATCTCTTCCGTCAGCACACACCCAGCATGCAACACTACTGATATCAATGTTCACACCCTATTGTATGTTCTGTTCTGTTCACTTCTACAATATAGGTGTTTCTTGATATTTATTTTCTGTTTGTTAGGGGAGTTTTTTCTGATCTGATGTGAGGATATGTGTACAGATTGGAAAGCCCTCAGAGGCAAATTTGTATTTGTGATTTTGGGCTATACAAAATAAACTGAATTGAATTGATTCAGCAGTCCCCATCAATGTAAAGTGACACATATTACAGAGTGTCCTCCTAATCAGTAAATACAATATGAAACTCATCAATATAAGACAATGACAGGGCTGTACCTTGTAGATAGATGGAAAAGAGATGGAAGATTGATTCATGCTGTTGACATTCAAATTATAAAACATGTGATTGCAACGACACAGACTGCCGGAGCCGGGGATCGAACCACCGACCCTCTGATTGTAAGACCGACTTGCTAACCACTGAGCCATAGTCACCCCCATGTTAGATTGTGTGATCTAAACAATTCCAATTAGTCCAAAATCAAGTGATGTTATTGGCATTCAGCTAACAGTTTGAGTAGCAGCCGGTGCTTTGAGGAGGAATGTTTCTGACCTGTATGATCCAAACATTTCAAGTAACTCCAGGGCAAGTCTTTACATTTCATTTAGCTGACGCTTTTATCCAAAGCAACTTACATGATATACATTAGACCGTAGAAACAGCAACGTTGAGCAATTAGGGTTAAGTGTCTTGTTCAAGGACACATTGACATGGACTAGCGACCACCGATCTTCTGATTGAATGACATGTATTTGATTAAACTGCATTGTATTCTTGGTATTTTGTCCACCACCTTGATATAACTGTGTTAGTTAACTGGGTCACACAACCCTATAATGTAATTTTGAGTTTGTAAGTATATCTCTACTGACTGTTGAATCTTTTTATAACACCTTCCACACACTCGGTGTTGGGAATTTTTTTTTTCTTTCTTCTATTTCTTATATTATTGTATGACCTGTGACTTCTAGATGAACTTTCCCCCCCAAGGGTGTCTTATGTCCTGTATACTAAGCAAACCAACTAGATCTGCATTTCCATGACTGAAGTACTTATCATATGTTTGGGCTATGAAGGAGAGAGTCCACAGTCACCACAATCATGTGGGATAACAGCTGCTAAGGACAGAACGTTATTGTTTGTACAAAGACGTCATGATGACCTGCTAGTATGGGATATAAAGTGGGAGGTTTTCATCTATTCTTTGAGCAGTTGTGGATGTACGATTTGTAAAGTCTAACGTTGTATATCTGTATCTGCTCCTCTCTTGCAACAGAATAAATTACCTGTTGACATGACCACCAAGACCCGGTATCGAGTGTAAATAATTTTTTCTGACACTCTGCAAATAGGATTTCTCTTTCGGAGGAAGTCACAAACGTACTTTGATGTTCTCTCATTGAGTTACCCTGCATGATGCAATCCAGCAAGGAAGAGAATAAAGGTTATAACTAGGGATGCAACGATACCACTTTTTACAAACCGATACGAGTACGAGTATTTTTATTTGTGTACTTGCCGATACCGAGTACCGATACCGATACTTCTTAGATTTGGTCTCCATGAAAGTGCAATTAATTTGGAGGCAGATTTTATTTTATCCTCTGCAGATTATGTCAAGCCTATAGTACAAAATTAACAGAAGGCTATCCCAAGCTTTAAACGTCTTGTGGAAGTCCCTCTAATGTCGGACCATAAAACGCCCACGTGTCCGGATTCATAATGTAAGCGATAATATTAGGGATCGAGCAATTATATAGGAAGCTGTGTTCCAAGTTATGTTTCCGGTGCTTTTATTGTGGAGGGAGAAACGGAAAGGAAAAGGAGTGGAATTGTGGGATATACGTGTGTGAAGGAGATAAAAAAGTGGTTCAAGTTACCCTGCAGCGTGTTTTCATTTTATTAGAATTACAAATATAGACACACAACAGACACTCGGCTACAATAATATCATCCGTAGCCGCACAACAGCGTCTGAATGAGGCCGCTGCCAGCGCTGCTTCAGGTGGACCAGCAACAGTTTGATTCAAACCGGCGGAACGGCAGTAATTTTCCGTCGCGTTGGGTGTGAACGCACCATTACTCTACACACCTTGCTGCAAGAGAGCGACGAAAGAGCCGTATGCGGCTCTGGATCACGGGTTGCCGACCCCTGCCCTAGACGTTGAAGTCAGGTAGGACAACAAATCTTTTTCTCCACAAAGCGCAACCAGTTTGTTGTAGCGAAATACTGTTGAGTGGTATCGGTTCTTGGTATCGACAATTGAAATCGATACGAGTACGAGTATTTTAACGCAGTATCGACCCCCGATACCGGTATCGGTATCGGTGCATCCCTAGTTATAACAAAGGTCTGTGGCAAGCCATCAAAAGCCCTTATTTTCACCACACAGTATCGATTGTATCTCCTTCAGATTGTTTTTTGTTATGCAAACATGTTTATGGATACTGGGGGGCTTTGGAAGCAGAACTGTTCTTATTGGCATGGGGACATTGTGGTTTTCCCTTTCACCAAACATCAAGAAGATGTGGTTCCTTCTGCAACGATTAGGATGTAGGTTGAACAGATAATATTGTGATGGTTTCTTTAATCAACAAGGGTTGGAGCAAAACATTGTCTGTTCGATATTAGCTCTAGTGATATCTCGAGCAGCCAAGCTAGGAAGACCAACTATAACAATCACTATGACGATAGGGATGTGAGCACAGGGCCGCACGGCCAGTGAACACCAACGAGGCAGTGTTTGCCATCTAAGAGACAGGAAGTAGTAGCAGGAGTGGCAGACACCGCTCTTGAGTGGTTCTTCTCCTTAAGAGATAAAGAGACACATTCAGAATTTCTACAGTCAAAGATATAGGAAATCTTGGGTCTGGTGTCCTCCCTCAATAAATGGACTCAGCTTTGCAATCTTACAGAATTTCAGACCATTATTATTGCGATAGATAAAGCCAAAAAAACGTAGACAAATAAAATAAAATAAAAATGATTTTGAATTCCAGGTTATAATTAAACTTAATAAAGAAAATGTCAAAAAAGGGGAATACTTTTGCAAGCCTGTGCATGTCATTTCACTGTAATTTCCTAAAAAAAAATATATTTTGAAGCTTTATTGGAAAGAACTACATAATGTCATGCTAATTACTGGGAGAAAAGTTATGAGATACTAGTTTAGTTTAGTTGTGTTAAGTTTTAAATACTTTTTATGTATGTATCTCTAATGTATTGATGACGTTAGCTTAATTCTTTACCTTTGGACAGAACCATGCTGGTTGTTTCCCTGTCTCCATCCGTGTCCATGCTGTAGCTTAACATGTATTGTACAGACATTCAATTCAATTCAGTTTATTTTGTATAGCCCAAAATCACAAATACAAATTTGCCTCTGAGGGCTTTACAATCTGTACACATATGACATCCCTGTCCTGGGACCTCACATCGGATCAGGAAAAACTCCCCCTAAAAATAGTAGTGAAAACCCTTTCACAGGGAAAAGAAAGGGAAGAAACCTTCAGGAGAGCAACAGAGGAGGATCCCTCTCCCCGGATGGACAGAAGCAATAGATGTCATGTGACCAGAATCAACGTAACAGAGTTACAGCACATTCAATGGATGTCACAGAAATTATTCATGTAATGAGGAGTAGGCATGGACCACGATCCAGATGACCACGTTCTACGACAGCAGACGGAGGCAGAGATGAGGGGCATCAGCAGGGCCACCATGGCAGGGAGCAGGACTGGCTTCAGACAGCCACGATCCATGGAAGCTTGGGGAGAGGAAGCACAGAGGCTCCCGACATGAGAGTGGTAATGAACTTCTCATACCTCTTTGCACCGAACCAAGTTTTTTTTCTCCAAAATGTATTACTTTTCCTTTAACCTTCTGGGAGCCAGCCATTTTTCAGCCAAAATTGCGAATGCTTTTTATCTCATACTAAATCCTGAACATTTAAAAAGCTATAATAGAAAACCCTTGTGAAGCTAGATAATAAGGCCATATATGTGTTAGTGGTATATTGCTTTTAAAAGACTACCTTGAATAAAGAAAGTAGCACCGTAGTAGCACTTTAGTGGCAATGGAATGGCTCTTACTGATAGCACTTTGTAGTTGAACTTTATTGATGAAATTGTTGTCACGGGAGTACAGGTTAGGACCCAAATGCAAACCACAAACACAGTTAAAATGGATAAACGGAGGTTTATTCAAGGAGCGTGTGAGCTGAACTGAGTGTGGGTCCCGTGGCCCGACACTGGACGCTGGAAGAAAGGCAGGATGGCAGACCGGTGTGGATCCCGTGGCCCGACACGGGAGGCTGAAAGGCTGGGAAGGGGAGCAGAAGACAAACAACAGACCGACAACCCAGGCATGCAGACTCAGGGCAGATATAGTGTCTCTGATGAGTCAGATTGGCCGCAGCTGAGTGCCAATCAGGGATGCGGCTGTGGGAGGTGTGTGGAGGCGGGACAGAAAACAAATGACGAACACCTGGTATACACAACAAACAGACACATGACAGACACAAGAGGGGAGGAGACTTGGGAAAAACAGGTTACACACACCGGGTCAGACAGGGATCCCTGCTATTGTCCTGAGCCAGAGTACTTTCGATTGGTGGCCGTCACACTAAAGACCTGGGGCGGAGTCAACTCAGCTGTAGATAATTATCGCTAACACCGGTATAGAAGCAGGCGTGGCTTTGAAGCGTCAGCGAAGACTCATCGTATGAAGACTCGGAGAATAAAGACTTAGGAGTCTTTCGTTGGAGTCTTTCGGGGGCGGCTGAGCATTACCACTTCCCTGTGAAAATGTGCTTCCCTCCCATACCCGTGTACATATCACCTCGTAGATACTTCAGACCTCGGACTCGTTCTTACTTGCATCAAAATCCTTCCGTGCTTCTTCATCCCACCCGCTCCACACAAACCCAACACCTCGTCACAGGAGGCCTCTGGAACTGCCAGTCAGCTAACCGCAAGGCTGACTTCATCTCTGGCTTTGCTATCAAGCAATCTCTGGACTTCCTGGCTCTCACTGAGACCTGGATCACACCAGACAACACATCTACCCCTGCCGCTCTCTCCTCTGCCTTCTCCTTCAGCCACACACCTTGGCCCACTGGCCGGGGTGGTGGTACTGGTCTACTCATCTCCCCCAAATGGAGTTTTTCTCTCTACCCGCTTCCACTGTCTACACCACTGTCTTTTGAGCTTCATGCTGTGACGGTTACCCATCCGGTTCAACTGAACATTGTTGTTCTCTACCGTCCACCTGGTTCCCTGGGAGACTTCTTGGAAGAATTAGACGTCCTCCTATCAAATTTCCCAGAAAACGGCCCCCCTCTCATTCTTCTAGGCGACTTCAACATCCAGACCGAGAAGTCATCTGACCTGGTGCTCCTACTATCTTCCTTCGCTCTCTCACTCAGTCCTTCACCTCCGACTCACAAGGCTGGAAATCATCTTGACTACATTTTCACCAGAAACTGCGCAACATCTAACCTCACTGTAACTCCACTTCACGTCTCAGACCACTTCTTCATCTCCTACTCTCTCCCACTCTTGGGAACTGACAACCCTCCCACAGCAACAGACTCTGCACCTATCCGTCGCAACATTCGCTCCCTCTCTCCCTCCTCTCTGGCCTCGTCTGTTCTGTCAGCCCTTCCTTCAACTGACTCTTTTCACTCATGCATCCTAACTGTGCCACAGACACTCTCCTCTCTACTCTGTCCTCCTCTCTTGATTCTCTCTGTCCTCTTACGACACGTAAGGTCCGCAACTCCTCTCCGGCTCCCTGGTTGTCAGACCCGGTCCGTGCCCAGAGAGCCACTTTGCGAGCATCGGAAAGGAAATGGCGAAAATCCAAACACGCAGACGACCTGCACGCCTATCACTCTCTTCTCTCCTCCTTCTCTGCCTCTATCTCTGCAGCCAAAAGCCTGTTCTACCAATCCAGAATTGAATCTTCTTTCTCTAACCCCAAAAAACTCTTCTCCATTTTTTCCAACCTCCTAGACCCCCCCTGTCCTCCTCCTCCCTCCACCCTTCTACCGAACCACTTTGTCGACTACTTTACTAAAAAGATAGATGACATACGCTCCTCATTCATTGATCCCCCGCCCATAACTACATCTCCATTAACATTATCTGCCTCCCCTTCACTTTCCTCTTTCACCCCTCTGTCCCCCAACCAAGTTCTTACCTTGGTATCCTCTGCCCGCCCAACCACCTGCCCCCTTGACCCCATCCCATCTCACATCCTCCAGTCTATTGCTCCTGACCTTCTTCCCTTTCTCACCCATCTTATTAACACCTCCCTCTCAACTGGTTGTTTCCCTAACTCTCTGAAGGAGGCAAGAGTTAACCCTCTCCTGAAGAAACCCACTCTCGACCCGTCAGAAGTCAACAACTACAGACCTGTCTCTCTCCTTCCCTTTCTTTCCAAAACCCTGGAGCGAGCTATCTTCAACCAAGTCTCCTCCTTCCTCCACCAGAACAACCTTCTGGACCCTCACCAGTCTGGATTCAAGGCTGGCCACTCAACAGAGACTGCCCTCCTTGCTGTCTCAGAGCAGCTTCACACTGCGAGAGAAGCCTCTCTCTCCTCTGTCCTTATCCTTCTGGACCTTTCTGCTGCCTTTGACACAGTGAACCACCAGATCCTCATCTCCTCCCTCCAGGACCTGGGTATCTCAGGCACTGCGCTCGCCCTCCTCTCATCCTACCTCAGCGATCGCACCTACCGGGTAACCTGGAGAGGATCTGTGTCTGAGTCTTGTCCTCTCACTACTGGGGTCCCTCAGGGCTCTGTCCTCGGTCCTCTCCTCTTCTCCCTGTACACCAACTCTCTTGGCTCCGTCATTCGCTCGCATGGCTTTTCCTACCATAGCTATGCTGATGACACCCAACTGATCCTCTCGTTTCCACAATCGGAAACACAGATAGCAGCACGAATCTCTGCTTGTCTGACTGACACTTCACAATGGATGTCCGCACACCACCTGAAAATTAACCCTGACAAGACGGAATTACTTTTCCTTCCAGGCAAAGTCTCCCCCACTCACAACCTGACGATTACTTTCAACAACTCAGTCTTGGCCCCGACCCCGACTGCCAGGAACCTCGGTGTGACCCTTGACAGTCAACTCTCCCTGACTGCCAACATTACCGCAACAACTCGTTCCTGTAGATTCATGCTGCACAACATCAGGAGAATACGTCCACTTCTCACCCAGAAGGCGGCACAGGTTCTCGTCCAGGCTCTGGTCATCTCGCGCCTAGACTACTGCAACTCCCTCCTGGCGGGTCTACCTGCTGGTGCCATCCGACCGTTGCAGCTCATCCAGAATGCAGCAGCTCGACTGGTCTTTAACCTCCCGAAATTCACCCACACTACTCCGCTCCTCCGCGACCTTCACTGGTTACCGGTGGCCGCCCGCATCCGCTTCAAAACACTGGTACTGGCGTACCGTGCAACGAACAGATCTGGTCCAGTCTACATCCAGGACATGGTAAAACCTTACACCCCAACTCGTGCGCTCCGCTCGGCTTCTGCCAATCGGCTTGTAGCTCCGTCACTGCGAGCTAAACACTCAACAAAGTCTCGACTGTTCTCTGTCCTGGCTCCTCGATGGTGGAATGAGCTCCCCATTGACATCAGAACAGCAGAAAGTCTCTACATCTTCCGTCGCAAACTAAAAACACATCTTTTCCAACTATACCTTGAATAAAGGAAGTAGCACTTTAGTAGCACTGAAACGGCTCTTACTGATAGCACTTTGTAGTTGAACTTTTGACGAAATTGTACCTTCTTGATTCTTGTTGTTCTGATTCTTGTTGTAAACGGTAGAATGCACTTATTGTAAGTCGCTTTGGATAAAAGCGTCAGCTAAATGAAATGTAATGTAATGTAATGTTGTACCTCCTTGATTCTTGTTGTTCTGATTCTTGTTTGTACTCATGGTGGAATGCACTTGTTGTAAGTCGCTTTGGATAAAAGCATCAGTTAAATGAAATGTTATGTAATGTAATGATAATACACAGAAAAGAAAAGAAAAAATGTATTTCTGGAAGAAAACATTTCAAAGTGAATTGTATTTATTCTAACTATATCAACGCACACTTTGTATTTATATATAAAATAGCTCGCTGTTGTAGGAGTATCTATGCGAAGTTTGGCTTTGATTGGGTGAAGTTAAGTATTTCTAATAATTATTTTAGTTCAGACATTTCGAGAAGTTTGGAAAAAACGTTTTTCTTGAAATCACCACAGCTCGTCCAACGGTACTCGAATGCGTCTGGAAACATCACATCTGCATTCCTACGAGGCAGGCGCTCAGTTTGCATACAAGCAGCAGGATTATCCATATTTCAGCCATAAGTAAGTCAATTTAATTTTTTTGCTGGACAAAAAAGGACCTTCTTGTGCTTAACTTTGCGCTGCTTTGTCTCAGAGAGGAATGCAAACTCTGTAGGTTCTAAGGATTCCAAAACCGTTGAGCTTTTTGTTGTGGCTTCTTTCTAGCGTTTTGAATCAGCATTTCTTCAAAACTTGGGGTGCATTTCGAATCAGTTTGGGGGTCACTTTGAGTCATACTTATGTTTTATGTTAATATTTATTGTGTAATAGTGTTAGAAACATGACAAATTAACTCATATTGACTTGTGAGGCCAGGCTGTGCCATTTTCTTGATTTCTTTGGCTTGATTTTTTTATAAGCCCTGTACCCCCAAATCTCATAGCCGCTGAACCCTAAAGAACCCAATATTGGAGCAGTTGGGGCTAAAGAAATTTTAAGATACACTTTCGTTGGTCAGAAAATATGTTGATATTTGCCTCGAGCTATCGGGGTTAAGACACTCATCTTATTTGAGCCTCCCGCACCTTTGTAGGATGAAACCATCCTGCACGCTGTGCTTGTTTGCCCATGCTCTCTGTGATCCAACACACAAATATTAAACACTCGACTCGTACAATACTCTCAAAGACTTTCAAATAAGAAAACAATTCAGAGAAAGCTGACGTGTCACTGAGGTCCTGGTGCATATACAAGTGTGGCGACCTTCAGTGTTTATGCTGTAACTCCTTGGCAGGGAAGAGGAGGATGCCCTGCATCAGGATTAAGTAGCCCTGCTGGCTCTGCATTAGTATGGATGCTGAGTAGGTGAAAGTCCACGCATGATGATGTGACCCTTGGCTGCTGTCAGGTATGAGACGACTTCATCCAGACTGGGAGTAGCTGCAAACGCTTATGTAGGACGATAACAGACTGGCCGCTCAAAGAAATGGGGCCGCACGGAGTCCTAAAGTGCTTCCTCATTGTCTAGACACCTTATAGACCTCTGTGCCCGCCCCTCTACAACACACGCTCTCTCACACAATCTCTTTCAACCACACTATCACTTCATCAGCGAGTTAATTTCCATTCTGAGCGCTCAGTGCTGGTGGGTCAAAGACCTGATTGTGTGTGGAGCTGATGAAAGCAGAGACTCTCACTTCCCAGTATCTTTATTATGTAGGAGGTGGCTTCCCTCGGGCTCCCTCCTCTTACATCACAGGCTTCTGGCAGCATGGAGGACATAAACGTATTCATAGCAGTCACAGCAGCCCCTGGATTGTTTGAAACGGGCCTGCTAAGGGATGAAGGAGGAAAATGGCTGTTTGAGCTGGGAGATTATGGCAGGGGGTTATTGGATTAGTTACAATTCAGCAAGCTGGCCACCTTTGTTTTCCTTAGCCAGTTCCATTTGACCAAGGGGAAAATGTGAAACGCGTTAACAAAAGCTTTTTTAAGTTGTGTTTATTTCACGTATAGTTGTCATCCCGGGAAAGCCCAAACCAAACACAAGTTAGTTTATGCAGGACATAGAAGTGGAGCAGCCCTTGCTGTAAGGGCCGCATCACAGCCCACTATCACTGCATATGACTCCCTCCTAACTGGTCTTAGGTACACCAATGCTCACATTACTCACCATATCTGCACTTGGAGCTGGATGATGGGTCCAATAAGGAAGAGGAGTGCATCTTCCAAACCCAAGATGACGAGGAAATGACAGAAGAAAGTGCCGAAGAGAGCATTAATATCCGCTGTAGCTCCCGCCTGGCAAGTGAAATTGCTCCATCTAATAAAAGCCAGTGACTAAAATCCTAAAAGGTCTCTATGGCCACAATATGGACGATCCCCTAGGGGCAAGTCATGGAGAGCTTTCTCAGTTTTTTGTTGAGCACACGCCGCATAGAGCGAGCGCTGGAGCTGCAGTCCCCTCAGCTTCAACTGGAGAGCATTCTTTCCACCTGCCACAGCAGTTTCTCCTCAGTTTAGGAATCGAATCCTTGCAGGTAAGGACGTTCATTTAATACAAATTCTGCTGTGTGCAACTGAAATATCCAAAAGATGTTTTGTTGACTGTGGAGAGGTCTCAGTCGTCTTCAAAGGACGCGATCCCAGACTGTCAAAAAAACGGACCATGACCGAGGTTCATTTTGGTGTCCACAGACACGTCGCATGTGAAGTTTATCCAGATCGTAGGTTTGAGCCAGACACTCACAGTATTTATATCAGACATGCAATGTCTTACAGGTCACTCTTGTCTACGAGTATGACAAGTCTTTCAAAGGCAACGCAGTGTTGCACACTTAAAAGTTCCAAGACTGGACTGGTCCATTGTTGATCTGATTCGCATAAGCCGACACAGGGGCCAGGTCCTTTCCTGTGATGTGTGTGTTGTCTTCCTCACACAGTGAGCATTTGCCCAAAGAACCCTCTACAGTGAAAAGGTGACTTTTAAGAACAAAACTCTTTAGACTCCTCTTTGCATTCATTTCAACGAGAATTTCAATTAAATTCAATTCAATTCAGTTTATTTTGTATAGCCCAAAATCACAAATACAGATTTGCCTCAGAGGGCTTTACAATCTGTACACATACGACATCCCTGTCCCGGGACCTCACATCGGATCAGGAAAAACTCCCCCTAAAAATAGTGAAAACCCTTTCACAGGGAAAAAAACAAGGGGAAGAAACCTTCAGGAGAGCAACAGAGGAGGATCCCTCTCCCCGGATGGACAGAAGCAATAGATGTCGTGTACAGAATCAACGTAACAAAGTTACAGCACATTCAATGGATGTCACAGAAATTATTCATGTAATGACTAGTAGGCATGGACCACGACCCAGATGACCACATTCCACGACAGCAGACGGAGGCAGAGATGAGGGGCATCAGCAGGACCGCCATGGCAGGGAGCAGGACCGGCTCCAGACAGAATGTATGTAGATTCTCTAACTATAGCTTTATAAGTACTTACAGCTATTGTGGATATGGGTATCCCAGGTCTGTGTGGCCTTGCCCCACTTGTCCTGTGAAAATTAAATGAATAAACCTAACCCTTTATACACCCGTCTATAGCCATATACACCTGTATACACACATGTACACCCGTCTATAGCCGCATACACCCGTATACAGCCGTATACACCTGTCTACACCCGTATACACTCATCTACAGCCGTATATACCCGTCTTTGAAAAAGCATCCAAATCGTTGTTTTGTTAATTATTTAATTACTGGTTTAGTCCAAGCTTTTTATTCAATTAAATTCAGTTTATTTTGTATAGCCCAAAATCACAAATACAAATTTGCTTCACAATCTGTACACATACGACATCCCTGTCCCGGGACCTCACATTGAATCAGGAAAAAATAGTGAAAAGCCTTTTACAGGGGAAAAAAAATGTAAGAAACCTTCAGGAGAGCAACAGAGGAGGATCCCTCTCCCCGGATGGACAGAAGCAATAGATGTCATGTGTACAGAATCAACGTAACAGAGTTACAGTACATTCATCATGAATATCACAAAAATTATTCATGTAATGAGTAATAGGCATGGACCACAATCCAGATCAGTCTGGATGAGTACACAGAGGCTGTGACTTCCTACATCAGCTTCTGTGAGGATAGCTGTGTTCCAACCAGCACCAGGGTGAGCTACAACAACGACAAACCCTGGTTTACAGCGGAACTCAGAAAACTACGGCTGCAAAAGGACCAGGCATTCAGGAGTGGGGACAAGGACTTGTACACAGAGTCAAAATACAGGTTTAGCAGGGTGGTGAAGGACGCTAAACGACTGTACTCTGAGAAACTGCAACACCAGCTCTCAGCAAGTGATTCTGCGTCGGTCTGGAGAGGGCTCAAACAGATCACCAACTACAAGCCCAAAACCCCCCACTCCATGAACGACCTCCGCCTGGCAGACGAGCTGAATGAGTTCTACTGCAGATTTGAAAGACAATGGAATAGTCCTGACGCCATCCCCCACAGCCCCATCAACAGCCCCATAAACCAGCCACAGACCACCAGCCCACCCTCCCCCTGCCCATCAGGGGCTCACGCCTCTGAACCATCGTTCACATCACCCCCTACCCCCTCCTCAGTGACGACCCTCATTATGCAAGAGAGAGACGTTAACAGGCTTTTTAAAAAGCAGAACCCCCGTAAAGCAGCCGGCCCGGACTCTGTCTCCACCCTGAAGCATTGTGCTGACCAGCTGTCCCCGGTGTTTACAGACATCTTCAACACCTCCCTGGAGACATGCCATGTACCAGCCTGCTTCAAGGCCTCCACCATCATACCCGTCCCCAAAAAACCTAGGATCACAGGACTCAATGACTACAGGCCCGTCGCCCTGACCTCTGTGGTCATGAAGTCCTTTGAGCGCCTGGTCCTGTCCCACCTCAAAACCCTCACCGACCCACTCCTGGACCCCCTGCAGTTCGCCTACAGAGCCAACAGGTCTGTGGACGATGCAGTCAACATGGCCCTCCACTCCATCCTCCAGCACCTGGACTCCCCAGGAACCTACGCCAGGATCCTGTTTGTGGACTTCAGCTCTGCCTTCAACACCATCATCCCGTCTCTGCTGCAGGACAAGCTCTCCCAGCTGCACGTGCCCGACTCCACCTGCAAGTGGATCACAGACTTCCTGTCTGACAGGAAGCAGCACGTGAGGCTGGGAAAACACGTCTCAGCCTCTCGGTCCATCAGCACTGGTTCCCCCCAAGGCTAGGTTCTTTCCCCACTGCTCTTCTCCCTGTACACCAACAGCTGCACCTCCAGTCACCAGTCCGTCAAGCTCCTGAAGTTTGCAGATGACACCAGCCTCATTGGACTCATCTCTGGTGGGGATGAGTCCGCCTACGGGAGACTGACCACCTGGTGACCTGGTGCAGCCAAAACAACCAGGAGCTCAACGCTCTGAAGACAGTGGAGCTGGTTGTGGACTTCAGAAAGATCTCAGCCCCCCAAGCCCCAGCCCCTCTCACCCTGTGTGACTCCCCCGTCAAAGCTGTAGAGTCCTTCCGCTTCCTGGGCTCCATCATTACCCAGGACCTCAAGTGGGAGCTAAACATCAGCTCCATCTCCAAGAAGGCGCAGCGGAGGATGTTCTTCCTGAGGCAGCTGAATAAATTCAACCTGCCAAAGACAATGATGATGCACTTCTACACTGCTATCATCGAGTCCATCCTCTGTTCATCCATCACTGTCTGGTTCGCTGCAGCCACTGCTAAGGACAAGGTCCTTCAAGGACCCTGAAGCGGACGAGGAAGATTGGAGCTGACCCTTCCCACTCTGGACACAAACTTTTCGTGTCCCTCCCCTCTGGCAGGAGGCTGCGGTCCATTAGGACCAAGACCTCACGCCACACCAACAGTTTTTTCCCGTCTACAGTCAGGCTCATCAACAGAGCCCGGGTCCCCCACTGACTTGACTGACTGTCACCCCTGGACAATTTCCCACTGGACACGCCCCTGCACACACCCCCATGCCTTATATTTAAATACACTCGCCACTTTAACACTACACTTGCCACTTTCACACAACACTTACATACCATGCACATTCCATGCACTTTATCTTATTTGTATATTCTACTGTTCAATTGTAAATATTCATTCATCCATTCATTCATTACCATTTATTACCATTTACTGTTAAATGTGTATTGTTAAATGTCTTACTCTTAAATGAGGTGACCGTGTCCGCCCCCCGGACTGAAAGTGGATGCTGGTTCCACATAATAGCAGCTTGATAACTGAAGGCTCTGGCCCCATCCTACTTTTTAAGACTCTAGGAACCACAAGTAGCCCCGCATTCATTGAGCGCAGCTCTCTGGTGGGACAATATGTTACTATAAGCTCTAAGCTATAAGATATGATGGTGCATCCCCAATTAAGGCTTTGTAGGTAAGAAGAAGGACTTTAAATACAATTATCCATCTTACAGGAAGCCAGTGGAAATCAGCTAATACAGGAGTAATGCGATCTCTCCTCTTAGCTCTCGTTAGCACACGGGCTGCAGCATTCTGGATCAACTGTAGAGACCTGAGAGACCCAGCAGAGCAGCCTGATAATACAGAGTTACAATAGTCCAGTCTTGAGTATAAAATGCGTGGATAAATGTTTCTGCATCCCTTCGAGACAGGATGTGCCTGATCTTTGAAATGTTGTGTGACAGAAGGGGGCGCTCTCGCTGGCTTCAGCACACCCTTTGTCTATAAACACCAATCATGGGGGAGCGGCCCTCCTATAAAAGGACGGGGTTTTCCCCCCGGACATTATGCGGATGTTCCGGTCGGCTGGACTTCCGCCCTGATGGAGATTCTCTTGGGCTCCCCGCCTCCTCCTGCACCCGAGACTCATTTGTAGATCGGCGATTGGTGAGTTCCGCGTAACTTTTATGGCATAGTCTCATGGTGCCCCGTTACTAACTTGTGTTGATTTTATATAGCCGTCAGGTACGCCGTCATCCGGCCCCTTATCTTTTCCCGGGACATACTGGAATATTTGCCTGATCGGTATGTGACTTCCTTGCGCTACTGTTAGTAAATTAAGGGTACATTATTACTATCTAATGGAATGTCATTCTTAATTATAGGGGACGGTTGGCCGAGTCGGCGGAACGCTGCCACCAAGCGTGTAATATTATCTGGCTCAGCTCGGAACGCTGCTGTTTTGCCTGCGGCGGGTTTTGCCTCCGGCGTGGTGCACTACACGTGTTTTGTTTACGTGCTTTCCTTACGGCGGTCGTGTCTACGCTGTGTGTGTTGCCTACGTTCTTTTACACCCAGGACTGTTCTGGTGACCGATCCTGCGGACGTGGGACCCACCCAGCACGAACCTCCCTCGTCGGGTGTGTGACGCCATCACCCCGGAGTCGACAGCATACCTCCACTCGCTGGCACTTGGTTACTGTGTTTTATACTCGTTAACCCTGTTTCTCTTGGTTTATTTTTTATTTGTCGTTTGTTAATTTTGGTTATTGGTTGGTTTTGTTCTTTTTGTTTATGCCACCAGAGCCCGGTTTTAAATTGTATTTCTCATGTGTTTGTAGGCACGGCGAGACCAAGGCGGTGGGAGTGGTGCCTCCGGGTGTTGGGATCTCCTTTTGCGTGTGTGGTGTTTTAGGTTACCCTCGGCCTGGATCCTCACGTGCGGCTGTGTGTGTGTGTGCGTGTGTAAGCCAGCACGTGTGATCGGGGTGCTTTCTTTCTTGAGACCCTCATCTGTGCAGGTCCACGTCACCCCAAGACATTGGTCAAGTTTAGTCCCGTTCTGCACTCCTACATTTCTATTTTTATTAAGCGCTCCCCTTTTATTGATATTGTGTATTTTAGCGATTATCGCAGATTATTGTTATAATAAAGATTGTTTCTTTTTGAATTGGAACCACGTCTCCGTCTAATTCCGTACAAATAACCTGAGGGCCCTCGGGGGCTGTGAGACTGTGGGCTCCACCCTACTACTCTCACTACAGTTGCATAGGTGAAAGAAGGCAGTCCTTGAGATTTGTTTCACGTGGGAACCAAAGGACAAGTCTTGATCAAAGACAACTCCCAGGTTCCTCACGGTGGTGGTTGACGCCAGAGCAATGCCATCAAGAGAAACAATATCATTCGATAATTGATTTCTCAGTTGCTCTGGGCCAAGCAAAATAACCTCAGTCTTGTCCGAGTTCAGCATCAGGAAGTTGCAGGTCATCCAGGTTTTTGTCTTTAAGACATGCTTGAAGTTTAGCCACCTGGCTGGTTTCATCTGGCTTGATAGATATATATAGCTGGGTATCGTCGGTGTATAAATGAAATTTTATTGAGTGTTTCCTGATAATATTGCCTAACGGAAGCATATATAGGGTGAACAAAATTGGACCAAGGACGGAGCCCTGTGGTACCCCATTTTGAACACCCGTGCTCACAGAGGCCACATCATTTACATATACAAACTGAGATCGATCTGATAAATATGATTTAAACCAGCTTAGTGCTGTACCTTTAATACCAATCAACTGTTCTAGTCTTTCTAATAAAATGTCATGGTCAATGGTGTCGAATGCAGCACTAAGGTCTAACAGAACTAGAACAGTTATAAGTCCCCTATTTGATGCAACTAAAAGGTCGTTAGTAATTGTCACTAAAGCTGTCTCTTTGCTATGATGCTTTCTAAATCCGGACTGAAAGTCCTCAAATAAACTATTGCTATCTAAAAAGTCACATAACTGATTTGCAACTACTTTCTCCAAAAGACTGGAAGGGCAGGTTGGAGATAGGTCTGTAGTTGGCCAACACCTCTGGATCGAGAGTTGGCTTCTTGAGTAGAGGTTTAATTACAGCCATTTTGAACGACTGTGGCACATAACCAGTTAGTAGAGAACCATTAATAATATCCAGCAGAGCGGTGCCAACCAAAGGCAAAACCTCCTTCAGCAGCCTCGTTGGAATGGGGTCCAGGAGTGATGCGCTTCTTACGTGCACACCCACGTACGGACTTCTTCAGGTTCTCTGTTAATGGACAATAAGACACAAGACCAAGTATAACAGTTTGTCAAAGCTTCAGCTGAAGGAGAGGTCACTCGAACACAGACCATGCGGTCAGAGTTTCCCAGTGAGTTCTGCCCTCGTACTACCGTGGCTCGTCTTTTATTTGATTTCTTACACAGAGAGTTTACACACCAACATACGCCCACTTAGCATGGTGATACATGTCAACGTGACCGCCGCTCCCTACGTTCTTCCCCTACGCCCATCCTGTTATTCAGCAAGATCTTCCTCTTTCCTTGTAATGTGAACAAGAGGAATTGCTCAACATAAGAGGAATTTCAGACATAGTTCTGCTTGTGTAAGAGGTCTTGCATACGTAAATGAATATAAAACATTATCATAGAGCATTTGATATTTCTCAACAGTCCCCCTTTTGAACTCTACGAAGAGTTCACACTATGATAGGAGACAGAAGCATGGTTATTTTTTAGCCTTTTGGTATACATAGCATGTTTACACTTTTAATAGCAATGTTGTTGTAATTTTAAGAAAATTCACACTCCCCCTTTTGGACTCTACCAAGAGTCCACCCAACATGACATTTTCATTCAGCATTGTAACTCCAATTCCTCCACCTGGTCATTGGCCTTCCCTTCAGCCAACAAGGGCATCATAGTGTGTTTGGCCTCCACCGGTCCCATACAATTAACATTCCTTTCTAGGGAGCTCACAGTACCACCAGAGGGTTAGAGTCACAATGCCCACACTTACAATTACTTTTACACACATATGTCCACACGGGTATTATTTTAAGCAAGCAAATTTTCTTTAACTAGTTCCTTTTTCACAAGATTATTACAGCAGTAGGACTCTGTAAATAAGGTTTCAACTTTCCTTTATGGGTTCTAGTTACAACTCTGGCAATACAGCATGATATACATTCAACAATATACGTTACATCGGCGTCGATTCTTCTGCAGGTCTCCTTTCTTCAAGTAACAGGGGTAGACTACCCTGTACTCTGTTGGACACTGGAGAGGATTATTCTGCCTCTTTTGCCCTAGTGTCAACCGGAGAGTTGTTTGTATTGGCAGCCAGATCCCTGGCTACCTCTGCAACGGAACGACCTGGTTCTTGCGCTGGTGTACACTGGGTCCAGTGATACCCCTGCGTTCCCTCGCCTTGGAGCTGGACAGCGTGCGTGGTTCGGGCTGTTACCTTGAATGGACCCAACCACCGTGGCTCCGACCACTTTCTTTTGATGACTCGCAGACGCACCCACTCTGATTCTGGAGCTGGTTTCGGCTCCTCTGCCCGTTGGCCAGCTGCTACCTGCTTAGAGAACAAAGAGACTGTGCCTTGCAGCTTTAGTTATTTTGCCGGCTGTGATCAGTGTGTTCCCGAGTCCAAGCCTGGAAGGTCTTGAACGGATGATGCCTCCGTCTGATTTGGAGTCCGCCGTCTCCTCGGGCGGTCCTTCTCCTTTGGAGAACGGAGCATCATCTGTGGCCCCCAGCGAGAGCAATGGACAAGCTGTGTCCAACCAGCTTGTGATGGGATCATCAATCTCAGCATTCTCTGCAAGGTTCTGACTCAATGCCGTAAGACCAGTCAGCGCTTCGGTCACTGATCCATCAGAAGCTGTGTTGCTTAGGATGAAAATAAAACAGGCAAATCCAAACACTGTACAGGCTCCGCCTTTCTCAGCATCACAGCAAATGTAACAATTTGTCTGTCTGTTGTCAATAGTTGTTAACCAGTTTCTCCTTCTAAACTCAACACTGAGCTCCCCTTGATAAACAGACACTCCCTAGGCCTCTGGGTGTTTGATGATTTCTTCACTGGGTTGAGACAAGTGCCCCTATTGGTTTCACCTCCCTTTGTAACCAGACTTCACCACAGAGGAGATGGGTGTCCCTTAGGAGTCTTCAGTAATGCAGTTTTCTGCAGACAACTGGTGCACATTCTTGCAATAAGTGTGATGAATCCAGGGTGCTCTCTATTTGATGTGCGGACAGCAGTTGATGTGCTATGATAGTTGAATGGTCCTTCCCCCCTTGATGCATTCCAAGTCTTTTTCTTTACGACCCACATGGTCCAAATGGTCGGGGGATAACAGAAGAAGTCATCTCAATTCTTCTTACATTCCTGGTATCATGCTGCTGTGTTCTCCCCTTGTGCTCATCCTGCCAACAAACATCCTAAACTTTGTCACCAATATGCTCTCTGCTTAAAATGTACTGGACAGTTTCTAAGATATCTTCAACTGTTTTACTTTTGTTTATAGTCATGTTTAAGGATTTAAGATTACAAATGCTGTTCACACGAGATGGTATTATCTCTTTGCTCTATCAATTTAGTTTTCTACTTTCAGGTGTTGAAAGTGACAGATCTGCATGCTCCGAAAACACTTCACATCCCTCTACTTCTAAAGTTCTAAACAGCTTTACATCCTGAATTAACAGTCTGTGTCAGCTTATCTGTGTGCGTGTGTGTGTGTGTGTGTCCTTCTCTCTAATTCTCTCTTTCATACCTGTCTCTCACTTGCGTCTCCACGCCTCAACCAACCACATTTATACTTCCCACAATCCTTCTCTCACTTCCTTTTTCCCTCTTATTCTTTGTTCAATCTGATGAACCAAATATTGACATCATGTGACTGTCAATCTTCCCTTAGTGCACTATTATTATTCTTATCTTATTTATTATTAGTTCACTAGGACACATCTGTTGCATCTCAAATGACTTTCTCATGGAACAGAATTCTCACCGAGTGAGATTCTTTCTAGTTCCAGCTTTGGACTGGCAATCTTGAACTTCGTCAGTGGAACAGCTTCTCACTGCTGAATTAGTTCTCTGTAATTCACGACTCTGTTTCAGCTAAAACCTTTTTAAATATCACTAAAGCTTTGTCAGCTTCAGAAGTTCAGAATATTTCACTTTTACTCTCCACAGCTGCAGTTAATTTATTATCTTTTGCTTACTTTATGTCCCTGTTCCCCTAGGAATGTCAATAGCTCCAGAGTGTCTTCTCTGCACGTATCTTGTGTTTTGGAACATGTCATCAACATAAAGTCAAATCTGTCTCCACTGTGGAGGTTCAATTTCAGCTAGATTAGCAGCCATTCTCTTAGAAGGGCTTTTAGAACTTCTACAATACCCCTGAGTCTAAAGAATGATTATTCAGCTACTGGTGTTATTCTCTCAGCAGCCTCTGGTTGTATTGGATATTATCTCTGGAAAGGCCTAACCCTATTTTTATTTTTATAGTCACAGGCTCTACTCCCCCTTTTGACCATAAGGTCTTATTAATTATTTTCTAAACCTCTTCCTCCTTTGAGGAGAGGGAAAGATGTCTCACGTGTTTTCAACCTGCTTTTTTTTTTTTTTTTTAAATTTCTTTGCTGCAGTAACTCAGTGGTTGTGTAGGTTCTACTGAGGAGGAATAATACACCTTGAGATTCCCTCCCACAGGTTCCCTCCCCTCAGTCCTCTACGTTGGACACAACCTTCCCATTCTCCCTTATCCATTTTCTCAGGCTCCAACCTTCTTCCTAGTTTACCTGTATTCATCAGAATATATATTTATACATTAATTTGTACATTGGAAATGATTGTTGACTGTGGGTAACATGTATGGAGACCACCAGGGAGCCTGTAAAGCCTTCATCACCTCCCCCTTTTCCCAAATTGTCTTTACCACATATATTAAGGTGTGTACCAGATAATTATCACTCATGATTATTATACCAGCCATCAATAATGGCTCAGAATAATGGCCTCCTGCTTAAGTGGATAGTACTTCATGCCTGGCCTGAAATCAGATTTTGGGTGTCGCTCTCCTCATCGGTCCTACGTCATATTTATGCGCAGACCACAGAGAGGTGGGCACCTCAGACAGCTCAGCCATGTCGACAGACGGAACATTAGACCCCATGGTGTCTGTGTTTTGATTAAACATACGTTGTATCACTCTCTTTTTACTATTGTTAATGTACATTTTGTTTTGTATACATTGCCTTTTACACTGCACCAGTTCACAGGATCCTCTGTAGGCCTCAATTCAGGAAGCAGAGTCTGCATGCTCAGCCAACCAGCCACGTCCTTCACTCCATTCCAACATGCAGAAACTCCCCCTTGAACAACTCAGATTGTGTGGAAGACAGAAAAACAGAGACAACAGCAGCATTCTCGGCCTGATAAATGTATATGGCAGCACCACTAGAAACTAAACTGAGTGACTCTTGAGTCAACCAAAAATGGAACATATTTACCTTTTAATTAATATGACTTATGGTCATTTTCTAAAACCTTAATTTTCATTCAAATATATATGTTTGTGTGTCTGTGTTCCTAACTTCTAATGTGTGTATTGCATAAACAGGCTTGTCATAATCCCAATCAGAATTTGCTCACCCTGTGTGTTGAGCTGTGTGTGCGTCCCGTGGTCCTTCCCTGGGGTCCGTCCCGCCACCTTCCGCTCCCCTCAGTCGGATTGTTGCCGGGTCCTCCCACCAGTCCTGTCTTTATTCCACGGAGCTTGTGGGCAGTCCCTTCACCGATGTCCAGCTTTGCCACAGGTGGCACACAAAGTCTCTGGTTCATGTGGGTCAAAGTCTCTGGCCCTCAGTTTTTCCTCTGCCGCCCCTTTCTTCTCTTTTGGGTGAAAATCTTGTTCGAAAACATAACTGCAATTTTGTCAATGTCCAGTTTGATCCTTCTGCTCATCAGGTGGCCTGGTTGGCCTGTATTCTCCAACAAAATAGAGAAGAGTTCTTTCAACCTCAACCAGATTATCTTTGGGCTTGTCACATAATTCTTTACGTCTTCAATGTCTTTTCCTCCCCATGGGCATTATCTCATCCTGGGGTTCGGAGTGGGGCAAGCAGGCTCTGGGTGTGTCCTGGCATGGTTCCAGCTCAGCTTTCCGTGTGAAGGGTCGGTTCTTTTCCTCTTCGGACTGGTGGTTGGACGTCTTCCCCCTTTAGAGCATATGGCGGCGGCACGGAGTCCAGATCAGGATCCTCGTGACCATGTGCCTCGGACAAAGAAGGACACGGTTTAGCAGTGCATTCTTTTTCCATCCATTCACATTAATGTTATTTATTATTAATCTCATTCTTTTAATTAATTTTTCCTTACTTTCTGCTGCCCCTCCTCTCTCCGCTCCACACATACTTCGAGCTGCTTCAGTTGTTGCAGCTGAAACTGCCTGTCTCAGGAATCCCCAGATGTATCCACTCCTCCCCTTGTTTGGACAGTTTGTCTGTCCTCCTCCCACATTCCTCTTATCCCTACGATAAGACTTAGTAGACTGGCTGCACATGCTTGACCCTGCTCCAACTTTTACACATACTTTTAATCTAATTCAAAGTTTATATCGCACAACACTACCAACGTAGTTTTATTTTAGTTTTCTCTATTTTTTAAAAGCTCACTTTGCCCGGCTTAATATTTTGAGTCTTAAATAAAAATGATATGTCAATCATAACTGTGTGAGAGCATCGTCAGTGGAGGGCCAACTCCCATTAATCATGATTAATAATTTTCCCTCTATCTCCTTTTCCAAATATAATTTCTGCATTACTTATAGTATAGTACCATTTAACCCTTTTATGGTTTATTCACCCTGACTTCTGAGGAAACTCCATAAATCCTTTTAACCGTATAAATCAGAGGAAGGCTCCTTCTCTCAGAGCCTATATCACTTATTTTAAAGTTTTAGCAATAAACAGCACTTCCACACATAAGACACACAACAGGTAATCACCCTGTACAACAGATACAACACACAACAATTAGTACAGTGCACTATTTACCACGCGTATCAGCAGTTCAGCATCTCTGTCTACAATTCTATAATACTGCACCACTTTCATTATTGAACATTATCCTTATGTCATTTTACACTAATAATTTATTACCTCGTCAGACCATCCCCCCCTGCTCACATCTAAATTGTCCTATGTCTACCTAAACAAGGTTTGGTTATCAACAGGTCCTTGTCATTACCTTTTTAGTGAGGCCTCATGTGAGCAGGGAGGGGGGATCATCCCAGGGGTCCCAGAGGAAAGTCTGGTCCTTTGTTCAAATCACTATTCTTTAACAACAACTCACCACAAAGATCACGTAAGGTTCACCAAATTGTTAAGTTCAGTGTGTGGTTGCATTCATACACTTTTCAAACTATTTAACATTATCTATGATTCTTCTATGACACATACATGTAGATTTAAACAAAGCACACCATTTTGTCGCAGCCGAGACATATACAACGCTTTTGAAGCAAACAACACACTTCTGTTCTTAGTGAGGAAATGAATCCTCCATTGTCTAATTGATATTCTGTGCTAAATCAGCACGCACTTCCTAGAGTGTTCTGTTTGGGCTAGGAGCTGGGGCACAATGTGTCAGGTGATGCCAGGGGGCTCCTGTTTTTCCCCTGACCTGGACCGAGTGTGACGTAACCTCCTTCACTTCGCACGGTCCAGTCCACCTGGGGTCAGTCCACTTGCGTTTGTGAACCTTAACCCTGACCCAGTCACCTACTTTGACCCTCGGTTCTTCTTTCTCTGGCTCCTTCTCTCAAGCCTTCCACCTGGTTAGATAGGGCTGAGACCAGAGATGTTAGTTTGCGCATATAGTCAATCATCTCAATCTGACATACATCCAGGGATGACATATGACCTCCATCTCTGGGTGGGCCTGGCATTGCTCGACCAGTTACAAGCTTGTGCGGTGAGAGGTGCGTTTCCCTCCCCTTGAACTGTGGGGGGCCTTGCTGACCTTGAGGGGGGCCTTGTGATTGTTGCCCTTCCTGCTGGTGTCCCCTGCCCCCTTGCTGCCGACCCCCGTTCTGCGGACACTCTCTTTGCCAGTGACCCATCTGACCACAGTTAAAGCAGGCACCGAAAGCTCCTCCCCGGGGCGGACCTCCCCGCCCCCTCCCTTGTCTCCCTCTGCCCCTTCCCCCGTTATAGTTGTTTCGTGTCTGCCATTGCTGAGGTGGTGCCTGATAGTACTGGACAGGTGGCTGCATCGGGCTTAGTGGGGCCCAATCAGGAGTTGGGAGTTTCTTTCCCTCATTGACCTTTTGTTTGGCCTCAGCTAATTGTAACTTGAGCAGTTGAGCCTGGAGCTCTTTAAGGTCTGCTTCTTCAGTGTCTATAGTGTCTTGTGCACGTGTCATATGAAAAATTATGTGTCGTTCCCATTTAGTGGAATCAGCTGCGGCCATGTCTGGATTTTCTTCTATCGCCACACGCACCTTTTCAGGAACCCCGCTTAAGACGGCTGTCCTGTACCACTGCTGTTGTGCTCCTGGGAGATTGGGATGACACCCGGTAAAAACTTTCCCTTTTTCTCTCGCTTGCTCTGCTTTTTCTTCTTCTATCTTTGAATTTAATCAAACTGCCAGGGATTTTTTTTTTTTTTTTTTTTTTTTAAATTGCAAAACTAGTTTAAGGGACTTTATTAAACTGCCACAACTTTCTAAGGAATGTTATCAGATTGCCAAGAACACTTTTATGGTTATCAGCAGAGCTTTATTATCTGAATGGCCACAATCTACTTCAACAGGCTACTGCTTTTTGTTTACACCGTGAGGTTTCGGTCAGTACTGCTGCTTCAATTGTTGCCTTTCAGCAATCATACACATCTCATTCATGCTTTTTTACTTTTTATTTATGACCGGTCCCAGACCGTCAGGTCCCAGACCTTTTCTATTTATGAGCGGTCCCAGACCGTCAGGTCCCCGACCTTTTCTATTTATGAGCGGTCCCAGACCGTCAGGTCCCCGACCTTTTCTATTTATGAGCGGTCCCAGGTTAGGGGGATTAGGGTTTAGGGGATTAGGGTTAGAGTTTAGGGGATTAGGGTTTAAAGGAGCCCTACTTCTTTGGGTTTTTTACGACCCAGCAAAACCTTATCCCTCGTCAGGAAATAGGCGGAGTTGCCAAACTCAGACTTTACACGGTCCCAGACCGCTGAGGTCCCAGACCTCTTTAGTGATTCAGTAATCACCAGGTCCCAGACCTTTTTACACGGTCCCAGACCGCTGAGGTCCCAGACCTCTTTACCGGTCCCAGACCGTCAGGTCCCTGACCTTTTTCAATAATAATTACAATAATTCCTATTGTCCACTCAGAAATGAAAATACATTTATTTTAGCAGTCTGCGGGTTACTAAGACGTTGAACACCCTTAAATTTAGCTGTATTCAATGCAGAAGAATGGTCTGCTTACCCTTTTTTATGACGTCAGATGTTCAACGAGTCTTTTCACCCTTGGACCGAAAGATCACCAATTCGTGAAGAAGCCGTCTTTAGATGAATCCCGGACGAGCCCCCAATTGATGCGCTTCTTACGTGCACACCCACGTACGGACTTCTTCAGGTTCTCTGTTAATGGACAATAAGACACAAGACCAAGTATAACAGTTTGTCAAAGCTTCAGCTGAAGGAGAGGTCACTCGAACACAGACCATGCGGTCAGTTATAAGTCCCCTATTTGATGCAACTAAAAGGTCGTTAGTAATTGTCACTAAAGCTGTCTCTTTGCTATGATGCTTTCTAAATCCGGACTGAAAGTCCTCAAATAAACTATTGCTATCTAAAAAGTCACATAACTGATTTGCAACTACTTTCTCCAAAAGACTGGAAGGGCAGGTTGGAGATAGGTCTGTAGTTGGCCAACACCTCTGGATCGAGAGTTGGCTTCTTGAGTAGAGGTTTAATTACAGCCATTTTGAACGACTGTGGCACATAACCAGTTAGTAGAGAACCATTAATAATATCCAGCAGAGCGGTGCCAACCAAAGGCAAAACCTCCTTCAGCAGCCTCGTTGGAATGGGGTCCAGGAGACAGGTAGAAGATTTGGATGCAGAAACCGTTGAAGACAGTTGGTCAAGGCTTATGGGGGAAAAGCAATCCAAACACACATCAGGGCCCACAGCCGCCTCCTCCTGCACTTAGATGTTTTTTTTTTCACTTGGGCCCTACAGTAGTGTAGTATTGTACAGTAGTACAATAGAGATGATCAGAGTGTAAGGAGAATGATACAAGGCATCTGATATTCCAGTGCAGATGTGACAATGGAATAATGCACAAGCTATCAGAGTAATGAGGTGACACTGAGGTTGACTCCTTTTCATCCGTCTCTATTTATCTGTGTTCCCAGCAGCCACCAGCCAGTGCATTTCATTTCATGTGCACACTACTGTACTGCCCTAACCAGAGCTCCTTTACTCATGAAAAAATACCAATACACTGATGTACGAAATACTCTGCAATAGTTTTTGCAGCACGTATGAATATTAAGTATAATATTAAAGTTACTGAGGAACTTTGAACTGGCTATGACACATTATAAATTGAACCTATACGAGTAACAAGCTGGTGACCGAGTAGGTTCTATCTAAAAGGTTGGAAGAAAACCAGCTAGTGCACGACGCCAACTCAGGTTTTAACACAGTTGATTAAAATTACATGTACATCTACTTTGTCAAAAGTTGCATTTAAGACTCAAATATATCTCCCCCTGCCCGCCCCTAAAAGGACATGATTGGATACCATGAGGAGGGCGGGTTCTAAAACACTACTGAAACTTCTCAAAGATGTCATTGACACACATCAAAACTAAGCTAGTGTAGCAGATGGGAGCTTTTATTATTTGCTGGGCCTCGGCACATCCCTTTAATTTCAAGCCCCTTACTAGCCAATCACGGTGGGCGGGCATCATATAAATGTGACGGGGATTCCCATGGTTCCTCCCTGACGTCAACCGCGTGTCCCGCTTCCTGTTTGCTGGACTTCCGCCACGGTTGCAGACTATCTCTTGGGCTCCACTCGTTCTTGCACCTACCCCCCTCTGAAGCAGACGAATATTGCCTGATCGGGAACTGTTGCTGGGTTCGAGCGGAATGTGGCCACAAAGTGGTTACCGCTAACCTGCTCACAGCAAAAGAGCGCTGCTGATTTGCCTACGTTTGTGTTGCACTTAATTGACTGTTTCGGCTATGGCTGTCCTGCCTACCGGCGTTTGAATCACCGCTGTTTCGCTCACTGCTGTGTCGGACTAATGGGATCTGACGCTGAACCCAACAGCACTGTGCCCCTGCTTTGGGTTTGACGTCATCAGCCTGGTGTTAGCTCTTTTTAGCTTGAGCCATTTTACAGTGTTGTTTAACCAGGGACATTAAAGTCCACTCTGGCCTTTAATTTATATAACACTTATTTTTCTTTCATTTGATTTTCCTTTTTTTATAACCAGAGTGTGTGGTTAATTGTGTTCTTGTTCCTGTAGGTGCTGCTAAACTAAGATGGTGGGAGTGGTGCCTCCAGTTGTGTCTCGCTTTTCATGTGTCGTGTAGTTTGAGGTATCCCTGGTTTCCACCCTCACGTGTGGCTGTGTGTGAGTGTTGTGTACACGGGTGATCAGGCTGCCTCCTTTCTTTCGGGACCCTTCATTTCTGGTCCACCTCGCCACTGGTAAGTCGCAGCACTACACCCCTTTTATAAGTAAAGGCTCTTTTACTAGGAGTTTGTATTTAACATTTTCTGCATTTTCTGCGAACCTCTGTGGTTGTTTTTTTTGTACTGGAACCACGTCTCCGCCTAATTCCGTATAATGAATCTGAGTGTCGTCTGCGTCTCGAATACTGTGGGCAAAACTTAATCATCAGGTGCAATTCCTGAGGCGGCGTTGTTGTGCTCTGACATTGGTTGATATCAAACTTTAAACTAAATAGCTTCTGCGTATCTCTCTCGCCACACTAGGTTGGGTTGAAAGCATTAAGAACAAAGGGATCAAGATTGTGTAAAAAAAAGTTGGATCGCAGCATGTTTAAGAGTGGTTGAAGTTCATATTGCTGGTGAGCTATTCATTACATAATCAATAAAACACTGGTACAACTGTGTCAATGCATGTAGTTGATTTCATATGGGATATGATTTCAGATGAAAATAATAGCGATACAGGTCTAAAATTGCTAAAATAATGTAGCCGAGTGTCGTTGTGTGTTGTTAGAAAGTATGCTTTTTAGTGCTCCTAGTGAGAGCTAGAGAGTTTACATTGGAGGGTCAAGACAAATAAATAACTCTGTATGGATTATCAAATATTGAATGGATGACACTGTATGTACTACACAAATGTATTAATTAGAATTATGAAATGTATTGAGTGATTGTGGAAGGAATCCTGAAAACATCAGGAGCCCACAAACAGTTACGCAGCCTGAAGATTGGAGCAGATAGATAAGGAGGACATGCTCAAGAATGTGAGAGGGGGTTTGGGTTGACCAACACCTAAAAGGACGAGGTCTTGTCCAATCAATGGACTGGAAGAGAGGCTAGCCAGAAGAAGGGGGGCTGACCCCAAACCTGGCAAAGCTGAGACATTGTGAGAACATCAGCAGATCTCTGGGTGCCTTCTGCCGGGCAGGTATGTATGGATCTGCTGCCCGGTGGGGGGGGGGGGGGGGGGGCACTGGATCTCTGTCTCATGGGATTTCTCTCTCCCATGGGATATATTTGTATATATATATATATATATTGTGTAGTTATTAGTGTGATTCATTTTGAAATGCTGTTCATCATCTCTTTATTAAATCAATTTTTATGATAACTTTCTGCATCTGGGACTTCTCTTCACACAACCGCCCAAAGGTTTTTGAACTTAACAGTGTCTATACTTGTAATTCTAATAAAATCAAAACACGCTGCAGGGTAACTTGAACCAGACTTTTTAATCTCCTTCACACACGTATTCTCCCACAATTCCTCTCTTTTCCTTTCCGTCTCTCCCTCCACAATAAAAGCACCAGAAACATAACTTGGAACACAGTTTCCTATATAATTGCTCGATCCCTAATATTATCGCTTACAATAACTAGGAATATCCCTATTGACATGTCAAACATGGTCTGGGGGACAATTGTAGGCATCAGTAAATAGACAAGGGGAGAGTTGACTACCGAGGCGATTAGAACGGTACAGCCCCTAAAACTGAGCTCTAGTAATGTTTTCAGGTGATCATATGAACCCATAATCAATATCAGACCCATTTGATGTCAATATACAAAAGATTCAGCAAAGTCTAAACGTAAACATTAATATCCATCCATCCATTATCTGAACCGCTTATCCTCTTTAGGGTCGCGGGGCGCTGGAGCCGATCCCAGCTGTCATTGAGCGAAGGCAGGGTACACCCTGGACAAGTCGCCAGTCTATCCAGGGCTCACATATAGACAGACAACCATTCACACTCACATTCACACCTATGGGCAATTTAGTGTCCAATTAACCTAACATGCATGCCTTTGGACTGTGGGAGGAAGCCGGAGAACCCGGAGAGAACCCACGCATATATAATTAATATAAATATGACTAAAAGTGGCTGAGAATGCACCCCGAGTTTTGAAAGAATGCTGATTAAAAACATTAGCCAGATGCCCCAATGCTAAACTCAACAGTTTTGGAATCCTTAGAGCCTACAGAGTTCACCAATATCGCTGAATCCATTGCAAAGCATCACAAAGATACGCACAAGAATGTCATTTTTGTCCAGCAAAAAAAATAACATTGACTTACTTATGGCTGAAATATGAATATTCTGGCCTTTCCTGGTACCTACAGGTAGCTAACGGCACCTATGAACCGGATGTTGTTTATCATGATGCATTCATAAAAGCTCAGAAGTTATACCACTTTCAGTGGAGGCCGAGTTGACGCAATTTCTCGAAATGTCTGAACTAAAATAATTATTAAAAATACTTAACTTCTGTTATCTGTGTTCACAATGGTTTTCTGTATATTATAGCTGTTGAAATTATTCAAATAGACCTTGTACTTGTGGAGATAATCATTATTTAGTGTTGGCTGCAACACAGTTGCCAAACCGTGTAGTTTTCAAAAGTAATATTCTGGAATTTGAGTGGTTTTCTTAAATTAAATTTAAGTAGGACAAAGTTCTTGCCTCTTTGGTGAATCTTTCTAAATCTCATTGAATACATGGAAATCCGTTTTCTTCTATTGTTGTTCCTTTCTCCAACAGTTTATTTTAATTATTTTAGCCAGGTGTTCTGTTGGGCAGGGTCTAAGACAGTCTAACAGGTTTAATTAAAATGTTAACTCCACAAGTGTTCATGTAGAGACGTAACATTTTAGAAAGGGATTTTTCTTTTCAACCTCTGTGTGTAATGAGTATCACAGGCAGGACTTCCAATCAACATGGACACTGTTTGGTCATCTCTCACATCTCACATCCGCACCAATTGTCCGGTCAGCAGCAGAGAGGACAAACTGTCTCCACCATGCTAACGGGTTGTCGCAAGGTCCACCCCATGAATGAAACCTATCCCCACACCGCCTTCTCCAATGTTGATGTTTGTATTCTGTCAGATCCCAAAAGTGCTCAAGTAATAAAGAAGAAAAGACAACAAATTAAGTTAAAACATTTTGACTTTGTGGGCACTATGGGCCGCCTGTGCACTGCCGTTGCCATGGTCAATGGAGTTGGTTTGTACAGTGTTTGCTGATTGAGGCTGATGGAAATGTCTTTTAGAGGGTATTTTGGTCATAGACTTGTGTATATATACAAGAATGATAGAATAATTGCTGTTGCAAAAAACGATATACATCTTCAGTGGGACCCAACAGACAAAGCTGAGAGCCATGGACAGGTCAGAAGACAATGCAGACTATTTGTAAACATGATTCCACATTAAGTTGCAAAGAAACTATCTTGCTGGCATTTAATTTCCTGCAATATATTATCTACTGCAAGTATACATACATGTAATTATTTTGAGGACATTAGGTTAGGTTACATTGCTGCACCACATAAGACACTGAACCTTAAACATTGCTTAGATTAAAGTGTGTTAGTGGGCTGTACGGTAATTTCCATTATCGCCAATAAAGCCAAATGCACTGTGGGCTCCCTGATCAGTCAACAGACAGCTGATGATGATAGCTGCTTTCAACTGTATATTTATAGCTTGCTGAGTCAAGGTGACATTGGAAGATTGTTATTGCAGCAGCAGTGGGTCTGGATAATAATTCACCATTCCCCTTCAGCTATAGCATTTAAACAAATCACTATGCCCCAAATGTAATAGCCTTAAATAAAGCAAGCCACCCCGCACCAACTCTATATCATGTGTCCAATTGCTCTGCTTTGCATCAAATGTAACATGAACCAAGGATGCAGCTGGTGTCATTGTTTTCTCCTTTGTGGTCGTGATATCACTAGCTGTGCAGCGTTGTCTGTCTGCAGTACAGGCTCACCTAGAGAAACAGGAAGGCAGGAAGTCAGCTGTCAATTGATACATTGCAATGTTCCTCAGGCAGGAACATAGTGATGGAACATCTGGAGACAAAGCAGAATGTGTGAGGTGCACACACAGTATAACATCATGTCAAATATATATTGTATGAGGAGGAGACAGCAGCTGAGAATACTATAGAACAGAGGCTCTGCTTTACGGAGATGTGACCTTCTTTGCATTTTATTTCTATCATTTTGTATAATATGATAATATTCAGCGACAAGCAGCAGCTGCCTGAGAGAAGCTGTGGCACAACGAGTCTTAGTTTGTATTCCACAGAGGTCAGGCACGTGCACAGATAGACCCCTAGTGGTGCTCAAGCACCTGCCCTTTTGCCCTGAATGAGAAAAGTGCCCCTTCTACTAGAGCCCAATTTTTTCTTCATTCATCAGTATTTAAGAATAAAAATTACTCTCTCTGTCATCAATTCCCCCCAAATGTGTTTTGATATCTGACGGGGCATTTATTTGAGTTCTTGTGAGAATTTCGCACCGACATGCTCCGCGGCGCTCACAAGCCCCCTCCCCTCTCCCCCACCCCCACACTTAGAGCTCATTCAGGGCTGAGCGCCAAGCCAAACGGGTGCAGCCTACTTCTCTGACCCGCAGCATCAGACAAACAGGTAATGACGGTGTTTGTGCAATCCCCCGACGTTGTTTGGTGATAAATTAACCACAACATTAGCTCCGCTGAAAACATTACGTCACAACTGGTCCGACGTTTCCTAAAAAAATAAACAAAAAACTCACGAAATCCGTGATTTCAAAGCCTTGTCCAGCTGTTTACTGACGTTAGTCATGTTTAATGAAGAGAGAGAGGGAGAGATATACAAGCAGGCATCTTTTTTGTGTTGTTGTATGTGGGGCTGTGGGCGTGGTTAGCGCACCTGCGGCAGAGGAGAGGGAGAAGCGCGCTCGTTGGGATCAGCTGCAGCTCGTTAGCAGCTGCGGCTGAAACCAATGAGCGCGTTAGAGCAGGGCTATTTAAGCCTGAGAGGGACAGCAGCCTGGGGTGGGTTGTCATGCAGGGAGTTTCCCATCACTGTGACAGTGATGGGACGCACAGACGCAGCAAACACTTCTCTTATGGGTTCCATAGGTTTATTTACATGCACGTTCAGCGCTCTCTGCACACAAACTCCCTGCATGACAACCCACCCCCGGCTGCTGTCCCTCTCGGGCTTAAATAGCCCTGCTCTAACGCGCTCATTGGTTTCAGCTGCTAACGAGCTGCAGCTGATCCCAACGAGCGCGCTTCTCCCTCTCCTCTGCTGCAGGTGCGCTAACCACGCCCACAGCCCCACATTGTATAAATGCCGTTTAGACAATTTCGAAAGTATGTTGATCAGTGTGTAGTATGTAGCCAATCATCTTTATTCATAAGGAAAATGTAAGCTAGCTGTCTAATCTAGCTAGCTGTCTAGTCAGAAAACAGTAAACACGTGTGTGTACTGTGTTGTCAGCTTTATAGAGATTATGTAAGTCACTCTTGATTATTATGCACAACATTGATTTATCTCATTTACAAAGTTTGCAGCATAATGCCAAGAAAAGACAGACTCCAAAAGCAGAAGGACAGGGAACTGCAGCAACCAGCTCAGGGTAGCAGCTCTCTTTTATCGTGGATCAGGCCATCAACTAGTAAAACAAATGAGGGAGAATTTATTTATTTATTATTATTATTTTTCATTTCATAAATAATTTTGGCGATGGGTGCCCTTTTTTTGGTTTGAGCACCTGCCCCCCAAAATGTCTGTGCACGTGCCTGACAGAGGTAGATATGGTGGTTATAGAGATAGAAGGTGCTATAGGAGGCTTTATGAGTTCCCTGTCCAGAACAGGGTGCCATTACTCAGCCATGTCAGGGCTCATATCAGCTCAAACACTGCAGTCCCCACTGAACCAGGAGCCAAAGACAGAAAGTCTAGTTTATCAAGTCTACGTAAGACCTGAGTGATCCAGCTCTGTTATCATTGGAATTCTTTCTCTTTTTTTATACAAAGGAGATTAAACTGGTCAAAACAGCCATGATGAGTACATCTGGCAATTCATGGAATTGTGTCCTGGAGTTGAGGAAGAAAAAATAATAAACCTATACCCACACTCTTAAATAATGCTAAATATAATAGGGATAGGATATTCACTTTGTGTTGCAGATGAGCATGGAGGAACCTCAATAGTCTTAAGCATTCTTTTAAAACTTTTTTTGTTCAGTTCTCTCCATTAATCTGATTTCTCATGTCAATGAGACATAATTATCCTGCATAACATCAGTTTATTTCCTTTTGAATCCTGTGCCACTAGACTGGATATTAAAAAAGAGAAAAAAAAGAAAAACAAATACAACTTCAAAAAACGTGTGTAAATTATCAAGCTTTTTCCAAGCTCATATACAAATAAAATATAATTTTATGTTCCTAAATTATCCCATGCAGTTTTGAGTAAGTGTATGAAACTGTACAGCCTTGTAGTTATTGTTAAGTTGTATGTACGCTGCCTTATTGTATATGTTTCTGTCCTTTAAGAGTCATTTTTTTCCCCCTCTTGAATGCAAGTTTGTCTTGCCTTCACACCACTAATGTTCTATTCATGGAATCAGACCAACCTCAAGACTTTCAGGACGACACAAGAGAAGAAAACAGAATGGCAAAACAAAACATGGATAAGCATATGTTAGGATGATGTAATAAAATACATTAAATACAACTATTCCATGTAATTATTTAAGTAATATATTAAGCCATAAAATGCCAAAACCCCTTGGGTGAGGGAGCTACGTAACATCCAATTGTAATTTCCTTTGCATAAGACGGCAAAAAGTAAAATTATTGGACGGGCGCCTACCGTTATTGTTGCCAGTATTCTCTGCCACTTAGCTTTTAGCTCTCAGAGATGTGAGATGTTGTGAAAAATGCTCTTCTTCCATCAATATCTACCTGGGACCTCGTCTGTTACACTCCAATAACATTACTGCAGAGCAGAGCTCTGAATCGATTGAATCCAGTCAGAATCACCACATTTATGGAAAGCCGCCCAAAAAGACTGCATTAACCAACTGTCCACCTGTGAACTAATCACCATGCAACTACACACATTAACTCCACGTACACGGATACAGATTATTCTTCATGAACAAATATGCGCCTGAAATAATTAAGGCATTTTGGTTTAATGACAACTGTCACTTATCCGGTGGATACCGTCACCTCCTGTACCTGAGTTGATGAAATAATGTCGCTGGATTTCATTACCAGTATACCATTGTGTAAATCAATAATAAATCACTGATCATATTGTCATATAAAAAAAAATCCAAACTAAAGAATAGAATATGATAGGCCTATTCTCTGTCTCTTGCAGCCCATCTCCTGTTGTTCCAAGTCACATTCCCTTCCCTTGTTGGTCAATGCAATACAATTACATTTATTTTTTATAGCCAAAAATCACAAATATGCCTCATATGCCTTTACAATCTTTTACGACATCCACAAATGCATGTGACAGAAATGATTCATATGATGTTACTGTGCTCTCCAGTACATTGCTGGTTCCTGTGATTTTCTCCAGTACATAATTGTTTACTGTGGTTTTCTACAGTAGTAATTTTATTACTGTGATTTCCACGGTAACATTTTTATTACTCTTCATTTTGATTAAATACACACCATTCTAGTGAGATTCAGAATTCAGAATACTTTACTGCTCACAAACACAGAAGATTACTGTGGCTTTCACAGGGATTCACAGCGTTGGTTAAAGGAATGCACAGCAGCCCTGTAGTCCGGCTGTAGGTCAGAATTGCCATGTATGTTTACACATACAAGGAATTTGTCCTGGCGGGAAGGTGCATACATTTAACATTTAACAATACACATGTAACAGTTAACGCAGTGCAATAAATGAGGATGAATGAGTATTTACATTGAAACAGCAGCATATCAAAATACCAAAAATAAGATAAAGTGCATGGAATGTGCATGAGTGTAAGTGTTGTGTGAAAGTGGCAAGTGTAATGCCAAAGTGTTAAGTGTATTCAAGTATAAGGCTATGTGCAGGGGAGTGTCCGGTGTGAATTGTCTGGGGGTGACAGAGTCATTAGAGTCAGTGGGGGACCCGGGCTCTGTTGATGAGCCCGACTGCAGACGGGAAGAAACTGTTTTTGTGGCGTGAGGTCTTGGTCCTGATGGACCGCAGCCTCCTGCCAGAGGGGAGGGACACCAACAGTTTGTGTCCAGGGTGAGAGGGATCAGCTACAATCTTCCTCGCCCGCTTCAGGGTCCTTGAAGCAAACAAGTCCTGGAGGGACGGCAGATTGCGGCCAATCACCCTCTCGGCAGAGCGAATGATGCGTTGCAGCCTGGCCTTGTACTTGGCAGTGGCTGCAGCGTACCAGACGGTGATGGAGGAACAGAGGATGGACTCGATGATGGCAGTGTACAAGTGCATCATCATTGTCTTTGGCAGGTTGAATTTCCTCAGCTGCCTCAGGAAGAACATCCTCTGCTGCGAGGAGAGAATGAAGATATCTGCCATGCTGGCTGGGCCCTGGGCCCTGAGTCCTGGGCCCTGAGTCCTGAGTCCTGGGCCCTGAGTCCTGAGTCCTGGGCCCTGAGTCTTGAGTCTTGCTGCCTCAGCTGTCTGGGGACAGGACAATGCTGGTGTGTACTGCAGCGACCTGAGGAGCTGCTGCACTCCACTGAGCTGGGTGAAGAACTGCTGCATTGGTCCGTAAGGACTGCTTCAACAACCTCATTATTATGCTGGCTAAAGCAAGCAGCTAGCTACTGCTTGATTAAAAAGGGAAAAATCAATCTAAAAACACATAATTTGCCTTCAAGGTGATCCAGTTGCCTTCCTCTGATGTGCTGACATGCTGCAATACGTGTGTTCACTCACTTTCGTTTGCCATTATATCTGTATTTCTGTTAATGTACTTTACCTGCTCTGCTTAACCCAGTTCATTGTGTGATAATCTTCATTACAGTGGCTATTTACAGGCCATACATTTCATCTTTCACTGGTTCTGCTTAAGCATTCATATCTGTGTCCCTTTTTTCATGACTTTCCGCTAAACCCAATAAATATCAGATCACTGTCATCAGAAACTGTACCAGTGAATTAGTATAATCAAATAATTGTATTTATTACTTTTGTTTTACTGACACATGACTGACAAAAACAACAAGTTAGCTAAACTGCAAGTCCTGAAGGACATAAAAACCTGGGTGACGTACAAATGGAGCCTTGGGATCAAACCACCAATCCTGTGATTGAAGGACAACCTGCTCTACCACTGAGCCACAGCTGCTCAGTCAAACACTGCTGCTCCAAACTAAATCAGGACTTCAGTACCTTATGACTTCGATGATTTATCCCATTATGCACGCTCAAAGACAAAGATGTGGTGAAAGCATTTCTTCTCTGCATTAGGCTTGTCAAAATCAATTCAGTCAGACCGAAGTTCCAACTATTTTTGAAAACTCTTTGCCACAGTTGTAGCCTCGCTGTCCATGAAACACCAAAAATCTGCAAAGTGTACATTTCCATCAAACCAGAACATCCATGCAGAAAAAACTTTCTGATTATGTGAGCTCCTTTAGGGAGCAGTTGCATAATGCCTGCAAACTTCCTGCATCTCAGACTTTCTCTCCAACCGATGCTATTCTACAGGCAAGGTTTTGTGGTTTGTATATAGTGGAAAATAAATTAAAAAACAAAGTAAATAAAGAGCAAAACTGATTATGTTATTGATATCATGATTTAAAAAATGATTCTGAGTATTTCACAATATGTTGAAGACATTTTGCTTGTTTGGCATAGTTCACTCTGTTTTCAGACCCTCCACATGACATTTATGTTGGTGACCAATTCCCGATTAAACTGCACACTTACTACACTAACTCTAACAAGCGGGCGTGGGTGGTGGCCTATTTGCTAAAAAATGGGTTAGGTGTCCCCAGTTCGAGTGTGCGGTGCTCCCAGTGTGCCCAAACCTTTTAAAACGTTGTGTTTTGAACAGACTTCTATAAATATATGGAGTCCCAAAATCCCTTGCCCAGAATGGAGGATTGTGTCAATGGGTTCAGCAAAACTTGACATTTGAAAGTATTTATGTCAAGTGCCTTTAACTAGTATCGTAACCCCCGACAACCTGTTACTGTTGTGCAGTTTGATCAAGACGCAATTGCTCCCTTTGTGTGGTCCCATGCAAAGCACACATGTACTGGCAGCTCATGGCGGTCAGAGTCCCTTCAAGCTGGAGGTGGCGGCCAGTGCCAGCTGTGTTGCTGCAGAGCAATAAGCAGGGCTTGACCACCAAGTTCGCTACTTCTCATGACAGTTGAGTAAGCACCAGGTGCAGCACCATGGAATAAGAAGCCCTCTCTCTCCCTGTTGTGAGTGCTACTGCACTATGATGTCATAGGCTCAAGTGTGATGCCATCGCAATAAGTTATCCCGGGTGAGAGTAGAACCCAGGTGCAGAACACAGGACACGAGCAACGTAGATCAGGAATGTGAACTTTACTTGTGCGTAGTATCACAAACAACACAGATGGTACAGAGAGCAATACGGATAGTGAGGGACGGGCGAGGGTCGGCACCGGAACTTCGGATCTCAGCACGGGATAGACGAGGATTAGGCGAGTCGGGTAGTCGAGAACAGGCAAGGTCGGCTTCGGGTAGTCAGGGAGGTACGCTGGAAGGTTTGGAGTAAGCATCGAAACAATCTGGCAGAGAAGGAGAGTGAGAGTGGTGGTTAAGTACAGGTCTGATTATGGACAACTGGAACCCGCTGTGGATGCAGGTGAACGGAGTGAGTCTGATGAGGTGGGCGTGGCTGGCTGGCCACCTCCACTGGTGACATAAGTAACTTGCTCTTGATTGTGCAGTATTTTTATTATCAAGATTGGTCAAAAGAAAGGGAAAGAAAATGTATTGCTTTGTTGCTTTCCCCATGTTCCTCATTATCCAACATGTTGGGGGAAATTATTGATTTTTGGGAAGGGGATGTTACCATTTTGAAATGTGTCTGTATCTTGTGAGGATCTTTTGTCTCTCTGTGGCGGGCTGGAGTCGGGGGTTCTGCCTGGTCCATCCATCCTCCCCAATATTGCTTGGGTTTACAGAAGTCCGGGAACCGCAGTTTGACAGCAGCAGCGTCCAAACCTTTTTGTTCTGTACCTGGGATAGTTTCTGAAGACTGTGGTTAGACTTGGTGTCCTCGATGACTTTGTAACTATACAACTTGTAAAGTAGTATTTTGTCACTGCCACTTCTTTGATGCTCTTTTCTCTCGTTTCTGCTGTGTCCAGGGAGCCAGATTAAGGAAGGCTTAGTTTGTTATGGGTTAACCAGCACAGATTATGCCATTTGTTGTTTCTGCCTTGAATTAACTTTGAGTTATGTTCAGTTTATTGTTATTAAGTAATACATATTTTTTCATAAACTGAAGATTTTGTACTGAAGCTTTGGCCAAATGTGATGTTGTACTACTGATGGGGGTGTAACAATGTGCAGGCTTCGTCTTTGCACTCTTCCTTCTTGTATTGCAACTGCTGCACAGCAATCTCTGCCATTTCTGGACATGTCGGTCTATCGGTCTGCACACCAGCTCGGTTTTGAGTTTTTTGATCAATGTGACCATACAGAAATGTGTAAATGAGCACGACCTCTTAACAGTGCTTTGCATAGTGGTGACACAAGTTGGTAGCAAATAAACAATTTAACGCAACAAAACAGCTAAGTTAGGCTTATGAAATAAATGGGCTTAAAATAACTAGCTCAACTTTTAGGCAACACAATCACTTTGCTAGGTTGAGGAATAATGTCACAAACAAAACTTCTCAACAACACTTCAGGACACGAACAATCAAACCCTGGCCTCCTGGTTGAAAATGTTTGTCTGACTTATTATCTGGTGGCATTATTAAGCCAACTTGTAAATGTGTCTTGTACTTTGGTACAAGACCAAATACTGCACCTGCATGCACGCTAATATGAGGCTCCAGCAGTCTGTAGACAAATCACATGGGGACAAGTTAGGATAAATTCCACCCCTTGTGTTATTTATGGGTAATACATAATGAGGTAATTTTGTACTAAAGAGACTTACTTTATTTCTACAGAGTATGGTTTGTCATCTAGGACGAAATATTGTCTGATAAGAATGATATGTTAGAATTAATGTTTAGCCAAAGCTCTTCTCCTGTTGTGGTAATTCAGCACTTCCATTCCATCATCAGCTTATCCTATTCAGGGTCGGGGGCCCTGTAGATGATCCCAGGCAGGGTTCACCTGGATAGGTCTGCAGTCTATCACAGGGCTCACATAGAGACAGACAACCATTCACACTCACATTCACACCTACGGGACATTTAGAATCCAATTAACCTGAGCTGTGGGAAGAAGACAGAGAACCCAGAGGGAACCCACACTGACACAGAGGGAACGTGCAAACTCCACACAGAATGACTGTCTGGGTTTGGGGATGGAAAATGTTATCATTATGTAGTTATTGTGATATTCCTTTGATCTGTTAATTGCCAATAAATCACAAAATAATTATTTATTTTGGCTTCATAACACTGAAATAATCAAGATTATTCAGCTGATGTGATTTGCTGGATAGAGTAAATACTCTGATTATGAATCCAGATGTGACGCCTGGGACTTCCACAACATGAACATGGCAACAACTGGGATTATTTCGGCTATGGTTGATGAAATGTTGGTACCTACATGGAGGTAAGCCCTCTTCGAGCGTCGTTTGGTGTGAACACAGCGTAGTGTAGCTGCTTTCAGCTGCTTATTACAATTGTCTTCCCCGGGTACATACCCATCCTCTGAAAGACCCGGCGGAATGTTGGGTTCAGTGTCGCTCAAGGACACTCGGCCATCAGGACCGTAACAGCCAACCTTAGCTAACCGTTGGTAAAGGCCAGCCGCTTTATTCAATGACCCACTTCTTCATTTGCGTCAATATTCCGACGGCTTTGTCACCTGAACAGAAACATGTAGTTTTGCCCACTGGCTGAAACGTTTGATGCTCCTGTGCAAAATGTGCCTCTTAACAATACACATAACTACTAGCATAGCTACTACTATTAGCTGTTAGGAGAGCAAAATGAGCTGCTACCTCAGTAGTCGCTGTATTTTGTGTCACTTCAGCCTAGATGTTAGGTTAGATGTGTGTCTTCAGTCCCAGCCTGTGATTGTTTATCATGATTATCCACGGCTATCTGTCCGTACGGAGCAAAGGAGCCTGGAATCACCCCATGATGTCATACCACGACTGATCAGCTGTACTGGCAGCTGTCTCGTGCAGCACTGCTAGTCTCGCTGAACTCACTCTTAAGCTTCTTTTGAGAAGGTCAGTATATATGACAGGCAGTGTGAGGCCCCAACATATGCATTGCAACTTAGTTTGCCTCCCCTGAGGTCTCATTAAAGCTAAATGATGTATTAGCAAAATAGTTTTCACACCCCACTCCAACCTCAAATAGAATGTTCCCAGAGAGAAGTGCTGCTTTTCAGACAGTATTTTTCAGTCTCAAGTCAGTCCGTCTTTTATTACTCCAGACAAAGAGATCAGAGGACAGAACATAGCAAGGAGGTCCAGGCAGAATTAGCCTCTGCTCTCCTGGGGGAGGGGAAGCTGTTACTGTAGGTTGGCTGGGCTCACCCTGTGGATCCCTACTCTCCCAGGCAGTGTGAACAGAGCATGCTCAGTGGGAGAGAAACCGGCGCCTGTTTACATCAGCAAAACCCTTCTCTCTCTTTACTTCCGGTTCTATGGGGAGTTTTGATTTTTGGCTGGTGGATTTGATATTGAATGAGAAACAGAGGAGTGTGCATGTGTGTGTGGGCGAGAGCATATTATTGAAATGCTTGTAATTACTCCCTGAGCGAGGTTTCCTCCCCCAGAGATATTGGCCACATAGAAAACAGATAAAGCCATGAATTCCATCTAAATTACACTCAATGCCAATTACCTTAACAATATTACATGTGTTACCATCTGAGTTTGATATGAGTATGATTTTGAATAAAAGCAGAGTTAAAATTTGCTCTTTGGATTCTGTTTTCACTTTGGGTAGTGACATGTAAAAGATAAATACATAACCGATCGTACAGGCTGCAGTCTGTGGCCTTCCATTCAAACACCAGCAAAGAGGATTGAGCATCTGGTGTTATCATGAGAGCATGTATGAACATGTATGAACGTACGGATCATGGACTTCAAGGTGTTATTCAGCCGTTTGTCTGTGGATGGTACACACTAGTTTGAATTGCCTTGACGCTCAATAATCCGTACATTTCCTTTAGTGTGCATTAATTGAAAGCGGTTCCCTGGTCAGTTAGAATCTCTGTTCTGTGAATTTCAACTCGGGAGATGACCTGAAACCGGACCTGCTCAAGACTCTTTACAGAAATACTGCACAGAGGAACCACTTCAGAACATTGTGTTGTGTAGTCCACCAGGACTAACGCAAAGCCTGATGAGGTCCATGAGAATGCGCTCATACAGGACCTCAATTAGAGGCAACAGGGGAAACTGCGCCCTTGGAATTGCAGGTTGTTTTATGAGTTGGCATTCAGGACAAGAAGCACACCAACGACCACATCTTCCCGGATCCCTAGACTATCCTGGATCCCTGTCTAATAGAATCGGGCCATTTTCCGGTCTAGTGTTTTGTCATAAACTATGTGACCAGTCATTGGGTTATAGTGAGCTGCCCAGAAAACCCCTAATCCTGACAAAAAGGGAAGCAGACGCACGGCAATCCGCATGCTGTTGCCTCAAACATCTAAAGGCTGGATGTCGCCTTATGTAAAGCGACGCCCGAGAACATTGGAGGAGGGGATGCCAATGCAGCACCTGATCGGGACAGCAGGCCCTCCAGGAACCTGGTTGGTCTCTCCGGCTGCACCTGCTTCGGCTTCGTCATCCTGTGCTGAGGGCCGTCTCTCTTAAACAGGTAACATTCACACTCATTGTATCCTAAGATGTCCCCCAGCAGTCTAGGCCTATAGCAGCCCGGGCTGGACCCGGGCTGCCCTGAGCCAACCCTAACTATAAGTACTGTCAAAGAGAAAAGTCTTAAGTCTACTCTTAAATGAGGTGACTGTGTCTGCCCCCCGGACTGAAAGTGGAAGCTGGTTCCACAGAAAAGGAGCTTGATAACTGAAGGCTCTGGCCCCCATCCTACTTTTTAAGACTCTAGGAACCACAAGTAGCCCCGCATTCATTGAGCGCAGCTCTCTGGCGGGACAATATGGTGCTATAAGCTCCCTAAGATATGATGGTGCATCACCAATTGCTTTGATATATTGATTGATTTGATATATTGATTGCTTCACACACTGTATCAACACCAAATCAAAATTAACTTGAACCACTCTCACACATCTGTCCCTTGTAGCTGAGCACAGACCATAACATTTCTGAATACATATTTAAAGGTGTGTGTGTGACACAGTAGGACCAGCAGACACAAAACAAACAACGAAGTATCTGCACAAAAACACAAGCGACAAAGTAAGTAAAAAAAAAATCTAAATGCATTGGAGTGTGCGGTGCAGATCAGGTTACAACATTACATACAGTGAGACAAAGGTGCAATTATACTGTATATAATATTTTATGAGTATAATAATGAATACTTGATTGAGAGTGAATGGGAGAAGGGGGGTTATAGACTTAATATGGGGGTTTATGTGTGCGTGTTTGTGTAAATGGTAAATGGACTGTACTTGTTTAGCGCTTATAGTTTTCAGACCACTCAAAGCGCCTTAACACTACATGTCATCATTCACCCATTCACACATCCATACACTGATGGGAGGAGCTACCATGTAAGGTGCCACCTGTCCATCAGGACTCACTAATCCTTCACACCCAATCACAGCCTTCGAGAGCAATTTGGGGCCAAGTGTCTGTCCAAAAGACACAACTACATGGACAGGAGTAGCCAGGGATAGAACCGCTGATCTTCTGCTTGACCCGCTCTACCTTCTGAGCAGCAGCGACAGCTTCCCCATGAGTTACAGCGTGCCGTCTGCTGTGAGGAGGCCCCTTTGCTGTGTTTCATGCACATGACAAACATCATGCATCAGGAATGAGTATGTAGGAATCAGGAGGGGGTCTCTTGCGCTATGGAGTGGAGGTATTTTCCGTGTTGCCTGTATTTCTTCTTGTTCATGATGCGTTTATGTCGGTTGAAGCACTCGTCAAGGTATTCTTCCAGATGGTCCAGGTCGAGAAAAAAAAGAAGATAAAGGGTGGAGAATTATTTAGTGTTATGCCCAATGACAGATATTTGTTTGGTGAGTGGTCTAGCAGCTGGAAGCCGCCATCTTGGATCTCACACCATGCTAAACACGTGTTCATTTTTTTCTAAATGTGGCTCATGTCAAGAAATTACTGAAGACACTTTCTAAACGTGGCGGTTGTCATCAAATAGGTTAAGACGTTTTCGAAATGTGGTTACTCAAGATGTTTTTAAATGCTTTGTATGTTGTTGATATATTTGACTTGATTTAATTTGTTTTCTAAATCCGGCACTTCTTGTTGATTTAATTGAGACATTTTCTAAATGCGGCCTGTGTCTCAAAGTGATGAAGACATTTTCAGTTTACTTCTGGTTCCAGAAAATGAGAGGCAAATGGGGCAAATGAGCCGAACAAAGTTGTTTCTCAGCATATAATTATTTTCACATTTTAAACCTAACTAAGTAAGTTGGTTTATTTAATACCCTAAGAATATTTCTGAAAAAAAGAGGCAAACTTCTCCCATGTGCCTTGAGTTTAATGTGAATGTCCGTCCAACTCCTGATCTATTTCTATGGCTGGAGTCGCACCCAGCAGTCCTGTGATCAATCCAGACTCCAGTCCGGTATGATCCAGTCCTCCTTGTTCTCCTGCCCACTCTCATGCAGCGCTGTGATTGGACGCTGGATGCTTGTCAGGAAGAAAGCTGCTGTGTTGAGGCCGAAAGCTCAGACACACACAAAGCGACACTGGAGCACCTCCGTGGAAGGGACCTACCTATCTGTCTATCTAGCCATCTATTTATATATCCATCTATCTGTCTGTCTATCTATCTGTCTGTCTATCTATTTATATATATCTGTCTATCTATCTATCTATAGATAGCTATCTATATATTTTACCGGACACCAAGAAGGAATTTGGACTAACGGAGCTTCAGCGGAGCACCGACCGAGTCCCCGTGCTCCTGCTGTCGAGGCCGCCGCTTTCCGGTTCTCCCCCGACAGCGTGTCGCTGCAGGTTACAGTAATCCAGACCCGCTGCTATTAATGGGATTGCGAGGAGAGCGAGGCTGCTGCGTGGCGAAGCAGACACCACCAACCTGTCTGAGATTCTTTAACTCGTCATCCAGCCGGGAGGGAAGATAACGATTCAGCTGTTGCTGCGGGCGGCCGAGGCTAACCGCTGAGGCGGCCGGACCGACCTCCCGGTGAAGCTCCAACTACATGGACGAGGTCAGCGCGGAGCAGCGCCTCATTCTGCCCCAGCGGAGCCGCTATGACTGCCCCATAGACGCCCGTCTCCTTGTTACCGGGCTCTGTCTCGTGAAGGCGAGCTAGCGGCAGCACTTCAGAGCCTCCCATCAGGTGAGTGGATCCGCAGTTCACGTCCGACCAGCAAACCCCCATCTGATTTTATATATATATATATATATATATATATATTCTGAGCTCGAAATGTGTGCGGTTCTACATAACCTTTGAGGGTCCTGCGGTATTTGGACGGGGCCTCTGTGTGTGTTGGTCCGGAGTTTAGGCAGCGACTCCATCATCCAAACCTGACGGTACGGAGACCTCGAACCCCCTCAGCCCCAATGGAGGAGGTGAACACACAGTCATAATCCCGGTTTAGAAGATGTCATTATTTTAGTATGCTAATTCGTGTGTCTCCTGGGGCTCGTGCTGCTGCTCCTGAGCGCACCAGCAGAATAACGGAACACGCGAGTCTGGAGGCAACAGGCGGTGACGGAGACCGGGAGCGGCTCATTGAGACCGGGCAGTGCTGAGCTCACCCACTGGTACTTCTCCTTCTAGAATGGAAGTAAATAGTACTTCAAGTTAAGATACACATATTCACCGGAAGCAGTATGGTGTTTGCCGGGACCAATCCAGTATGAGGATGGTCTCTTGTACTCATCTCCCTGCTGTCCCATGAAGAGCAGGATGCAGAACGTCCTCTTCTTATGAGCAAAGGAGGCTTCAGCTCGGGGCCAGTCCATGTGGTCATTCTGTCCACTGGCTTCTGTAATGCTTCATGCACGAAGGTGTGGAGGAGGACACCTGTCTCAGACCGGAGGGGTGTTTAATGGAATCACACTGCTTCAGGAGGACCTGTGCAGTGGCCATATGTCTGTCCTGTGGTTCCTGGCCCGGTGTACTGACCTTAGTGAGGCAGGAAGACACACTTGAGCATTACAAACTTCATCAAAGGGCAGAGACTAATGGTGATTCACCAGTCATGAGTCATTCACTTAAGCCTTTAGCTTCAACATGTCACAAGTAATGATCGATAGAAACCAGAGTAGGCCTGCTACCAGTGGTCCTTATTGATGATCTTTCGGTTGATGACATCAACGATGACACCAGAGTTTCCAAAGAGCCCAGGGTGATTCCTTGAGACTGATTGTTTTATCTGACCATCTTAAATCCAAAGATCCTCAGTTTACATGATTATAAAACAGAAAAGCATAACGTCTGAGAAGCTGGAACCAGAAAATTAGTTTTATTTGAGTCATTTTCTCTTGAATAACTTATTAATTAGTTGACTAATCATCTTCAATCTGCTTCTCTTATTGGACAACCGTTCGATAACCCATGTGGAATCTGTAAACTATATAACAGATGACAGTGAAAGGATCCTGTTTGTGGAAGTGTAGCAGACAATGTAGCAGACAATGTCTGTGCCTTAATACAGACAAGAACATCTGAGATCACACAACATTGTGTGATCTCAGATGTTCTTGTCTGTATTGAGGCAGAATGAAACATTTAACTGCATTCTTTGGACAGCATATAAAGCCATCTTATTACTGCTGTCAGATGGTATACATCAAATGTTTTTAGGAACTAAGAAACAGTTCACCTTCAGCTTTTACACCAGAGAGTCACAACACCTTCCAAGCAACGCATGGAAGAAAGCGGCTCTGACCTGGCGCTTTATACGGCCTTCACATGCTTGTATTGGAAGCATGGGGAGCAACTTCACCTCACCCCAGAGAATTAGACATGTAGATACAGACACTTGCACCTATGGGTGAATAAGAAGACAATCGCTATCTCTGTCTGTCCCTGGACACAAAGTGCATCAGTGTCATGTCTCTCGGGGATGTATGGCGTAGCAGCAAACAGCCTGCTGTGGCATTAAACAGCCACATTCAGGCGATGCCCTCACAACCACGTAATCACTTGAGATATAATGGGAGTTAATGCCTCCACTGCAGATAAACCACCTAATGAGTGATGGCGCTTATGACCTCTATGCAGCTCTGAGAGATCCACCAGTCACATGTTGGACATGTTCGATGTAGGCACTGGCTTTTTTTTCACTGCAGTAAGATGACTAACGCCGTCTTAGGACTTCTCTAAAGAATTGTTTTCTAACAATTGCAGACTGTGTATGTTGTCCTTTGCCCTGTGGTCTGATCCAGTGAAGAAAAGCTGCTAAACAAGCCCTTTACTGCAGTTAATGTGGACTGTGTGATGGCTTATCTCACTGGATTTATTGCTCCTTACAGAGTCCCATCAGAGTGCTGGAGTCATTTAATTTAAAGCCGTGGCGAACCCAGAATACAAGCATGCATTATGATTATGTATCTGAAGTGCTAGGCATCCTGACTGTTATGGTAAAATGGTTTTCGACACTGTTGTGCACCGTGGTGCCTCCACAGTCCTAAAACATGCAGCTGAGGTTGATGGATTACTGTGAATGTGAGCGTGACTGGTTGTCTGTATATATGAGCCTTGTGGTCGCCTGGCAGCCTGCGGTGGACCCAGCCTTCACCCAATGTCAGGGTTCCTGAACAGGATACGAGGTGATGGATAATGACTGGATATCATTGAACTTGAACTTTAGTTTCACTGTATTCATCTACAATGATTTGCACTGATGCTATTTACAAAAACACTGAATTGGCATGAAGGAATCAATGCTTGTTGTCCATATCCACACACCAACGTTATATCATGTTAATTGATGCAAACTCATCAATCAACAGAGAATGGAGGAATGAAATAGTAATTGTGCTGCATTTAAAAGTCAGAGAAACGGTGACTATAATTATCATAAATACCAAGCAAGAGGCAAAATCACCCAACAGAAAAAAAAATGATATTCAGTAACGTGTTATTTATTTATTTATATATATATATATATATATATATATATATATATATATATATATATATATATATATATATATATATATATACATTCAAGTTATTTGAAGTTAAATCAAATATTTACATTTTTCAATATTTTTAATGGTTGCATACTCAATTCAGTTAAATCAATGATACTTAATAATATTAACGTGCACTGACTAATCCTTAGCTCAATATATTCACTTGTGCACTACTTCCAGCCCAGGGGAAGTCTAGTCAAAAGATTAATTTGTGCCAATCTTTAACAGTCTACTTAAAATGTACCATATGTCACATTTTCAGCTAATAATGATCACAAAGTAATAAGTAATAATTAAGCACACCCATTCAAAGGCATTACAAGCCATAATTAGAGGAATACAAAATAAACAATTTGCATCTACATTATAGAGAAACAACATTGTATGTCAGTAACCACTGGCATTAATTTCTATAGTAGCTTTAGCACTTTAGTAGCACTTAAATGGCTCTTATTGATAGCACTTTGTAGTTGAACTTTATTGAAGAATTTGTACTTGCTTGATTCTTGTTGTTCTGATTCTTGTTTGTACTCATGGTTGTATGCACTTATTGTAAGTCACTTTGGATAAAAGCGTCAGCTAAATGTAATTTCAATTCACACATTTGATGACTAAACTGTTTTTTTATTTCTTTAAATTACTTTGTCAAAAAATATAACTTAATTAAAAAAACTGTTAGAGCCATCTAAACTTTCAGATATCTGACACATGTAAACTATATAACTGAATACACTGTTGGTACTTTAACTGGCACACACACTGCCACCGAGCTTCACAGAAGCATACATGTGTGAATGGACTGAGTTAGTAGTGCTGTACGGGTATTCAGTGCACAGTCTAGATAGTCGGCTTAAATCAGTCTATACATTTTTTTTCTCCTCAAACAATAAATATTCTGAATATGAAAACGTTACATAGAGCGTGTGAGCACATATGAGATGATGGTCTCAATTTCACAGTCTCTTTTTAAACTGCATCACTGTTGCAGCCTCCGAGAGCCCTGAAAACACACTATTCCCTAAACTGGAATAATGAACCCTGCAGCAGCTCCGTGCTCCAGTCCTAAACAGCCCACCTGTGAACTCTATGTAACACTAATCGGCTGACTCAGCCCACGAGCACCTCTTCGTTGTGGTTGCCGCACGCTCGGTCAGCCCCAGTGGTGATCACACTGGGCCGCAGGGGAGGAAGTCAACTCCACTGGTGTTGGGCACAGAGCTGGAACCGGCCTCCTGTCCGGTACAGCTGGGTCAGGATCATGGCACAGGATTGGGCTGGTGAAAGCATGTGACCTGTTCTCCTGTGTTTCTCTGAGGACAATGATGCAGCTAAAACATGAGGCTGATGATTCAGCAGACCACACGCAGCAGCCTCCTCTACCAATACGTTGAATCCTCAACAGCCCTTCTTGAAGTCATTACCTTCTCTCTCACAGCTGTTCACTAGCAGTGCCACTGCTCCCTTCTGCCAAATATTGTGCAAGCAGTGTCCTCTCGCTCCCATTACATCTTAATAAAGCCATTATGGATCATTTACTTATTGGACACCTATGTGAGTGAGACAGTATTAATTATTCATCTTTGAAAAGTGCTTTCAGCTCCATTTAATTTCTGCTCAAACTAAAAATTAGTGGGGGAATCTTTTGATTCAGATTGTTGGTTTGATGGTTAAATTCAGAATCCAAAACTAATTTCACAATTCATTGGAGCCTGAAAATAGTCCCTGTTTCTGTCATTAAATCAAGAATTAAATATGTTTTCAGACCGAATGGGAAAGACAGAAATGTGTGTACGTTGCTTTTCTTATTTAAAAAGTGGACATTAGCTGTTGTAGTATTCTGCCTTGTCTCTCTTCAACACAGTTGTGATCTAAAAAGCTGTACAAGTGCAGGGCTTTGGAAATAAAGCAGATTATGACTCATACAGGATAAGAATGGTGATTCTTATGCGTGCTGCTTTTTCTTTTTTAAATCCCCCACCTGTACTACAAACATCAAATCCCTCATTTGCTTCGAGTCGGTTGTTTGTCCCGTGTGACATGTTGCAGTCTTCTGTGTGATCGTCTCTTAGATGCTCAGCGAGCAGGGAGACCGCTCTGTACCAAGCTAAATGAATGTCATGTTAGCTTCCAGTAAACAAATGGACACATTAAGTAGACACCCAGGTGGTTCAGGGTTGTCTGCTAGATTTAACTGATGAAGACAGACATTTTACATTACATTTCATTTAGCTGACGCTTTTATCCAAAGCGACTTACATGATATACAGTAGACTGTAGACACAGCAATGGTGAGCAATTAGGGCTAAGTGTCTTGCTCAAGGACACAACAACATGGACTAGTGGAGCCGGGGATCGAACCACCGATCCTCTGATTGAAAGACAGACCTGCTAACCACTAAGCTACAGTCGCCCAGTCATTAAACATAATAAATAAGCGCGCCACATGGTGGATAAACAAATGAGATCATTTTGAATTTGGACAGAAGGGTAATGGAGAGCTGCACCGCGGTCCGACAGCTACAGCCAGTCAGCATGGCTAAGCATGAGCACTGGCCACGGTTCATGTCCCATGGTGCTCGGCGTGGGCTTATTACATCTGACATGCATGTTTTACGTTGTTTTCAATGTGGCTGGCGGCTATTCAACACGGTACCCACTGGGAGGCAACTCATTTCCCTCTCACATCAACAAAAAAAAGATGTGCACACATCTGTGGCCCAGTGGTAGAGCAGGGTCGTCCTTCAATCAGTGGATCGGCGGTTCGATCCCCCAACCGCTAGTCCATGTTGATGTGTCCTTGGAAGACACTTCACTCCAAATTGCTCCCACAGCAATGAATGGGTGTGACTGGTTATTTAGACTCCTGATGGGCAGGTTGCCCCTCGCATGGTAGACCCTGTCATGGGTGTGAATGATGACATGTAGTGTTAAAGAGCTTTGAGTGGTCAGAAGACTAGAAGGGTCCTATACAAGTACAGTCCATGTACCATTTACCATATGCAACAAGAAGCTTGTTGAAACTGAAGGTTTCATTGTACACAAGGTGCTTTGCTTGGTGTGCCAGGCCTAGATCACTGACATGCATATATGAACAACAAGACAGAGCTACTTCCAATAGTAGCTGCTCTGTTTCAATGATGCTTGTCTGAAAATACGTGCATGGAGGCTGCAACTGAACCACTTTGATGTTCTGTTGGGAGATGCAGTGACTCAAAGGAAAAGGCTAATTTGTGCAGTGCAAAATGCTGTAGTCTTAATTTAACAGTTGGGACTAGCATGTGTATTGGCATGTTTCAATATAATAGCACAATTAGAGGCTGCAATGTTACATATCAACATATGGACTCATCATACAGGGAATGCTTTGTGTAAAAGTCACTTTCTTTTGTCCCATCAGCAATAAGCAATATGATCTGTGTATCAGAGTACTTCAGCGTGAATCCAACATTCTGTACTTTGAACATATTACTCAGAACAGACTGTGGGTTCTCCATGTCCAAACACTTGGACGTGAATGTCAGCTGCAGATGTTCTCTCGCTCTGGTCTCTGACATACTGGTGGTACTGCCGGAACACTATTAAACTGGTTTCCAAAATATTTTCTTCCTGATAGCTTCAGAGTACTAGTGCAGTAATTAGCTCAGTCTGCCACTGAAATGTCAGTAAACCTGTTCATTTCTTCATCTCCAACTGTGATTCATGAAGTAAACATGTTTCAGTGGATTACTTACTGATTATAGATGTAATTGGTTATTCATTATTTCCCATTGATTGAATTTGATTCACTCTAATTGGCTAAACATTCAATTCTGAGTTGCCATTGTGCTGCTTTTTAATTGCTCTGTGTAGTTGTGATCTCTAGATATTAAATGAAGGCCATAACTACAGTGGCCATGATGGTCAAAATACAAAAACATTTCACAGAACACAACATTTCACAAACCCAAGGACACTTTGACGTGAACCGGAGGAGCCGGATGGCGCCATACGGGCATGAAGGTTGATACTCTTGCGAGCTATGAACACACACATAAGTGTTATTGGTGTGTTCACACCGAACGCGACGCGAAATTTCGCGTCGCGTTACTCGCGTGAGTTTACTCGCTCGACTTTATGTGGTTAATTTCCGTCAACGCAAATTCGCTTTAACGCGGGCGGGGCTTATCTCCGTGGCTTATCTCCGTAAAAACAGTACCGTTTCCGCCATCCACCATTAAACTAACCACTAGTTCTGCTTTAACCTTCTTGTGGAAGTCCCTCTAATGTCGGACCATCAAACGCCCCCGTGTCCGGGTTCATAATATTATCCGTAGCCGCACAACAGCGTCTGAATGACGGCCGCTGCCAGCACTACTTCTGGTGGATCAGCAGCCGTTTGATTCAAACCGGCAGGACGGATGACGCGCAGAGCTTCTCAACGCTGATTGGCTTTCGCGACGCGAATTTTCGCCCGAGTTGGAAAATTTCAACTCACGCGAATTTCGCGCCAAACGCGTCTAACGCGCCGCCCGGCAAAATTTCGCGTCTGTCGCAACCAAACGCGTCTGTGCATTGACTTTACATGTAATCTGGTCGCGCGAAAAATTCGCGTCGCGTTCGGTGTGAACACACCATTATGCTCAGTGCACCTTTCGTATTCTCCGAAAAGCCAGACCTAAGCCAAAACACGATATTGTGAACTCCAAAAACTAACCACCTCAATGAAGAAGAGGGATTGTAGTTAACTGTAAACTCTTGGCTCATATTCAGGGACTACTTTATTGCCTTTTATACAAGCCCTGCAAAGAAACAAGTCAAGTAATGAATATTGACAGGATTGAATATCCTGTCAACTATTTGATTTAGGTTGTAACATATAATCAAATTAGATTTTTAGAAAAACAAATTGGCCTTCTTTGTTAAATCCTTAGATATGTTAATAATGCTTTTATCAGTCTATCCAAGATAACTATCTGTGATGGTCATATCTGAAAAGCTCTGATTGCGTGTGACCAAGCATCTCTGTGCATGAAGCTCAGGCTGGGATTCGGCCCTCCGGGGGATCTTTCAACCACGGACATGGTGACGGTGCCAGCTAGTACCAGGTAGAGCTGGGCGGTATGGCCAAAAATTCATATCACGGTATTTTGTAAGATTCTAGCGGTTTCACGGTATATCACAGTATTTTTTTTTTCAAGTAAACACATTCATTTATTGACGCCGAAAAGGACCAGCGGCCACCTGAACAGCTGTTCACCGCTCGTTGTTCACCGCTTGCTGTTCACCGCTTGCTGGCCAACTCGCTCGCAACTGCCCAGCAAGCTGTGAACAGCTGTTTGTGTGGCGACTTCCGGTCTGTCTCTTCCGGGTTTTTTTCACCTGCATTCCCCTGGGTCCTAAGTCCCTCCTTGTTCAGCTTCTTTGCAATACATCGTATTCTAAACTACGTCGGACTTTTCAAACCCTCCAGCCAGCAGACACAGCTCCTCTCTGGGCAACACGTTGTGTTGGTGCATCTCTGCTCTCTCTTGTTCCTCCTGCATCGCTCTTTTCTGTTTTTTAATGTAGCGATGGAGTTTCTTCTTGCTGTGATAGTGGGCGGGCTGTACCCAGCATGCAGTTCAGCGGTGTACATTTAATAAATGTACAATTATTAGTGTTATAAGTTGTTTATGTGTCACAAACTGTTGTTTTGTGGTGTTGTGCCCTGTTAAAGAGCGTTAGTTGCGGGTTATTAATTGTTGTTATAAAATTAAAACCATGACTCTAACTCAATGCACGTAACACACATAACTCCGACCGCTTCACCAGTGACTACGGTTGGGTGCCGGTATGTGAAAAATTCATACCGTACGTTAATTTGACACCAGTATGCCGGTTGAAACGGTATACCGCCCAGCCCTAGTACCAGGCATGTTTAGGCCTGGGCCTCATCACGGAGGGAGAAGACCGTCTTGGTGGCTGCATCTGTAAAACGAAAAGCAGGCAGGTGGGTTCAATCTGATCAGGTTTTAAAGATAGTTATGGCCCAGGTTCAGGTCTCAGTTTTAAGGCCACCTAGAACTTTAATGCAGTTTTCAAGGAAGACGGGGTCTTGAGTCTTAAGTCTTTTGACTTAAGTCCCACATGCAGTTCTGAGGGTCTGATGTCTGTTATTTAAAGTATTGTTTGGCATCCAGCATGAAAATCCAGCATGAAAAGAAGAGGACTTTGTATCAACAAAATACATGTCATGCTGCTTCACAAATAAAAATCCACTCAACCCCATTGTATAGGTTTGAGACACTCAGGTGTGGATCCAGCTGTGGTATTTATCATAGTGTGGTACATATTGTTCTACAGGGATTGCATTGTATTCTACTGTCATTTGTCCTCCCTGTGTGCCAATAGTACATCACATAACAGAGGAAAAGGGCAGAGGTTCACAATCATTCATGTTTCAATTGAACAAAGGTTGTTCGGACTGGTATTTCTGTTTGTTTTTAACATTTGTACCTAACCCCAAAGCTCTAGTATATCTCCAGTGACCAGAGAAGCCAGCCTCCATACAACGTTTCCTCTTAAGCAGGGAGAGGATTTACCAGCAGACAGGGTGGTTCCCAGCATTGCCTGATGTTGTCAGACATACTAGTGGTAATTATTTATTATTGCAACTTTGGATCCTGGCTGGAGTCAGAATTTGATGACTTGATGAACATATATGATAATTTTCTTGTCAGAGTAAAGTAGTACATATGTTGGAGAAGGAAGTTCGTACAAAGGTTTAAAACTATCTCATTGTTGTGTATTACAGTCTTGCCTAAAGTGATTTTAAAAGTCAGTCGAGTCCCTTTGGCTTTATGCAAACCACTTGGTGAATTAACATTTTAAAGGTGCTCAAAATGAAATCCAGGGCTCATCTATGGACCTCACGGCTCTCAACATGGCGATGGATGAGCTGCATAAGCGCAGGGCCGAGCAGAGCACATGGGCTAGGCAGTGGGGGGTGCGCTCATGTGCACTAACATGCACTCAAAGGCCTGACCACGTCATCAAAGCACAGAGAAGCTCTGATGACAACGTCATTCTCGGCTCTAGATCTTTACGTAATCAATAGTTGTTCTCACTCACACAAGGCGGCCAATCAGGACGTGTCTATCTGGACACAGTATATTCTCTACACGCCCAGGTCCCTTCTCGGCCGCTGACGTTCTGCCGTCGCCTCTGGGCATCCCTGCCACGACACCGGCCTTATCTGCGGATGAGGACGATGATGACGACGACCATAGTTCATTGTGTCCAATACATCAGCCTCTCACAGAAGCCTATGTTGACCAAACAAAAAGACTGTGAGCAGGTGAGAGGGTCTCTGAGTGTCGCAATAAAGGAATGTGGCGTGGTGATTGGTGTGTGACAATAAACTATAGTAAAACACGATAGGAAAATAATTCTATCGTGTGTGTAGTAGGCTGTGTAACTGTAAGTAGTTGTCCTGGGGTTGTCGGAGTAGGGGGGACGAGGACAAAGCCAGGCCTGGGTCTGCCGTAGTAGGCTGGGCGCTGGAGTCTGGGCAGAAGGAGTTTGAGAGAAACCTGTACGGTTTGGACCCAGTGGACAATCCTCTCGCACTCATGTAGGTCTGTTTTAAACTCAGCCTGTTTCACAAGCAGTTCAAAGTTCCTCACAGCAACTTCATGTATTCTGTAAAAGAAGCCATTGAAATAACCACCACAGAATGAAAGTGTTGGCCTCTCCCTGTAGAGATGCTGCATCTGGTCTTTTGACAACAACGAAGAACCTGTAGCCAGAGAGCAATGAGGAAGGAAAATAATCTCCATGAAGATAAATGTTTCTGCAGAATGGCTTCTTTTTCCTCTTGGCGTCCAGCTGCCAGCTTGCCATGATTAATGGCTTCATAGGTCCGAGTCCCTCTCACCTTAACGGTGGTTCATCTTGGAGCTAAAATGCTAAACGTGTAGCTGGAAGATCAATGAAAGCCAACAGTGAACTCAGAGAATTGCCTGTCACAGTCTGAGTGAGGTTTACAGCAGACGGCGATTAAAGGGAGACGTTCTCTGAGATGTAAGCGGACGTAGAGGATACTCTGAGTTCAGATTGGTCTCCATAGTGACAGAAGCTTGACATATCCCAAATTGAATCTCGCAAGGTGAAGCCAAATATAAACCAGGGTTCTCTTCCACCTTTTTAAAGAGGTCACATCTTCTTTTCATGGCTTTAAACAGGAATGTGTGTCTACATGTATTCAGAAAAGAAGAAGAAAAGAAAGATTTCTGTGACTATACATCACTAAACGGGGCTTGCCATGAATGTGTTTGGCGCACACACTTCATAACACCAGCTCTAAAATTATTATACATCAACATTCAAGACACCAGAAACGTTTTTATCAAAGCAAATATTTCAAGAATAATACAATCATTTATTTCCTTAATCATCTGCTGAAGGCTACTGAAGCTCCAGTTAGGGCTGGGCGGTATACCGTTTCAACCGGTATACTGGTGTCAAATGTACGTACGGTATGACTTTTTCACATACCGGCACACCGGTGCCCAGCCGTAGTCACTGGCGAAGCGGTCGGAGCTACGTGTGTTACGTGCATTGAGTCATGGTTTTAATTTTATAACAACAATTAATAACCCGCAACTAACGCTCTTTAACAGGGCACAACACCACAAAACAACAGTTTGTGACACATAAACAATTTGTAACACTAATAATTGTAATTTTTTTTAAATTTACTCCGCCGAACTGCATGCTGGGTACAGCCCGCACACTATCACAGAAAGAAGAAACTCCGTCGCTACATTAAAAAACGGATAAGAGCGATGCAGGAGGAACAAGAGAGAGCAGAGACGCACCAACACAACGTGTTGCCCAGAGAGGAGCTGTGTCTGCTGGCTGGAGGGTTTGAAAAGTCCGACGTAGTTTAGAAAACGATGTATTGCAAAGAAGCTGAACGTGGAGGGACTTAGGACCCAGGGGAATGCAGGTGAAAAAAACCCGGAAGAGACAGACCGGCTGTCACGCCACACAAACAGCTGTTCACAGCTTGCTGGGCAGTTGCGAGGGAGTTGGCCAGCGAGCGAACAACGAGCGGTGAACAGCTGTTCAGGTGGCCGCAGGTCCTTTTCGGCGTCAATAAATTAATGTTAATACCGTGATATACCGTGAAACCGCCAGAATCTTACAAAATACTGTGATATGCATTTTTGGCCATACCGCCCAGCCCTAGCTCCAGTGACGCATACTGAAGAGCCTCCTCTGCTCTGGCCCCTCCCGAACACAATGGAATACTAATGAGAGTACTGCGAAGGTAACACAATGAAACCCCTCCCCCTCCCCTGCACTATCAAGGCGAGGACCAGTACACTGGGTGATGGGATGTGTGGACCTGTGGCTCTCTTGATCGTCTGCTGGCTCCTCCTCTTCACACTCATGGTACACTGTTCTTCTCACTTCCTGTTGTGGTAATGGGAACGCTGATGGAAACCTCAAAGCCCGCTGGCAGCTTTTCTTTCTAACGTTACCCAGCATGCCGTTCTGCGTCACACATTTGTAAAAGTAAATTTTGACAAATTGTTCAGTGCCATGGTGTTGTGCCAGCTAACGAGAGCTGGTTGGGGATTATGAACTGAAGTGTTAACGCTCTAAACTTTAGAGAGAAGGGCACATCGTCTCTGAATGTTGAGGGGTTTGTCCAGGCCGCAGCGCCGTCCATGGCTATTCTACATAATGGCGGTAAATTAAATTCATATCATTTCATATATGTGAAATTACATCTGCTATATCATAATGCCACACTGGCCTGTTCTACCCAGAAGTACTTTTTATTTCACCTAATTGAATTGAATTTTCTAACTTGGGAGAATCTAACAAAAGGATTTTCAACCTTCAATTTCATAAATAACATGGTGAAATAAAGCAGGGAACATTGAAAAGCGTAGCTCATTAATATGAATATGATATCATACTGCTCTTTTTTACAGTAATGGAGTTTAATGCAGGGCAATTATATGATTTTAAATGTCCTAACACAATGTTCTATGGTACTGTAACCACTCCACAGAGGTTCTGTTGTCGGACAGAGGCAGGAACGTCTGCTTCGTGTCGGTGCTGAGAAGTAGTGATCACGTGGAGACGTGTGCTAATCGGGGTCCTGTTGCCACTCTGGCTGAGTGCCATTTATTCAGATTTGTGAATACAGGTTTTGCAGTGTGACTAATGAAAACTGCAGGGCATTAGCAAGCTTTCAAAAGACATTTTAGTGACAATTGCAAGTGGCAAATAATTGTCTGATTTAAAAGACAATTTACATTGAAGTGCCAATCGAGGGGTCTCAGAACCACCGAGTACCCCTGTATTGTGCACACTGATCTTAAGTTATTTATAATCCTTCAGCTTTCTTAACATGAACATGATACACTTATTGTTTCTCCTATATGGCTTTATAAAGATTATTGGTTCCTCTCACAGCCAGCCAATCGGCAATGCCAGGGAACATTCCTTGGATACACAACCTGAAAACACTGGATGTGTTCATTGGCTCCAAATAAGAGGCCGCCTCACAGTGTGAATGAATAGTGATTCATTACGTTAGTAGTAACAGCCATGCTACAATGTTTTGACCATAATTTACGTCTCCGAAAAAGTGAAAGCTGACATATTTTTTACATGTTAACCCACAAGAAGAAAGATGTGCAGCGTAGACGCTGTTGGACAAGAACTGTACAGAAGACACACAAGCACTTTTACTCCACTAGAGGAGCGTGATTGTTTTTTTTCTCAGCAAAAATAAGATAGTAAAAATGAGCTGTTGAGTGCTGGCAGCAGCAGCAGCGCCTTTTGTTTGCTGGAAGTACTTCGATGTTTTCCCAGAAGATTACTTTCCTGGTAAGACAGAGTCGACTCCGGCTTCCAACAAAAACAATCCCGTCTCATTCTGAAAGACTGGGCTTGAAAACGTTCAGCGAACCCATCCTCAAACCTGCACAGTGTGTCGTCGACATGACGGGTTATCAAAGCTAATATTATACGCTTAACATATATATACACACACACACACACACACACACACACACACACACACACACACACACACACACTATGACACGAACTGACCATTTGACATGCAGATCTAGAAGTGATGGTGGCAGACAAAGGTCTGTGGATTAGTATTTAAGTATTTATTGCAGATGAACAATACATTGCAGATCGTATAGTTGTGTTTGAATTGTGTTGACGTGTGTATAGAAAGATGAAATGAAAAGCAGCCTCTGTAAATCTGTCATCTGAACGTTTCCCGCCGTCGTTCACACAACGATCCGATCAGACTCTTGGCATGCTTCCCCATGGCCTCTTTCTACCAATAACCCACTGCTCCCATAATCATCGCTCATCACTTTTAGTGTCAACACAAGGCAATTTGCTATTGAGCTGTGGATATACAATTCCATTTTCTATGTGCTTATTGTTGGGCCACAGGGAAGGCTCATCATTGACATCTCTAGCTATGACTGAACATTTGGAGCCAGGCGATGGATATCACATTACTTTTTGTACCGGGCAAAATTAGAAAAAGTTTGGATGTGATTCATCTCCCTCTCCGACGATAACGGTCTGTGGGTTGTAGTGAGGAATGTCTCTTCTGTGGGGCCAGTTTAGTTTGATCGGGGCAAAATGAATGGAGCCTGTCGTCTGCTAGTTTGTGGACTATCTGGGAGGGTTGCTAGAGGAAGCATGATATTGACTATTTCTGGTTAAAGTCTTCCGCCAGGATTCCACTTTTACCAAGAAAGCCATCGCAGAGATTCTGTTGTTGAAAGGTGTTGAAAGGGTAGCCATGGCAATACAAATATAAGTTGTATCTCGGATGGCAAGACTTCACTCCCCTGATAACTACTCCAGAAATAAGTGTTACTTTATGGCTTATTGCATGTTTTAACAAACATTTCCTTCCGTCTGAGCTCCTGCAACCTCTCTGCTCCATCCAGAATGCCCTTTCACCTCTCTTGACTACGGTAATGAATGTCTTCCACTCAGCATTTGCAATGTAAATCACAGGATCCAGTGGAGAGCTAATATCGCACAGGGGTCAAAGGCTAAGGCGCCACTGAAATGACTCATAGTCAGTGGTTGTCGTACTCCAGAGACTAGTTTAATCTCCTTTAGCCTCATTTAACCTTGTCTCACTCGGAGCTCTTCACATTGCCACAGTATAAAACTGTAGATTCAGTCAGGGCTGAGTTCATTAAGCGTGCTGGAAGTCTGCTCTGCTCCCTCTACTGGGTGGCACGATGATAATTGGCATTCTGGTTTGTGCATGTGCCAGCCTCCACAGTGTCAGCTCAAGGTATTATGTTCCATCCCTGGGCAGTCTGCTGGAGATTAAGCATCGACTGAGGTCAATGGGGTAATTAGAAAAATGTGCTTGTAACAAAAAGAGGATTTTGACTAATATCATATAATGAGACTGCTACCCTCTCTGCCCTGCATTGCACTGGAAATTGACAAATTAGTTTAGGTCATCAAAGTCAGATTAGGATGTGACTGTCTGAATAATCTTTACAGACTGGCAGGTGAAAAAAGATTGTACGTTTTTTGTGGTACTCGCAGAGTTTGAATTTAAATTAGTTATAGGTAATTTAATGAGCTCGAGAAGTTGGCTGCATGGGACTCTGACCGGTCATGTCCATCCCCAGATGAGTGTTGTGCCATCGGAGGGCAGGGGCCATTTGATATTGATTACACCCTGAAGAGCTGCCTCCGCTGGTATAGGCCATAGTATATGGAAAACTCCCTATAGTCTTTTAATAATTAGTTGTTACAATTTATTTTTTTTGTTTTTTTTTATTTGTTTGTACTAATGAGAACCCATGTAGTGCACCGATTAGAGTTGGGCCCATCGCGTGTGAGTTAAAACTGGTTTGATTTCATGCAAAGCGGCTGAATTTATGTTATTAGTATTATTACGTAATAAGCAGCATGACAACGTAATGAACATGAAGCTGTTTATAAACCTAACAGCTGTAGCGTCTGAGAGTCCGTCTGCCTTTTACTGCCCAGCGAGACGGCCACATAAAGGAGACCAGAGCTCCACAGGGGGGAAGAGGTATTTCATGTGTCTTTTGGGTGGACAAGACACAAGTTAATCTCAAAGGAAAGCCACAGTGCACCAATATGGAAACATTTTGGGTTTGAATCCGAAAAAAAAAGAAATGTTTATAATTGTTGAGAGGTAATAAAAACCCAATGCGTCAGTCGTCCTGCTCAATGTGCTGCTGAGTCCAGTGAGACACCGTGTGGTCACATTCGGTATGCCGGTCTGATCCGGTCTTTTGCTTCATATCAGTGGAGTGAAGCTGTTCACTCCCGCCACAACTCTCTGCTATTAGAGATGGTTGCTGTCAACCTTCTATCTTGCGTATGTTATTCAAAATGGGTCTGTTGGCGCAGGTGGTTCAGATGTTCCCTTTCCAGCAGCAGAAGCCATGTGCTCAGATGTGCTTACAAGATGTAGAATGGCAGCACCTTCTCCAACATCTTCTTCCTTCTCTGCCCTCTCCTCAAGTGCCATGAATCAGCCTGGACAACAGCTGCTCCCCACATAGAGGTCGCTTTACCTCTCTTTCCATTTGCTTCGGACCGGAGGATGCTGGGAATGTGTCGCGGGCGCAGGAAGTTCCTGGCGGCCTCTCTCGCCCTGCTCTTCATCCCAGCACTCACCTGGCTTTACCTGTCAGTCGGGAGCTTCCAGGGTAAGATTGACAGATCTCTAACATAATCATTTGCCCTTTGAAAACTGGTGATTTGTCACTTAAAGATTAAGTAAATCCCCTGAATAACTGTGTAAATGTGTTTTAAGTTATGTTGTTGATGGATCCAGGTCTTATGCTTGACATTTTAGTGCAAACTATTTTAATTCAACATATTGTGTTAGAAATCGGCATACGACTTCTCTCTACTGAAACCAGCTCAAATAGAATTGAGCTATTAGCTATTCTGGAGCCAGATGACGGTTATGGAACTTAGCTAGATCTAATGCTAATTGCTAACATACACAGAGGACAGCCATGCATGTAAACTGACATTCAGCGAATTGATAAAGAGCAAATGGAATGCTAATGTAACAGTGACGCAGACCGAGCTCAGCGATCATGTGGTGCTTTTTATGTTCTGTAGCTGAGGCATACAATAACTAGCTGGCTATTGTTAAGTTCAAACCTTGGGCGATCGCGTGAAGAGAAGTCCAGGATTCAATTAGTTATAATAAAAAAGTATTTAATAAAAAGGATGATGATGATGAACAGAATATAGTTCCCGGCCGGGTGTGTCTCGCTTCAAACAGTCCACAGGCCACTTACAGTGCATACAGTCATGCTGTAGTTAGCTGTCTGTGCGATTCACGAGAAGGAATCTTCTCACCCCTTACAAATGTCCGCGAGTTGTTAAAAACTCTCATTCGCTGAGCTTAAGGCCTCTCCATTGGTTAGTTTCCCACCATGCAAGATAACATAACAATAACATAGCATGCTAATGGCTAAACCCTTCACAGGGGCGGAGTCCTACTCAGGTAAACAGTCCTACTTCCTGCTAGCTTTCTTACTTCCGGTGTTTACGCCATCCTGTGCTTCGACAAAATAGTCCCTTCTTACGCCATGCTTGTTACGACCTATCACCACGTGTCTATGCCCTCCATCTTTAATTTATTCCATTCACACCTAAACCATTTCACAGTAACATAAAATCCACAGTGTATTTCTACTATGCTACAATACACATCTTCATAATATTAATTAATATTCCATATTAATTATTATTATTATTATTATCCTTCATAATTATTGTAATTTAAACATAGACATTCTTTATATACATGTGCAAGTTAAAATAAACTATTACAACTCAACACTAACCACCCGGCCCCTCAAGGAAGCAATTGAACCACTGAGTGCTTCATCCATAGTCCAGCCATTGTTTTCACCTAATAACCAGTCACGCACACTGTAGGAGAGAAAAGATTGTGATGCTTCACTGCTTAGAGAGGGTAAGTAGACAATATATGTGCATGTGAGTGACGACTGAGTTAGAAACTCCTCAGCTCCTATTGGCTGTGTTCCTTCAGGTGCAGTGGAATCTTTTAAATGTCATTCGGAGAACTAACAGGAGGCTGAGGAACCTGATTGTTTTCACCAATTGTCTGTCTCATGACAGCAAATATGACAAAAAGCATGTTCTATTCAACTGTAGCTTACAATTAACAACTAATATTAGGTTGATTCCAAAAACAATGTTTAATATTTATCCTCCGCCACTAATTTAATCCTTGATCAATCTGAATCTTACAAAATTAATACTTTTTCACTGTATACCATGCCTTAATATCAAACAGACAGGTTGAAGAAATACATGTCCTGAAACAAAGTCACCCTGCCCTCCTCTTTTTCTTCTGGAGGTGCTATATTAATGAATTACTGAGGCCTGTCCAAAGTTGATTACTTCCTACAGACAATATAGTCCGGGAGTTCTGGGAGCTACTTTAATGACTTTGACTTGCAGGATTGAAATGCTGCAGCAGTGCCATTATTAATTATGATTAAATTGACAATTTTGACTTGGGGTCACAGTCACTGGAGACTGTATATGTGAATAGGCTCCCATAATGCAATAGCCACCAAAGTCTGCAAAGTAATTATTGGATTTGGCAGTAAATTCCTGTCGGTGGGGAGTAGTTTCTGGGACTGTGATAAGTAGTGAAAGGACCTGGCTGCAAGGAGCATCAGCTGTAGGTGAGGCCTGAATGAGTCAGACAGGAACAATGTGCCTCCACTGGCTCGGACTCTCCCTTTCCCACTTCCTCTCCTCTCTCCATCTCTAAGCCCATTCTGTTGCTCGGTCTCCTCTGTTGTTTATCTGCTTGAAAGAGTGAGAGTGACGGCCAGTCTCTGGGGTCTGTGTCTGAATGAGCTGCCACAGAGAGAATAAGGTCCTATTGATGGAGAAATACATGAGATCCCTTAGAGCATTGGTGTCAAACATAAGGCCCGCGGGCCGGATCCAGCCCGCCACGTCATTTTCAGTCGGTCGCGGACCCGTTTTCGGTTCGTCGCGGACCTGTTTTCAGTGGGTTGCGGACCTTTGCATGGGCAATATAAAAATTATGTGCTTTTATTTTGAAGGGAATTTTGAATGCAGCAGAGTGCGTCTATTCACACAGTGCTGCGTTCACAACACACTTTACTTGCATGAGTTTACACACGCACTATTTGTGATAGTTAACTTCATTCCCGACCCTTTTTATTATGTTTGTGCATGAAAGCACTGCTGAGTCTGTTAAAAAAGGCTGAAGTTATAAAATGATTATGTGTCCTTAAGATGCACTTTTGGGTTTTTAATTGAGTGTAAATGGGAATATTTCAAACTAGTTTTTTTGTGTTGCATGTGAGATTCACAAACGATGAAGGAAAGCAGCCGGACAGCGAGGGAGAGAGATACTCGTAAAGTTGTGTAGTAGCCTCAGTAAAAAACAATAAAACATCAAATCTGGCAATGTGTTTGTGACACAATGTGTTGAATCTGAGGTATTTAGGATCAAACTGTCCTCCAAAACAAATACTGCCAAGTTTGTTTATACAAACGCTTATACCCGTGGCTTATTTATGATTAAATACACTGCAGATGTAAAAACACAAACAGCAGTTCACTCACCAGATGCTGTTCACTTGATAAAGAAAAAGTCCATCCGCCTCTTTGTTAACAAACGCGGCAGTAGCCTACCAGGTCCTTCTCCATGGCTTTGAACGCCAGTGACAGCCCAAGTCTCCATGCGTTTCAGGGGGGGAAATATCTGCGTTGTCAGTAAATCCACCACCAAGTCTGTTTCATCTCCTCCTTCAGCCATTGAGTGTTAAATAAAACATTAAAAATGTCATAACTTCTCTTATGTTTCAGCCTGAACTGTTCTTACTCGTCCTGAGTTCTGCTAGCTAGCAGCTATGTAAGTCACGCTGGTCCACTGACCAATCACAGCTCATGTTAATGGACACGCTGGCTCTGTGACCAATCACACGTCCATGGGCCACCTCTGTGACGCCCCTGGACGTCAAAGAATACACCCAGCATGTCAAACTAAAGATCTGATTTGTTGAAGTCAACGATACTGTCGTCTTCCATAGAGACATGGAGGTGAAATCTGATTGGATGAGAGCTCTCCTTAACAGAAACTGGAAGCAGCGCAACTGCAAGCAGAGCAACAGACGAAGACAGGAGCTGTGTAATGAGAAAATAAGCTAATAGGGAAAAATAATTATAATACATGTAGTGTATTTGTAAAAAAACAATTAAATTATAGAATAGCTATAACTTTGTGATTCTGTTTAGGCCAGCAGAGAAGGCTTAGCCGGCCCTGATGGCCCACCACAAATAAATCTAGCCCCAGAAAAATAGATTAGTTAATCTCATATTTCATTCAAATTAGCACTAATCGGGTCTGCTGCTTTATGTTAAATTTGAAAATATTTATTTTCTTGCCATTATTCACTTAATTTTACGTTACTTCATTACTTTGGCCTTCCTGCCAAATTGAGTTGAACTTATGGCTCTTTCATATTCATAAGGAGAGATGCCCACTCAAGGGATTCTATTCCCTGTGAAGACCCCGCCTCCTGAACCAATAAAACACATGATGCCTGAGAGAGGATCTCTATTGTTCCTGGCAACCTGTTGTTCTGACTCTATTGTTCTTGGCAACCTGTTGTCCTGACTCTTTTGTTCTTGGCAACCTGTTGTCCTCACTCTATTGCTCTTGGCAACCTGTTGTCTGGACTCTATTGTTCTTGGCAACCTGTTGTCCTGACTCTATTGTTCCTGGAAACCTGTTGTCCTGACTCTATTGTTCCTGGCAACCTGTTGTCCTGACTCTGTTGTTCTTGGCAACCCATTGTCATGACTCTTTGGGCCTCACTTCATTACAAACTGAAGAAGCCTTGGTGTCACTTAGCTTTAGTAAAATATTGATGTTTGGGTCTTAATAAATATTAATTACGTCGGCTAGTTACGTGGACAACTTAACTGTGTGTGTGTGTGTGTGTGTGTGTGTGTGTGTGGCAGGGATATATGCATCATATCATCTTTGTTCCCTTCACCTGGACTTCAAATCATCCTGGGAGTTCCCACTAAACGATATCTGCTGTTCAACTCATTATTCCTCCCACAAGGTGACCCAGTCAGTAGTGGAGGAGGAGCTTATCACTCTGTACCACTTCTGCAGGTCGTCACTGTGGTCTGTTGGTGTAATCAAGCTAGAGGTTTGCCTAAATGTCTTGTGCTCTACTAAAAGGGAAGATCTGCTGCAGCAGCTGACACTGAAGGGTCTTCATTTACTAATGTGAGTTGTCTCATGGTGGTTGTATCCAGAGTTTACAGAAACAGAAAGTTTAACATTGCACGTTGCAACAATACTGCCTTGAACTACAATGTTTAATGTTTATCTGGGTGATATGTCCCACCCTACTTCTGCAAACACCTAAACAAACCTTAAAAGCTTATTACAGTCACTCTGGCGTGAACAGAAGGTCATCAGAGGTCACGACTGCACGAGACACCAGGAATCCTTTCAGCTGCAACACGAGCATCCACACGTGCAGCAGCAGCACACTGAAGGGAAACGGACTGATGGTATACGTCATACACTGCATGAAGCATGAATGAAAAAAGTTGATGGGCCTTCAAAGTTGTCATACAGACCACCATCTAAACATCCTCCAACATTCAAGGTCACTGACCCTGACAGTCCATCAGAACGATGGCTTCAGATCACACCATCACTGGCACTGTCAAAGCCAGGACCAGGCAGCATCCATCTGTCCTGACACGCAATCACACATGCACACATACGCACAAAACGCTATCTTCATTAGGGATGTTGATAAAAAAGGAATTTCTTGACATTGAAAAATTAAGGGCAATAATCCCACCAATTAAACTTGATTGATATATCGTAAGTAAAACATATTATAGAATGTAGTGAAGCCACTTCCAAACAGGTATATTTACCAGTAACTTAAAAACAGAAAAGTCATATTCATAAAAAGGTTTGGAACTGCTTCAGAATACAGTCCAAGGAGAACTAAATTATCAACAAGTTATCATTCAATTTAAGTAAAACAAAGTTAAGAATGTTTAGAAATTAGCCAATCAATAATCAAGTAACGGTTACCATAAATTCTGTTGAAATAGAGTGTAAGAAGGTAAAATTGTGGATGGGATAATTGATCACAATCAGACATAAATAATGTAGAAAGTAAAATGTCTAAACATTGCAGTATTAAGCAAAACTGAAGCTATCATGATAAAGTCGTCTATACTATATATTCTGTTTGTTCACCGGTTGGTCCATACATACACAGACAAAATCAACAGCAACCACAATTATACAGGGATTGGGATATTGTGGACCAATAAACGCTATTTATGAGCTTACATCCTTTAAAATCCTCCTCTGTTGCTCTCCCGAAGGTTACTTCATTTTTCCCCTGTGAAAGGGTTTTTACTATTTTTTGGGGGAGTTTTTCCTGATCCGATGTGAGGTCCCGGGACAGGGATGGTGAAGCAGGAAGAGGAGGACACGTGAAGCAGGAAGAGGAGGACACGTGAAGCAGGAAGAGGAGGACACGTGAAGCAGGAGGAGGAGGACACGTGAAGGAGGAGGAGGACACGTGAAGCAGGAGGAGGAGGACACGTGAAGCAGGAGGAGGAGGACACGTGAAGCAAGAGGAGGAGGACACGTGAAGCAGGAGGAGGAGGACACGTGAAGCAGGAGGAGGAGGACACGTGAAGCAGGAAGAGGAGGACACGTGAAGCAGGAGGAGGAGGACACGTGAAGCAGGAGGAGGAGGACACGTGAAGCAGGAAGAGGAGGACACGTGAAGCAGGAAGAGGAGGACACGTGAAGCAGGAAGAGGAGGACACGTGAAGCAGGAGGAGGAGGACACGTCAAGCAGGAGGAGGAGGACACGTGAAGCAGGAGGAGGAGGACACGTGAAGCAGGAGGAGGAGGACACGTGAAGCAGCAGGAGGAGGAGGACACGTGAAGCAGCAGGAGGAGGAGGACACGTGAAGCAGCAGGAGGAGGAGGACACGTGAAGCAGCAGGAGGAGGAGGACACGTGAAGCAGCAGGAGGAGGAGGACACGTGAAGCAGGAGGAGGAGGACACGTGAAGCAGCGGTTTTCTTTCTGACGGTAATCTCTTTTTTCAGTCTTGAGTTCAGTTTGGGGCGAGTTCGGGTTCCTCGATACTATTGGCTCCGTCCTCCTTATCCAAGCGATTAGACAAAATGGCGGCTGGCTGTTGCCTCTCAAGCTGTGTGCCAGGGGTAAAGATGCCATCGCATGATAGATGTGCTGCCGCTGCCCAGCAGATATCTGCCTGATTGCAGTGGAGAGAGCTGATTACATACGTGAATGCACTGGGAGCCCGGCTCCCAAACAGACATGAATCACTCAGCATGGAGCATGGGCCAGCTAGCTGCTCTCTACGAGCAGAGGAACACAAGCTCCTGTGTTCACTGAGGACGTCTTATGTAGAGTTTCCAAGTAGTTTATAGGTCTCATTCATAATGTGATCTCTAAGAACATTTAGGAGACACACAAGGTGAGCTGGTGGGCTAAAGACATGGAAGGGGAGGGGCCTCATTCCAGGTAAATTGATGCCTCTCATATTTAATCTCACTTCATATCACACGCTACTTTGCACTTCTATATTCTCTTTATCATAAACAGTCAAACAGTTCGTTGGGCCTTAACCATTCCATACTCCGTTCATTTGTAACAGATATGAACCAACTCATTTCTCTTCATATTTCATCAGCTCTGTCTCCTCAGAGCAGAGAGGGCCAGTCCCCCAACTCTCGTGGTCATCTGTGGAGCAGCTGATGAAACTACCGTCTTCTGTCGGATCACGTCAACTAGTGATGAAGAACTGCAGAACAGTCACCTTCTAGCAGATGCCACCAAGAATGATATAGTGTTTGTGGAGTTTATTTATTCATAATAGTTCATTCCAGAGTGACAGATGCAGGGTACCTAACACAAACTGTGAACAGCTGTCCGATGAGTGTCAGAGCTCTGCCTTTATTCAACCTGGCACATCTTCCTCACCTTCACATAACGATTGTGTAAATAAGCAAAGTGTGTAAATAAAGCCAGTGACAGCTCTCGCACAATCACTCCATCTCCTCTTTACCGTCCTCATCGTAATATCATAAGAAAACAGTAGATTAATTGATTTCAGGCAGACTGTGGCTCAGATGATGTTATGCGATCATTACTGTGACCCACAGAGCCCACTGTCCTGACCGCAAGAACCCCTTTCACTCATTGTATGCATATGGTGTTGTGTACACCATATGGTGTTGTGTTCTTATACTATGACAGTATTGACACGGCTGAACTTCCAGCAGAAACTTAAAAAAATGTTGTCATGTTTAGCACTCTTCTATGTTATATTATTAATATTATTATTTTTTTTTCCATTAGTGTTACAACATTAAACTCAAAAAGCTCCAGTTTAAAAAATATATTTATATATTCAATGACTGGTATTAAGGAGGCAACTCCTCTGGTTGTATAGAAGTATATGCTTCATGTGTTAAAGCTGCATTCTCTCTACTGAGAAGAAGAAGGTTCAGGATTTAGTTTTAAGTTGAGTTCCTTTGAAATATGTTGATCCTTTTTCACTGAAATAAAACACATGCTCACACAACAGCTGAAAATGTTACTGTTTATTTAAAAATGTTCAACACATGTAAGATAAGCATGCATTATTGACCTGGTCAGGGATAAAGCCGATCTCTCTTTTTCCTCCTCTGGACAGTTTGACTCATGTGTTTTTATTGAGGCTTGTATTGCATGTAGTTGATGAGCTTCATGACAAATAACTAAAAGCCAAATGAAGTGGCTTGGCTGCATAAAGGACCGGGTGCATCTGCTGTCCTGAAAATGCCACATGCCATCTTTGAGTAGCCCAAACAAATGGCTTCAGTGGGATTACACTCAGCAAATTAATTACAGCTTGGACTAAATAGAGTCCAGAAGGTGCTTTGGTTCAGGATTAGAGGCCCTCCATGGTAGAAAGCATCCATACCGCCTGGCTCTCTATATTATGGCCACAGGGGACAATACATCTGCAGAAAAACTAAAATGTGTGGATTCATGTGGACACTTTGTTGGAGCACAAACCAAGCCAAACAACGTGAGGCAGCATTGAGCATCTTTACACATACAAAACAGAGACCCATGTCCACTGTTACATTAGTTTAGCACAGAGGTGTTAAACTGTGTCAAAGGCTCCCAGTTGGGTGAAGATGACAGTTTGCTAGAAAGGCCTCTATTTCCCAACATGATTGATCAATACATGGAAATGGAGCTATAAAGCCTCCTGGTCCCTGGCATACTGGCATATATGGAGTTCTCCAAAGCTGCCACTTTTTCCAGTGACATTGTGAAAAGAGAACCTGTTCTCCGTACTGGTGTTTGAGATGTAGTGAGGAGAGAGAGCTTCAGGCTGCTGTTCATGCGGCAGCAGCCAGAGACATGCAGATTAGATGCTGTGAGTATGGCTGCCCTGCTCTGCTCACAGTATTGATTTAAAGATGTCTGTGTCCTCTTTGTCTTGAGATACATCAACACTTTGATCCTCAATGTTGAGCCCCACATCAAGACATTTATGGTGAACTCCCCTTTAAACCCAAAGACAATGTGAGCACTTCTACCATTAAACACAACAAAATACACTGTTTTATATAATAATAATAATATAATCTTTATTTACAATCTGTACACATAATGAATAATATATTATTGATATGTCATATTGATATATCTGTGTATCATATTATTTATATATGATATGGTATATCATATTTTTTATATATTACATATAATATTGATATATCCGATTATTGACATATTGGTATATCATATTATTGCTATGTCATATTGACATATATTATCTTACAATATAAACCGATCCATACTGATCCATATGGCCTACACAATGTTAAAGTACCTTGTGTTGAACCAGTTCTTCCCTGTCTCTGACCCACAGTGAAGCCCCTCCCCCTATCTCCATTGGAAGCCCAATCATCAACGCCGGTGGGCGGAGCTGGCGAGCGGCAGGCCTTGGAGCTCCGAGTCCGGGCAGTGGAGGAGGAGAACCGAGCACTGCGCCTTGAGCTAAGTCGGCCGCCCAGGAGCCCATCTGCACGCCATCCAAACGGTGGTCACCGTGGCAACCAAAGCCGAACCCATTCAGAGGAGGGCACCGGCGACAATGAGGGCCAGAAGGCTGCTGCTGGGGGAAACAGCTCGGACTGTGTGCAGCAGCCAGTGGTGGATAAGTGCGAGGTGAGACGGGTCATAGCTTCAGTAACCCACCACCAGTCTCTGTGTTCCTCTGCTTTTGGTTTGTTTATTCATGGCAGGTCTTATCCTTGTCACATTATTGAACAATGTTATCTCAGATTTTCCTCACATCCTGCAGGCCTGCTCCATAATAAGATCATCGTGATGTAACAACAATCCAATCTGACAAACAAAGCACTGCAGAACAACAGGCCTGGTGTTAACGTTCATATCTGAAAAAAAAGATATAAATCAGTTCCGATAACAGCTGTGCAGAAACATAAAAAAGAACAGGTCTCTCCGCCTGACTCATGCCTGTATTGTGATAACTAAAGCTCTCCCTGGGTCTTGAGGAGCAAAGGAAACCCTGCTCTTGTTTACTGCCTCTACAGCAGTCTTCTCTGACCCCCTCTGCAAGGAATTAGTTAGCAGGGGTGATATTAATAATTTCTATTATAATAATATAAACTACCGATTGCCAACACACTTGAAGCTATCCTCAACACAACGCAGCTCCGTTGGTTGGTTAAAAAGACATTTCCACACAGACACCGTGAGCTTTCTCTGAGAGAGGATTTGCCCTTAGAAGGTTTCCTATCACCTCCTCCCCCCCACATCAGCTGTCACTCTCGAGCCGGGCACTGTTTAAAAGCCAGCCGAGTGGGGGCGAGCAGAACTCCTTCATGGCGGCAGAGGAGGGAGCTGAGAGTAGATCTGACCTGGAGCACGCCTTCCAGCAGTGCTTGAACATGACCCGCTCATTTGGAGGGTGGGTGAGCCCTGCTGCCCGATCCCTACAGGGAGAGAACTGGAAATGCTCTGAGAGGGGAAAGAAAAGGTCCAAGGAGTGCTGAAATGTCAAGCTGGCATCAGGCAGAGCTCACAGTGGAGCCGTGACCCGGGGCTGCTCGGGAGAATTCCAGAAGTATGTTCAGAACCGGCTAAAGAAAAGGTAAAGCTTGTATGAGCTCTCCTTTTAAATTAATTCAAGTACCTGGACCAATACCAGATCTGTTTATTGTCACCAATACCCGATGTGCGACATATTACAGGTGTGTGACATATTACAGCTGTGTGACAAATTACAGCTGTCTGACAAATTACAGCTGTGTGACACATTACAGCTGTGTGCAGTGGCGATTCTAGAAAATTTTACATGGGGTGGCAGAAGGGTGGCAAGTTGAAATGCAAGGGTGGCATGTTGAAATCCAAGGGTGGCATATCACACACACACACATGCCTGGTGTCTATATATATTTATTTATACAAATCCAGATAGTGAAAACAGACAACAGCAATGGAATAGCTTAACAGTTAAGTTACATACGTAATGAAAATAAAAACTGAGAAAAAACTGCTATAACATTTTCTGTCAGTCCACCTTACTGTACTAAAGACGTTAGTAAGACGGTTAGCTAAGCTAACAGTGGTAACTTCAAGGCTAGCTAGCACAACCAAGCTGTATAGCGAGCTAGCTACTGTATGCTACCGACTTTTGCAAGCTAGCAATTAAATAAACGATTGAAAACAATTGTCTATCACATATGACCACCCATCACATTTTCTTGATTCACGATTCAGCAGTACTGTACCTTCTTTCATCACTGGAAGCCTACAGTAGGCTTGTCTCCAGTTAGTTGCGGGAGATGGGCAACCACGGTGACGAGAGCAAAGCGGACTCATGGACTCAACCATTTTACAGGGGAGGGGGAACTTAAAGATTTTAGAACAAGTTACCAAAGAGATCAACAGCTTAAGTAGCAAAAATATAATACCATTATATAAATGTATAGTATATTATAGGAGACACTTCTGACAACCTGGGTGGCAAGTGGGGTGGCAAGCAATTTTTTTAGGGTGGCAGCTGCCACCCCTTGCCACCCCGGTGGTTTCGCCACTGGCTGTGTGACATATTACAGCTGTGTGACATATTACAGCTGTGTGACATATTACAATTTACCAATTGAAACTAGCATTTCTTCAGTTGGTGAGGAGCCAGCTGGGCCCACAGCTTAGTGGGCTACCCCTAAACTCATTGAATCCAGAGTTACAATAGGTAACTAACATTTGTATTGTATAGGCTTCACTTATTGGGTTCAGGGCCCGCTAGTGCAGTCTAAACATCACTGTGATATAAAGGTCCGCAAGCACACACCAGTTCACACACTGTAAATGCCGAGCGTGAAGCGACATTGAGGCCCCACTGGCCGCCCCATGTGGAGGGTGTTGTTTCATCCTCATCACACAGCACGGCCGCTGCAGAAGAGTGGGATGTCGATCACAGCCAGTGAGACAAAATACTGTTTTCCCAGAGCCAAGCCTTAAGAGTGCCCTCTGTAATGAAGGGAGAGCTGCTGTGTCCACCGAATGTCTACCGCCTGAACAACATGCCGACACACTGAGCTGCTCCAGAGAAATGATCCTTTGTTCAGACTTAAAGTAATGTCAATGTAATGCCAATGTAATGCCAAAGTAATGTCAATGTAATGCCAATGTAATGTCAATGTAATGTCAATGTAATTGAGGAATTTGGCTGTGAAGTTGCTGTCTGCTCTAATAGAAAACCAAGACAAGGAGACCACTCTCTTTGCTGATGTCAGGGCAAGGAGTAGCGCTGCCAGACAGAAAGCACCTTGACTGGAGAAAACACCAAAGTTTCCTGTCGAAAATGTTTCACCAGTAGTTCAAAGACGGATCCCCCTCCATAGCCTCGGACAGGATGGAATTGGAACGGCATGCGCTTTAACTTCAGACGGGACACATTGTTACCTCCCAATGTTTGAAGATCGGTTGACACAACCATGAAGTGGGGTCCGAGCCTCTCTATCCACACACAAGGGCTGCAGAGTGGACCGTCAGTAGTGGATCGCTCCAAAGACTTTTCGGTCAGGTGACAAGGAAGCACACAGCATAACCAGAGCAAGACTGAAAGCTGGCATCAAGGGGGAAAGAGGAGGCATCAAGAGGGATTGGTGAGGGACTCACCGTGCCGGCCCCCACCTGTCACTGGATTACAAACTTCCTGACAGGCAGGACGCAGCAGGTGAGGCTGGGAAAAATCACCTCCAGCACCCGGACTATAAGCACCGGTGCCCCCCAGGGATGTGTGCTCTCCCCACTGCTCTTCTCCCTCTACACCAACGACTGCACCTCAGGGGACCCGTCAGTTAGACTCCTGAAGTTCGCAGACGACACAACGGTCATCGGCCTCACCAGGAACGGTGATGAGTCTGCGTACAGACGGGAGGTTGAACAGCTGGTCCTCTGGTGTGGGCAGAACCACCTGGAGCTGAACAAGCTCAAAACTGTGGAGATGACAGTGGACTTCAGGAAGAGCCCCCCAACACTACCCCCCATCACCATCCACAACAGCACTGTTTCTGCGGTGGAGTCCTTCAGGTTTCTGGGAACCACAATCTCACAGGACCTGAAGTGGGCCTCCAACATCAACACCATCCGGAAAAAGGCCCAGCAGAGGTTGTACTTCCTGCGCCAGCTCAGGAAGTATAACCTGCCACAGGAGCTGCTGATCCTGTTTTACTCAGCCATCATCCAGTCTGTCCTCTGTTCTTCCATCACTGTGTGGTTCGGATCGGCCACTAAACAGGACAGAGGCAGACTACAGCGGATAGTCAGGTCTGCAGAGAGAACTATTGGTTCCAGCCTGCCCTCCATCCTGGACTTGTACACCTCCAGAGTCAGGAAGCGGGCTGGAAAGATCACTGCAGACCCCTCACACCCTGGACACAAGCTGTTTCACCTCCTCCCCTCTGGTAGGCGCTACAGAGCACTGTACGCCAAAACTACCAGACACAGGAACAGCTTCTTTCCACTGGCCGTCACCCTGATGAACAATTAATCAGACTCCTCCATCTGCACTACTTGCACTAATCGGACTATTTTTTAGGGTCCGAGCGACTGTCGAAGACAGTCCTGCAAGGACCCTATTGTTATTGCATGGATTCTTTTTCTTCCGCCGCTTTCTGTTTTCTTATTTTTGAACATTGGGGACATTTTTCGGGTACTTGTCATACATGAAAACTCACCAAATTTTAAGCGGCTGTCAGGCTTGGCGAAAATAGCGATCCGACATAGGCGTCGAAATGGCTCTCTAGCGCCCCCTCAAAGTTGGACCGGCAGGGCCCCTCGCCCAGATTGTTGGATCGACTTGAAAAAATTCACACATGTCCCTCTTCACCTGCTCTACAAAAAAGCCACTCAGACCCCTAAGCTCCGCCTACTTACATTTTCCGCCATTTTGAATTTTGTGAAAAAACCCTTTTCTTTAATATCTCCTACATACTTGGTCCGATTCATACCAAACTTGCTGTGCATCATCAATGGAGGTGCATAGACATAGTGCAAGTGAAATGTCTCGGATATCTCATTTCGTTTAGGAGATATCGACCAATGAACCTCTTAGGGGCGTGTCCTGTTTTGCAATGCTCATAACTTTAAAAGTATTTGTCCTAGAACCTTTCCGATTGTCACCTTTTGTGCACATCGCATCCCTCTACCTGCAATAAATCTTTCGCGGGATTCCGCCCATAGGGAGCGCTACAGTAATTCGGCCAATATGGCCGTTTTTGCCGTTTTTCGCCGTTTTTTCATGAAATTTGCATTCGTACTTTAACGAACTCCTCCTAAAGTACTTATCCGATCGCCTCAAACTCGGTTCCGTAACGATCTCAAGACCCTCGAGACCTTATCTTGTGCTATTTAGCCAAATCGCCCCATAAACCACGACGTTATGTGCATCCAAAGACGCACCCGTTTTTTGCTCTTCTCTGTGTCATACTATGCAGTGGTAACTCCTTAATTTTGAACATTGGGGACATTTTTGGGGTACTTGTAATACACGACAACTCACCAAATTTGGAACGCCTGTAAGGCTCGGCGAAAATAGCGATCCGACATAGGCGTTGATTATGTCTTAATAGAAATGGCTATCTAGCGCCCCCTAGAAGTTGGACCGGCGACACCCCTCGCCCAGAGTGTCCGATTGACTTGAAAAAATTCACACCTCCATCTTCACCTGCTCTACAAAAAAGCCTCTAGACCCCTAAGCTCCGCCTACTTCGATTTTCCGCCATTTTGAATTATGTGAAAAACCACCTTTGTGTGGTTTTCTCCAACACGCCTTGTCCAATTCATACCAAACTTGCTGTGCATCATGATCGGAGGTGTATCATCATAACTGAAGTGAAAGCATTCTGATATCTCATTGCGTTTAGGAGACATTGACCAATGAACCTCTTAGGTGCGTGTCCCGTTTTGCAATGCTCATAACTTTCAAACTATTTGTCCTAAAACCTTTCGGATTGTCAGCTTTTGTGCACATCGCATCCCACTACATGAAATAAATCTTTCGTGCGATTTCAGCCACAGGAGGCGCTACAGTAATTCGGCCAATATGGCCTTTTTTGATGTTTTTTGATGAAATTTGCATTCGTACTTTAACAAACTCCTCCTAGAGTATTTATCCGATCGCCTTAAACTCTGTTCCGTAATGATCTCAAGACCATAAAGACCTTATCTTGTGCTATTTGAGCGTTTTGATCCAACAGCCTCGACGTGGCGTGGAGCGGAAGACACACCCATTTTCTGCTGTCCTCTGTGTTATACAGTGCTGTGGTAACTCCAAGGTACTTCATGCTATCAGACTAAAACATCTCATGCATGATGCTGGACATGGTCTGAGCACAATACAGGAAGACATGTTTGGTTTGTGATAGCACCAGCTACTGGCAAAACAGTAGATCTGCCAAACAGCATTGGCTTGAGATGGGATTGTCGTGACCTGATGTACACGTCACGCAGAGTGACTTGATGCATGTGTGTTGACTTAGTCATAGCGCCATCTACTGGCGTGATGCATGTGTGTTGACCTAGTGCTAGCGCCAGCTACTGGCAAAACAGTAAATGTGCCAAACAGTATTGGATTGCCATATAATTGTGGTGATGTGGTCTGTACTTGACGTGGAGAAACATGATGATTGTGTATGCTGTCTTGGTTTGTATATATACATATATGTTGTAGGAGCCGGTGGCGCCGGCGGCGATATATATATATATATATATATATATGTGTATATATATATATATTTCTTTTTAATGTCTTTTTTATATTATTCATTGCTTATTGTAAATGTGTACATATGTACAATGAGAGCTATGTGTAACCGGAGTCAAATTCCATGTGAGTGTAAACACACATGGCCAATAAAGCTGATTCTGATTCTGAGAGACCTCAACCCCTATTACACACTGCCAGAAGAGCTGAACACCTTTTATACTCGCTTCGATCTCCTCAACAGAGAATCAGCTGTGAAGTCTGCCAGAGGAAAAGGCAGACGTCACTGTCAGTGTCCTCAGAGGACTTGTGGAAAACCCTGATGAGGGAATAAGAGTTAAGATGGTGAGGCCGGATTACATCCCTAGTCCTTTTCTAGGAACAGGTACAACCAGCTAACTGATGTCATCTGATATCTTCAACATATCACTGTCATAGTGTTCCCACCTGCATCAAGACAGCCACCATTGTCCCTACACCTAAAACATCTGCAGTGTCCAGTCCAAAGGACTACTGCTCTGTGGCACTCACAGGTGGTTTGTGAAACTGGCCAGCCAGCCTGGACCCTCACCAGTCTGCATACAGAGCCAACAGATCCACAGAGGAGGCCGTCTCCAATGCTCCCTCACTCATCTAGAAAATAATAACTGTTGTTTGTTGATTTTGGCTCAGCCTTCAACATGAAACTCTGGCTTGAGTACCTCACTCTGTAACTGGGTAGCTGACCTCCTCACAAACAGATCCCAGCACCTCCTCCTCTCTGGTGTTAAACACCAGAGCCCCACAGGGCTGCGTGCTCAGCCCCTCCTGTTCACGGCGTACACCCACAACAAGTCTGGTGAAGTCTGCAGATGACACTAGAGTCACAAGCCGGGTTACAGTCAACGAGGAGCCTCCATGTAGATCTCTACAGGTCACATGTGTCAGAATGTGTGGCTGCAAAGCAACCATCCACAAGCATTTGACTTGCTATCGCTATGCTTGATCAAAATTGTTCCAATGACACTTTGATCATGACTATTCCACAGTACAATTTGCTATCAACACTTTAAATCTACAAGTGATAGACTCCGCTAATTTAAATCTGCAAATGTATTTTCTTCTCTGTGACATGTAGACTGAATTCCTCTCATTTCTAACATGTTTCTGTCTATTCCTTATCATCCTCATGATCTCCACAGACCATCCACGTGGCCATCGTGTGTGCAGGTTACAACGCCAGCCGAGATGTGGTGACGCTGGTGAAGTCGGTCCTTTTCCACAGGTACAGCAAGGCTCTCTTACTTCTGACCCTCCTGACACCAGCCAGCTCCACACACACACACACACACACACACACACACACACACACACACACACACACACACACACACACACACACACACACACACACACACACACACACACACACACACAGTGTATATCATATTAGGCGTGTTGGGTACGGGGTTCAGCCCTCTGGAGTGGAAAACGGAGGCTTTATGAACATGCCTAAAGTCATTGAGCTCATTTCAGTCACACCGTAATTTCTGCTTTGTAAAACTAATCAAAAGCCTAAATAGAGAATGAAATGTCTGAAGCACAGCAGACGGCTGGACGTCGAGGGCTACACAAAGCTAGTAAGACTGTGAGGACAATCTAGTGTCAACCAAATGAAAGGGGCCTCTTTAGTTGATGTTTTGAACCATTGTCTTTTTTAATGGTGTAGCATCTCTGCCATTATATTTGGCACTCAATAAATACAATAAAATAACACCTTTTGTCAAAAAGGCAAATAATGTAAGTGTAAAATTATGTAAAGAAAATCTCCCATTGGACCTGAAGGTTGAAAAGCTGACGTACAAGCACTTAACTGTAAAACAATGAAACTTCACTGGATGTGTGTGTGTGCCATGATCACTCGTGTGAACATGAATAATGGAGCGTTTATGTTGCGTTGAAGATGGAGGCCCATTAATAATCAGTCAGTGTGCATTCAGCATCACAGCTTCTAACAACACAACTTCTCTATGCAGGGTTAGGGTTACAGTTGCAGCACAATATCATTTTATAATAATATATATATTATATATTATATATATATATATATATATATATAACATATAAACATATATTCACATATATACTTTTTATTTAAAATGCCTAATTAATAATAATTAATAATAATAAAGTGGAATACAATACATTTTTTATGTATGCATTTACTTTGTCATAGTTGACACACTTGTCACATCTGCATGGTTTCTTTTTTCATTCCTAAAAGAGCTTTGCAGGAGAGTCGATGAGACGAGACCTCGGTGTCACACTGTGGACAGAACCGGACCCCCAGCATAGCTAGCAACACAAGGCCTGTTCATCAGAGCGGCCGTTGACTCACAGCAGTTCTGCCGCTGACATACCGGACAGTGAAAGGACTGTGTCAGTTTTGTACACAGCAAATAATCCATAAAAAATAAACCCAGGTGACATTCTTTATTGTATTCCACTTTGTGTTAAATCAGATTTTTATTTAGACAAAGAATTCGATAAAATTATATTCTGCTATTCCGTTAGATGCTGGGGTGACTGTGGGTTAAAAGTAGAGCGGGTCATCCTTTAATCAGAGGAGCTGCAGTTCGATCCCCATCTTGCTGGTCCATGTGGATGTGTTTTTATTCAGGCTAAATAAACCCTACTGAGCCCCACATTGGTCTGGTGTGTGAATGTTGTATGAACGGTCCAAATGGCACCTTGAATGGGTGAATGATGACGTGTACTGGTAAAGCACTCCACCAGTACCGTCCACTTGCTAGTGCCTGAGAGGCGAGCCTGCTGACAGCCTGATGGTGTGGAAGTGTGGAATCCTGCAGCATCACTCAAAGCACACCACCTGATCTGCAATGAGCTGACCTGTAGCTTTTATCAAACCATTTCCAGCTGTGTTTCCTCTTATAGTGTTGATTTTTAATGGGAAATGAAATATGCTATACATTTCCTGGTACTAACAGTCAGGTCCTCTCCAGCAGACCTATGTGGCTTAGCCTACACTGTAAATCAAATACTTGCCAACAGTTAATCTCTTGCCTCAATGATAGAGAGCCTAGAATCATTCCTACCTGAAAATGGCCGCTGCCTGCTGTATTCCTTCAGACAGTCTGTGGAAGTGACCTCTTTGTTTGATTCTGGCAAAGCTTGTACACATTGTTACAAGCCACAAGTCCTCCTCATGGATGGTAGGGGGTTCCCATTCTCTAAATTAATTTGGACTTTTGGGCTGTCTTGGCTGACACGCCTCTTCAATGTCACATGGGGGTCGGGAACAGTGCCCATGGACTGGCAGACCGGGGTGGTGGTTCCCATCTTCAAGAAGGGGGACCGGAGAGTGTGCTCGAACTATCGGGGTATCACACTACTCAGCCTCCCGGGAAAAGCTTATGCCAGGGTGCTGGAAGGGAGGCTCCGACCGTTTGTCGAACCTCGGATTCAAGACGAACAGTGCGGGTTTTGTCCTGGTCGTGGAACAGTGCACCAGCTCTTTACCCTCGCACAAACTTAGGAGTTCAAGTATCTCGGGGTCTTGTTCATGAGTGAGGGTGAAATGGAGCGAGCTGAGCCAGAAGGAGAAGCTCTCAATTTACTGGTCGGTCTACGTCCCAACCCTCACCTATGGTCACGAACTTTTGATCGTGTCCGAAAGAATGAGGTCTCGAATACAAGCGGCTGAAATGAGTTTCCTCCGTAGAGTGGCCGGGCTCAGCCTTAGAGATAGGGTAAGGAGCTCGGACATCAGGAGGGAGCTTGAAGTCGAGCCGCTACTCCTTCGTGTCGAAAGGAGTCAGCTGAGGTGGTTCAGCATCCAATTAGGATGCCTCCAGGACGCCTCCCTTTAGAGGTTTTCCAGGCACGTCCATCTGGTAGGAGGCCCCGGGGAAGACCCAGGACACACTGGGATTATACCTCCCAGCTGGCCTGGGAACGCCTCGGGATCCCCCAGAATGAGCTGGTAGATGTTGCGGGTGAGAGAGAAGCCTGGGTCAGCCTGCTGGACCTGCTGCCACCAAGACCCGACCCCGGATAAGTGGATGAAAATGGATGGATAAATGGATGGCTGGATTTTAAGGATATGTCCCAGTCCCGTGAGCAGGTCCTTCAATTACACTGCTGTTAAAAAGGGTCGGCTTCCCTTCATGAAAGCATTTTTTATCTTTTTATTCCCTTACGACATTTTCACAAATGAACACTTCCTGTCATATGGGGCAGTTTGCGTAGCCTTATGTGGTATTATTAAGACGTTGATTTTGCTATAACAGGTTAATTATGCTACAACAGGTGTCAATCATTCTGTTCACGCTGGTTATGTATTCAGTTCTCTGGAGTTAGGAGTGTTGGTTGAATCTGACTGAATCCTTAGTATGAGTGACCGTACAGAAAAAAGGAAGAGAAAGTCAGGATAAGAAAACACAATCCTTGCATGAGCCCCAATATTTAAAAGGATGAGGGGTTTCACAACCGACATCCATTTAAACAAGCACCAGCATTTCACGCAGACCATCATTCAAGAATGGATATCTCTGCTTCCCCACTCTAATAGAACTAGAGAATATTTCAACTGCATTTAAGCAATAAGGTATGCGAGGCAGTACCCTACGCGTTGGGCCTAACAACAACCTTGAACAGTACATTATTGACTATACAGTATTGCCTCGAGTACCTTCTTGCTTTTATAATACGGCTGCCAGAGACCTCGTTCTTTCGGTCGCGAACCAAAGTTCGTGACCATAGGTGAGGTTTGGGACGTAGACCGACCAGTAAATTGACCCTAACCCTCTTCCCCAAGACGGCCTGGTGCAGCGCCTGTTTTACTGCTGCAGCCGCACCGATCCGCCTGTCGATCTCCCGCTCCTGCTCATTTTATAAAAGTTGCTATGGGACACTTTCAATAAAATAATATTTAATTTAAACATTAGGCTTAAACATTCTAAATCAATCATATATGCTTCGTAGGCACCAAGTATAACAACACTATATGCTGTTTAAATTAAAAAACTAAAGTTACGAGTGACCTGGGACTTGATAGACTAACATTAGGCTGTTGTTCTCGTTTGTTTATGTTGATTTGGATATCCCCATTAATTGTGCATCGTGGAAAACGTTTCTCATGTCCCCTTCATCTCTGATGACATCGCTTCCGACCACTCTTGCTCTCTTTGCCGTGTCTCGGTGTTGGAAGTGCCTTCTCCAGGAGGATATTACTCCAACGCTGTCTTTCATTGAGATATGACGCCCAGCAGCTTTGAAGGGAACTTTTGGATGTATGTCCACTCACCGACATGATTTATTTTGCTTCCAACGTTCCAAAGTTTACACAAAACATATTTGTTAACTGTCAAGCTTGAAATGACAACTAATGGTCGTACAAAAATCTACCTGTTATTTTGAGTGTGCACTGATATGGAACGCTCAGATAAATGTAAACAGATGTAGCTACAGTACATTATGGCTCAATACAGTACACGCCGTGAATCACTCTCAACTAGGGATGCGATACCCGATACCGGTATCTGGTATCGGGCCGATACTGCGTTAAAATACTCGTATTCGTTTTCAATTGCCGATACCAAGAACCGATACCACTCAACAGTATTCCACTACAAACAAAACAAACTGGTCGCGCTTTTTGGAGAAAACATTTGATTTGTTGTCCTACCTGACTTCAACTAGGGCAGGGGTCGGCAACCCGTGGCTCCAGAGCCGCATGCGGCTCTTTCGTCGCTCTCTTGCGGCAAGGTGTGTAGAGTAATGTTGGGTAGAGTTAGGGGAATGCTTTGTTTGGTACGAGTAGGCACAATAAGATCACGCGTCAATATGTTTGATTGTATTCAATTTGTTTATACGGATTTAGTACTGACCAACCACTTGCATGGTGAAAGTTCTATTGTTAGCTCTTTTGATTCAAAGATTGTCAGATTATTGGTTTCTTTTAAAAGAGGCTCCATCACGATGTGTGAGGTGTGAGTGCCGTATAGGCAGAGATGGTACCTGTGGTAACACGTTGCTCCTAATAGTGTTATTATGGTATGGAAGAAAACACAGATGTTTTCTTTCATGTTCTTTCTGTGTTCTTTTATGAACATACATAAACAATAATACTGTAGAAGTTCAGGGAAGTAGAGATGAACTACTTCTGTATTTGACGACACAAAGAGTTGACGTTTGTTTCAGCACAGCTCTCACTAAGAATCAATGGACAAGACGTGACTCTGAAACAAGCAGCAACCTCTGCTGTTGAGAAATGAAGCCAACACAAAAACAACCTCAATGTTAAAGCAACTTTAACTGAAGTAAACATCTTTACAGCTCCAAAACGGGTTTCGTCTCTAGAGCTAATATCTCTGTTCATGAAAACTGTACAGGGTGAATTTTTATATAAATTGTAAATGGACTGTACTTTTATTTCGCTTTTCTAGTCTTCTGATTGCTCAAAGCTTTAACTCTACATGTCATCATTCACTGATTCAAATCCTTTTTTGCCAATTAATCCCCCTAAATGTTACACACTGTTCCCTTAAACACAAAAACCAAAGAGCCACGAGATGAAGGAGGCTGCTTTTTTTTTTGTCAGAGATGGCATGTTGTACTGGGAGGCAAACTGGCACATCTCCAGCTCCCAGTCAACACACCAAACTTGGTCCGTGGTTCCTGAGCCGAGTCCTATGCCTCGAGGTTACAGAGAAAGTCCACATTGTTCTTCTTGACAACAACCGTGAGCCACTACGGATGCTGTTGTTTTGGTTTCTAGGGGTAAAGATGGAGCCATGCACAACTGAAGTAATTAGGTGAAGAAATGGGGGCGACTGTGGCTCAGTGGTAGGTCCGTCTTTCAATTAGATCATTGGTACGATCCCCGGGTCCGCAAGTCCATGTCGATGTGTCCTTGAGCAAGACACTTAACCCTAATTGCTCACTGTTGCTGTGTCTACAATCTACTGTATAGCATGTAAGTTGCTTTGGATAAAAGCGTCAGCTAAATGAAATGTAAAAATACAGAAGCTGCACATCAAACCTTTTAACTTGGGTGTGGGACATGGATGGATTACTCAATGGGCCAACCAGACCCAGGGGCCCAAAGGTTCAGGGGGCAACCCTCCACTCCGTTCTGAGCCGAAGAGAGTGCAATGTATCTGTGTCTGCTCTGGAAGTCTACTGGAACAAAATAACTATATGGCATGATGAAGATGACATGATTAGATCACCATGCTCTGATGACCAGGATGTACTTGACATATGTGCTTCCTTATGGGCATGATCCCAAGCATCCAGTGAAAGGCCTGTTGCTGTTTGTCCGGAGGATGTGAAGACCCTTTCTGCTTGCACGGCTTCTACTGACAGCTTGTGTGCAACCAGAGTTCCAATACATTTTGACAGCTCCCAGCCCACCGTACGTATTGAGCAATTGCAGCTGACACATTCATTCCAAGTCATTCATAAGAAGACACCCAAGGGTGCTCACATCCTCAGCTCAGTGTCACTATTTGGAAGTAATGAATACCTGTTTGGCACACACCCCGTCTTCTATATGTGTGAGTGTGTGGTCTTTCTTTTGAGGAAGCGTTGGGGCGTCATGTCTGATGAATCACCCGCCTCAGAGCCGCCTGCAGACTCTCATTCTCAAACTAGAGTCCAAGTTGTCCAAACAATGTCTAATCCTCTGAATTGCTTGATCTGGAGTTTTCAATCTGAGCCACAGGGGGGTGACTGTGTCAGTGGTAGAGAAGGGTGTCATTCTATGACAGGATCGGCGGTTTGTTCCCCACCTCCACTAGTCCATGTGGATGTGTCCTTGGGCAAGACACTTTTGTGTGACCATCTTAAAGGGACACTCCAACAATTTTACAAGTCTGGTGCTTGTTTCAGTATAATTTTCACTACATGACCAATAAATGGTAAATGGACCCGCTCTACCTTCTAACCACCCCGGCCCATAAATGGATAATAATAATAATAATAATAATAGGATACCTGTGTTTCAAACTGGTAAAAAAACAGAAGTTCTCAATTGTTAAAACACTTTTGGACAAGGCCTGTGTTACACACTGAACAGATGCTCGGGTTTTTGGTGTTTGACCCACATTGGGGACCACAAGTCTGCATATGTTATTTGGGTTTTGACCATTTCTCTTGAAAGTCTTCTAATATTAGCAAAGTTAAAATTTGAATATCTGCAGGAGTGCAGGCACTATTCAATATTTTCTTCTTGACATACTGCATCGTCAGCGATTCTATTCCAGCTAAGGAATACCTCTATACTTAAAACGTTCTTCACATCATGGTTGCTCCAGTTTAGGGTTTTAACATTGTTTTAAGGTCTCAGTAAATGAATAAATCAATTATGATGTACAATATACATATTTCTAATTGCCTAGTTATTTAGGAAGTCATCTGTTGAAACCAAGGTATTAGTATGTGATGAGTAACATTTAGTGAAGCAAAATGACAACAGGTTGGATGGATATCATCTTATTTTGATTTACACGTGATTGACGTGATTGTACACGTCAGTTAACGTCAATATGGAGATTTAGCAAAAATGCCAAATTTGTTATGACAGTCCCTTGCATGTTTATTAAAAATGTTTTCTCCTTTCCAGTTATTCCAGACATTGTTCAACCCTACTTCACTGAGCATGTTATGGATTAGACCGATTGGCCCTTTAGTGTGGTTGTATTACAGAGCTCCCTGTGTGAACACAGGATTCTGCTGTGAGAGAGCATTGAGCTCATGTCTGTGTCTGTTTGTGTCCACAGGCGGAACCCACTACATTTCCATTTCATCACAGACTCCATTGCGCAGCAGATCCTGTCCTCTCTGTTCCACACCTGGATGGTCCCTGCTGTCAAGGTGGACTTCTATGATGCCGATGAGCTGAAGGTGAAGAACACACCTCCTCTTCACTTCCCTCAGAAATACTCAGACATGCATTCATCTTCCCTTGCTAGCCTGCAGCGCTTCATAATGTCACTGCCCCCTTCTTAGATTCATGTTGGCTCTGTTTACCATCTTTTAAGGATGCTGTTATATACAGAAATAAATGTCACAGTTTTTAAATTCAATCAATTTGAAAGCAAATGATCCCAATCTTGCGTTTTTGTTTTTTCAGTCTGAGGTGTCATGGATCCCAAACAAACATTACTCTGGGATCTACGGCCTGATGAAGCTGGTGCTCACAAAGACGCTGCCGTCCGACCTGCAGAGGGTCATCGTGCTGGACACAGACATCACATTTGCCACCGACATCGCTGAACTCTGGGCTGTCTTCCACAAGTTCAAAGGTAATACTAAATGACAAATTTAATTTAAGCAAATTTGAATTTTAACGGTTTCCTGTTTACATTATGGTGCGTTCAAGCTCCAATCAGTAAAAAATACTATTGGGCTAAAATAATTTACATACAGTTAACATGAATTGTTTATTTGTAATCTTGTGAAATGTAGTTTTTGGTGAGAAACTTGAATAAATACAATTGTTTCCACAGCAATATAAAATAGCTAGTATAGGAATTATGAGCTGTTTAACTTCATAACACTAGCTCTAAGATGATTATTATACATCAATAAAACTACTAAAGACACCCCAAACATTTTTATCAAAACAGATATTTAAAGAGAAATACAATAATTTATTTCTTTAATCATTTAAATTCTGTGTTTTTATGCAAATAACCACTTTAGGTGACATACATTAAGATAAATATTAACATTTTGAATTATTTATGTTTTTTGTTTAAGAGTTCAAATCTCTGTTTATTTAGGCCTATATTTACCTCTTCGGGATGTAAAACACCTCAGCTACTTGGCTGATATTATATTTTATATAACATCCAATGATTCTATATATATTAAAACTGTACGCAATAGAACAATCACTATTATTGCTAGTTGCAGCCCCGTCACTTCAAATGAACTTCCCTAGTGTCATTGCCCAGTGACAGCGGTACAGAGTCAGACTGAAGTTGTCACTCTTTTGTCATCTTTTTTCTCCCTACATGTTCTCAATTATGGCTGTCATCACTCGGCATCACCATGACTCAGCATGTAGGATGGTTCTTGTTGAATCAATATGTGTTTGGGATCAGCTGGATCTGGAGCTGTGTTACACAGGTGCTGTTCTTGTGATAAGCCTTGAGGAGTAGCTCTCCATCTGTTCGTGAGCTACACTGTGTAGTTCAGGTGAGCTTGAGAGAGGAGTTGAATCTTGCTGTCTCACCTCTGCACACTTGGCCAATACATGAAGTGGGCATGACTGCCCACTATCTTACTTAAGCTGCAGCATGCCTAATCAGAACTCCTTGTATGATGTTGGAACATTTCTCTTCCATTTTGGGTTCATATTAGGGCCGGGACTCGATTAAAAAAATTAATCTAATTAATTAGAGGCTTTGTAATTAATTAATCGAAATTAATCGCATTTTAATTGCATATAAATATTTGACCTGAGAACAGTGAGAAGTAATTTTTTTCACATGGATTTTTAGTATACCATTGAATAATGACTGAATACATAAGCTTAATCAACAAAATATTGTTTATTTGTTTCAGTCCAGCAGACCAGTGCAATGTTTGCCATTAAGTGTAGCAATAGCATATTTAGAAATACAGTACATTTCAGAAATTCAGGTAGCCTATAGATAGGTAGACCTTCTGTAAACTATGTTTTTTTAAGTAAAACACAATACTTTCAAGTACATTCAGAACATTGGAAACCCTGACTATTAGAAAACATCTCTCTGTTGCTTCAGAGGCCATAACAGACAAAGTCAAACTCTCAATAACCTTGGCCAAAACAATAAATTCAACATAAAGTGCCAGTTGCATCAACAACATAATACATAGTTCAACATAAAGTGTGCCATTTAAAATAAAATAAAAAAAAAGTGCCAGTGATTGACCTCAGTCCCTATTCTTCCAATATGAAAAATAAATCTCTGTTGCTTAGGCCACTGTTTGATCAACATTTCAGTAACAACAACCTCACTGGCCTCAGGATACCTCTATGACTATTTCTTATACTTCTCTTTCAGCCAGTTGCTGAGACAAACTAGCATGTTCACATTTTCAGAGCTCAAGGCTGCCCTTTTCTTTTGAACTATGTTCCCTGCCAGTGAGAAAAGTCTCTCGCAAGGGACAGAAGTGGCAGGGGTGCCCAGATACTTGCGGGCCAGGACAGAAAGCTGTGGATGGGCTCCCTCATGAGTGGACCACCACTGCAGTGGGCAGTCTGTTTCACTGATGGTGGGCTCTGATGGCAACACACGGCATGTGCTGGAATGTGAGCTGTCTCATTGCAGCGATCATGGTTCGGGCACTGTCTGTTCCGATTGTGGTGACTTTTTGTGTGATTTCCCAGGCCTCTGCCACAGACTCAAAATCTCCTGCCACGTTTTCAGCAAAGTGCCTAGTGGTGGTCTTCTGGATAGTTAAGGCAAATGAGTGAAGACGCCACTTGACGTCAATAAAGTGTGCCGTCACACCGAAGTAATTTGAATTGCTTACCGAGGTCCAATGATCCCCAGTCAGGGCAACACAATCAGCTTTCTCCAATAAATTCTCTTTATCTTCCTTTTCATTGTCATAAAGCTGCTGTACTCTTTTTGTCACTGTCTTTCTGCATGGCAGTTCGTATGTTGGGTCAGACGACGCAATCTGTAGTACATTTTGCCGGCCCTTATCTTCTACCACTCCAAGTGGTCTACAGTCGAGTGCAATCCAGTGAGCCAGGCCGTTGGTTATTTTTTCAGACGTGGACTTAGTTACCCTGGTCCTGAAACCAGTCATCTGGTGGAGTGTGGGTTGGGTGTGGGTCCTTGTAACTTTACTCGGAGTCGGGCTAAGGTCCACGCTAACTCCTATATGTTTTGCGTTCTGGTGATATTTGAGGCTCGATGTGCTGCGGTGATACGCAAATTCCTTGTTGCATAGCTTGCACACAACCATGCTCTTGTCGACGCTTCCATCCTTTCGTTTTTTAAAATAAAATTTCCCATCCACGGGGCCAAGCAAAGCGGTCTCGTCAGCTTCTTCGTTCATGTTCACTGTGGTTTGTTGTTGTCGGAAGTCGAGAACGCTAGTTGGTGCTCCAGTATAATCGGTCTGTCGAAACTCATTCATTGAAAAACGTTCCGCGGTGCAAAAATAAGTGTGGTTAAAATTATGTTATTTATTTTTTGCGTAATTAATTAACGCGCTAAAGTCCCGTAATTAATTAATCTTAATTAACGCGTTAAAGTCCCGGCCCTAGTTCATATATATATTCTCCCCTCCCCCTCTCTAGGACGGCTGTCTTTTCCCATCTCACAAGCTAGTTCTACTCAAACACAACCCTAACCCTTCCAAATGTTGTTGGCCTCAGCATAGACCCAGACGCTGTAAGACAATAAGACAAGCCCCTCCTTTGAGCATCATCGGCCCTTAATTGTTTGAGAGAGGGTAGGCGATGGGACACAAATTCCAGAGAGTATATCCTAGGAAGGAAGGGAAGAGTGGAGGAAGGCAGGAGGAGGGCAGGAGGCGGTGATGAGTCACTTCAAAGATTTATGGGTAGTGCTGTCCAATAGTGCAGCACAGCCAGCAGGAGTTTGGATCAATCTTAATTAGCAGTTGACTCCAATGCAGCACCTCTGCCACCGACTCCCTTTGCTGTCCAGTGGGGCTGAACTGTCCAGTCCCTTTATCTTTGAAGAATCACAACAGCCAGCAAGACACGTTCAATACATGCTCCTCTCCAGGTTTAGCTTTCTTTAAATGTCTTATGAAGAAGTGTAGGGGACGGATACAGATCCATGATTTCACCAGCACAGCTCCTATTGTATCCACTCATTCACAGTTTATTCCTTCAAAGAAAGCATACATATATATAAATGGCATCTCATGATACGTGTATAAATTAACCAGAGTAAAAGTATTTGTGTTGAGAAAGAGAGGAGCTGATAAGAAAAGGGCCTGTCTATAGTCGAGGTCTGTTTCCAATAAAAACGTGGTTCTCTCTGCAGGGTATTAGTTGTCAATGAATTGCTATGTCTATTTAAAGGAATGTTTTCCCTACATTCCTGCAGGCATCTTATTTTCCTGTGTTCTCCATATGACTCAGGGAGGTGAACTGTTGATGCCACTTTTCCTCCCACAGTGCTGATTGTATGTTCTTGCCGATGAGCTCCAGGGCCTCTCAGAGATTCTGACGTACACCTTTTATCCATCCATTGTCAGAAATCACCTGTGCCTGCCTGGAATTTATTAGTTAACTCTCCAATTCTAACCAGCAGATATCCTGAGGTTAGGTGAGGAGCCCCAGGAAAATTAGAGCTCCACTCAAGACCTCATTTTTCATTTGAGCTATATTTCCATAAGCCATGTTCTCCAGGGGTATAATCCATGACTTTGACAAATTAATAGGCCTGCAAGGCCTGTGACAAGGACTTGAGGGCAGGCAAGTTGAGGTCAGGTGTAATCTAGATGTGGGGAGGAGACTGAACAGTGTGATGGAATGTATTCCAACTCATTCATTCTCCAACAGCTCTAATTGGTTGTGCCTGGAGCCCAGGTCCATTTCTCTTCACAAGGCGTTTCTCTACAGACATGCACTGCTTTCCATGGGTCCACTGGCGTTACAGGGAACATTTCAATTACCCCCACACTGCATTGTGAGCTTTAGAAGGCAGTGTAAAGTCTAACAAAATATTGCATTTTAGTCCATTTAACAGACAATGTATTACCAGGTATGTGAACCAGGTTTCCTTAACAAGTAGTTATTTGAACTCAAACCCCAAACAGGGAGTCTGTGCTTTAATCTGGACTTTTTGAAATTTTGAAATATTTGGGCAACCGGTTTGCGCTAATTCAGAAGCATTACACAGTTATTGCAAATATTCATGCACACATGCTGTGAAACCCTCTGTTTACCTTATCCCAAATATTCTCTCTTGACTGAGAACGTTTAGTTCTCTCCGCCAGGCGAGTCATGCGATCCGTTGCGTGTGTGTGCACCTCTGTGTCTGAACACTGATCTCTCATTCTGCGGCAGCAAACTGCATCATATTTGGGGTGTCCAGTTATGGTGCATGTTCAAGGTCCTCTCGTGGTTGCTATCAATCACACTTTCTCAAAGCACCTTCTATAGCTTATTCTATACTGCTACTAACTGCCTTCTGACATACTCACTGCTCTTAACCGACCCCCAGCTAGTAAGGGCCTCAACAGCTGAGTGGCTCTCCAAACCCACGGGTCACTTTTCCTGTTTTGGACTACGTATTTGATTCACAGCTAACAGCTTACAGAACTACCAGCACACACACGGCTCTCTCTCCACCACTCAACAAGTTGAATGCTGTTTTTTTCAAGATTATATGAGGGGGTTTGGTCATTAGTGTGATTCAATTTGAAATGCTGTTCATCATCTTCTTATTAAATACATTTTATTCTAACTTTCTGCATCCGGGATTTCTCTTCGCACAATCGCCCAAAGATTTTTGTAACTTAACAGTATCAACACATCACACACACAGAGAGGACAGCTAGTGGATTGTAAGGAGTGCAGGACTGCACCTTTAAGGGCCCCAGTATGCTTCAAACAAACTAGGTCACCTAACGTGCTGTTTGATCACATCTCAAGGCAGTGTTCCCAATAAGTCTCTACGACAATATAGACAATCCAGCAAGCACTTCTTGTTTGAAGAATACCTAAGGATGCTGTAAAAGGACACCTCAGCTCTAGTTCTGAATGAGGGCCAATCACTGCTCTTTATCTTTCCCCAGCCAAAGTCCCACACTGAGGTTAACTGTGACACCTGAGCTACTTCAGTGGCAATTGAGCAAACTTTATCCACTGGAAAGACGTGACGTGGTTTAAAGTTGCTCGCCTACTGGAGGAGGGAATAAGAGACAAGGATGCACAGAGCAAAACAAGTCTTTCTCAATCAGTTGCATATGACTTTTGAAAGAATAAAACAGGGCAAATATATTTGCTTGCACCACTAAAAAAGATGCTGTGCATAGTAAACACTGGTCTCAACACAGTGTGTTTGAAAGGGCCAGGTCTGGAACCTGGCCTTGTGGCCCAGAGCAGCCCACCATCCATCACGCAGCACCCATCTTCCCGGCTCCCTGAAAAATAATAAGTAATGGGCCCTTTCAGACTACAACGGCACCACTGCGCTCTGAATCCCATTATTTCCACCAGTGCCACGAAGGATTTTCACTGCATTGAGCAAATCGCGCCGCGTGAGTGATGTGCGCTTAGCGCAGCACGGAGTAGCATTGCAGGATTGTATACTCCATGAACAGGGAATCCCACAAGGATATGGAGTCCATCCAGCCAGTGGGTAAAGGAGCCAGCTAGAGGGGTCCAGGGACATGATAATCCAGTACCTGTTGTGTTGCAGGACTGTAATAAGCCCGTCCAGTCATTTCCTTGAGTGCACTCAATGCAGTTTTTAACGTGTTTCATTCATCATTTTCTTTTGTAATATTTGTCAAACTCTCAAGGTCATAATTGAGCATATGGGGCGGGACCTATATAGACACATTTCTTCATCATCATCAGCCAGTCCGGACCTCAAAGGCACATCACCTACCTGGTCTACCAGATGGCCAATAAAGCCCTGGAGAGGGCCAAGTGCAAATAATTCATTTCAGGAGGAAGCAAGTGTTTGACCAAAACAAGACTTACGTATGCATAGGATGTAGTATTCATACACAGGCTCTGAATCTGTCTCTTTACACACTAATGCATGAGGTACATTGAAGTAACATGCACATGTGAATGCGTTCAATGCAAGGGCGCTTTCTTCAAATAAGGTTGTTTTCCTGTTTCACATTAACACACCTCCATACAAGGGGTTACCACTATAACCTGTCAGTACAAAGACATTAAACACACCATCTTTACATTCCTTTCATCCTTCACATTCTGTTCATCAATGGTTTATACAGCCTACAATGACTGTGACCAAAGGCTTAGCTCTGTATTGTGCCCAGGGTATCAAGAGCCTCAAAAGTGTATTATGAAAATGATCTCCTCAGCTGCTTTCCTGTGAAATTGTATTGATGGTTTTGTCGATATTAAAACAAGTTATGCACCGTTCAGACTTTATCCAAGCTTACTGGCTTCACCAGAGCAGGGAAGTTATGCTGTACCAGACTATGCTGCTCTTTGAACATCTTCTAAAGATGATCGGATACAAACCCAATTCAAACCTGTCCTGATTCTGCAGGTAATATTCCAAATGGGATCGGTGCCCTACACTGCATTATGTCAATGCCCGGCCTTCTGCAATCCACAGAACTAATGGCAGATGACGCTTTGGCAGTATAATTGGAGCATCTACCTGGCCTTTCATGAGGAACACTTAAGAGTATTGCTGTTTTCTATGTGCATGCCACATCATTCCTCTCTTTTCCAGCAGTTCAACCCTCATGTGACAGAGATGCTTTTAAGCTGATCACTTGGCATTCTTTTCCTACCTTTGAAGGTCAAAATGCCTGCTGGGGAAAAAAAGCCATTCTGTTACGAGGAAACAAGAACATAACTGATGATAAATGTGACTAAAAATGCCATATTACTTAAGTTAGAATTTGAACTGTGAACCTGCGAAGCTGCTAAACTGAGTGCTGGTCCTCTTCACACACACACACAGAGCTGGGCGGAGGAGAGACAGCTGAGGTGAGGAATGATGTCACTACTGGCTCAGTGTGGCGGCAATGTGGCCTTGTGTACTCAGATTATTTCGGCAGGCATTTAACACAGTGGCCATGATTTAGTTTAAATTAAAACTAGACTCCACTGTTTGGTTCTATCAACAGGAGTATCAGCTTTAAGGGTTTTTAAATAGATGCTGTGTATGGGATGTAGTTATGCTGATGTGCAGAGTGCTTCATGTGAATGTCCAAGAAGAAGGGATTCATTTTTGGAAAAGGAATTGATAGATATTCAAAGAACCTTTAAAGTGTTCAATCTGAGAACAGAAGTGGTGGTCGGGGATAGAATGAGTGTTTAGTGTCCAGCCAAAGGAAATGGCTTTGTTAGGATGTTTTCTGCTACAGCATACAGATCCTGTGTGTGAGGTCCTGGGACAGGGATGTTGTATGTGTACAAATTGTAAAAATTTCGAAGCAAATTTGTTTTTGTGATTTTGTGTTATACAAAATAAACTGAATTTAAATATATTTCCTCTTGGTTTCATGAAAGTGCCCCATGTGTGTGTATTGACCAGTCTGCGTCGATGGAGAACAAACTTCTTCTGTTGAGGGAGTCAGTTATAGATAGTGGGTTACTTAGTTATATATAGTGAGTTAGTTAGTTAGTTATAGATAGTGAGTTAGCTATTTATAGATAGTGAGTTAGCTAGTTATAAGTTAGTTATAGATTGTGAGTTAGTTATAGATAGGGAGTTAGTTAGTTATAGATAGTGTGTTAGCTAGTTATAGATAGTGAGTTAGCTAGTTATAGATAGTGAGTTAGCTAGTTATAAGTTAGTTATAGATTGTGAGTTAGTTATATATAGGGAGTTAGTTAGTTATAGATAGTGTGTTAGCTAGTTATAGATAGTGAGTTAGTTAGTTAGTTATAGATAGTGAGTTAGCTAGTTATAGATAGTGAGTTAGTTAGTTATACATAGTGAGTTAGTTAGTTAGTTAGTTATAGTTAGTGAGATAGTGACATCAGGACTTTATAAACAGTCTATGAGTGAGACATGTGACACAACGTAACAGCACGCCATTGTTGCACACAGCATTGTGTGAAGATGTGCAAGTTGACACCTCACAAGAGCTACAGCTAGAGTTCACTTTATGTTAATCTTTCACACTTGAATTTTCTTTGAAACTGGTTGGATGATCTGGTGTTTAAGGCTTAGCGTGAGGAGGAGTATGGCCATACTGAGGACCAATAGTTGGCTCAATAGTTGTAAGCGTCTCTGAATAAGCATGTTAATCAGAGCTCCATGTGCGGTGCAGTGGGAGGATGTAATGGGGGAGTGGGGAGAGTGTGTTGGGCCTGCTGACCTTGGCATTCATCTTTACTTGTATCAGCACCACTGACTCAGCAGGAAAGACTCCCACTGATCTCCTTGTACCTCTTCACAGCTAATTTAAGAACTGCTCACCCTCTCAGCCAGCCACATGCTGGAAAATAGATTTTGGATGGCCTGAGGTTTGCTGTGTGAGGACTTTGCTTAGTGGGACATGCAGACATTACATAGTATTCTGTCCAACTCTGTAATGCCTTCTAACCAAACTCTAATTGCTGAATAGCAGGTATTGGCTTTCATCCTTCAGGGACTCTCGGACCAGATAGCCAGTGGGTAAATTACAAGATCAATAGCAACTGAACAGTGTAATGTGAATTAATCTGTTTGGGAGATTGTGGACACTGATGCATTGGCCGTGTCCGACAGCGTGGTTTGAATATAGAGTGTGCACAGTGCAAATAATCACCTTGTTTAAATGGGCTATTTCCTTGAAGTTATTCTAAACCAGAGCTGTTCATTAATTTCCTTCTTTTCTTTGAAACAGAGTCGAGCTGTATTGATTTTGCATCCTTTTTCTTGCTCGTCATGGCTCTCTGACTTGGAAACCAAATGTTTTTGAGAAAAAGATGGTGGAGGTGTTCACGGTCAGTTGCTCCTCAGTTTTTCACATTGTGGATGTGAGGATTTAGTCGGCCTGCTAGCCCAACAGACAGGCACAGCCAGAGACTGGTGAACATGTGGAGCATTTAGCAGCTGAAGTGGCAGATGTCACTCAGGAGTTAGTCGGGACTAAAAACAGAGGTAAAAGAGAGCGAGGATTGGACTCAGCAGATGACACAAACATGAGCTGGAATGAGTGACTGTAGCTTAGTGGTTAGCTGGTCTGTCTTTCAAATAGAGGATCAGTGGTTCGATCCCAGGCTCCGCTAGTCCATGTCGTTGTGTCCTTGAGCAAGACACTTAACCCTAATTTCTCACTGTTGCTGTTTCTACTGTCTACTGTATATCATGGAAGTTGCTTTGGATAAAAGCGTCAGCTAAATGCAATGTAATGAGCGCTCATGTCTGTGTCTGCTGGCTAGTTAAAAAGGCCAGATTTTGCTGATACATGAGATCATATGTTTGCTGCTTGTTCTGGTGCTCTCAAGGGGCCAGAACATACCAGTTAGTCGATAACCAGTTAGTACAGCTTCAAATATACCACACTTACAAACAGAAGGACAAAAGCCGCTATCGTGTCCCTCGTTAGCCAATCATGCATGTGGGCATTGACGGATGTCGTCTAGCAGCTACAGGCACAACACAAGGTGTTCAGCTCATCGTTGTAGTTGATCATGTGAACTGGTTAGTTGAGTACTCTTTCACTGGTACTGTTGTGTTTATTGAATGGCTACATGAACAGTAGCAGCAGCATCAGGAGCACACAGGGAGTGATGTGACAGCTTCAGTACACTGCACATTGGAGGTGTTGCGATGACAAGATGATGTTATGTACAGTTGCAGGCTCAAGCTAACTGCCTGAGGCTCAATGGTTAGCAAGTGTGTCTTTCAATCAGAGGGTCTGTGGTTCAATCCCAGGCTCCGGTAGTCCATGTCGTTGTGTCCTTGAGCAAGACACTTAACCCTAACTGCTAACCGTTGCTGTGTCTACGGTCTACTGTATAGCATGTAAGTCGCTTTGGATAAAAGCGTCAGCTAAATTAAATGTAATGTAACTCATCGGCAGGCTTTGCGTCATACATAATAAATGGCAATTTACTCGCCAACTTTATTTTATGAAAAATTATCAAAATCAATACAGCAGAATTAGAGATACAGTATCATCTTTTTTTTGCCTACTCATTATTATTCTGTCAGTACCCAGTGTTACCTCACTTTGACCGACTGTGCTTATGGAGTTCTGCACTTATGGAGTTCTAGCATTTCAGGAAGCTCATTTCCACTTTCATCTCCAAATACAGTTGTCTCTGGTGGTGTTCGATGGCTCATGTGCTGTAGCTATGCACCATACTTCCAGATCTCAACAGTTTGACGTGAGGAATACAATGCAACCATAACCAATGGGGACAATAGGCCAAACTAAGAAAACAAATGTTGAATTGAAAGTAGCATCGTGGAGGATTAAGTGGCATCTAGTTGCAGATTGCAACTAACTGAATACCCCTAGCTCGCCCCTCCCTTTCTGAGACTACAGAAATATGAGTCAGGTTGAGTGTCAAACCGTGGTGACCTGTGTATCTTCAGGACCTTCACCTCACCTTTGTTAAGAGCTGTGAAAGTATGAATGCAGTAGAAACATGGTGGTGCTACATGGAGGACTTTCTGATGAGGACCTGCTCCCCATGTAGATATAAAGGGCTCATACAAAGGTAATGCAAACATCAATATTCATTCCAGGGGAGTAAATGCACACAATAAATGCCTGTGATTCTGTTGGTGTTAAATACATATTTTTGGGAATTCCATCATGATTAAGTTTTCATTCACTATACTTTTACTGCTTGATTTTTATTATGATTTTTAGCCATAAGAAGTAGACTGGAGTAAAAGTGATTTTAAGTAGAAATGTTCTTCCCACTCACATTCAGCTTTAAGGCATTTCTCCGAGAATCACCTGTGAAGTTTGTCCCCGTAAAAGGAGCCTGGTTTAGTTTCTGACTCTAATTGTCCCACTCAGTCATCACCTTGATGGCAGATATTTGTTCTTTGTTTTGCAGCCTTTCTAAAGGTGGCGCCTGCTCTCTGCTGCCTGTTCCAATAAGCTCTCATTAATCTTCCTTACAGCCTTCATTAAAGCTGCCACCGCTACACTCCGGGCTTCTCTCTTTTCCTTAATGCCCATCTTCTCGACCTTTATCTCTGCCCAGCTTGCCTTCCATAATCTCTCACCCTGAAGCCTACGTTACATCCCTTCCCCTCTTGTCCCCTCATCTCATTGATCTCTCCTCTCCTGTCCTCTTAACGCCTTTTGTCTAGTCGCTAAAAAATGTTAAATGCATCGTACTGTTGAGCATTAAATTCCACCTTGAATTGAACATTGATGCGGCACTCCATTTGTGAAGTGGCAGTTAAAGTTCTCCCCTTTGTTGTTGACTCAGACATCAAAGCCTACTTTATGAAGGGATTATGTTTCTGTTTCAGTCCTGAACCGGTTGACCCTGGAGTGTCTGCCATTAGGCCCTCAATCTTCTATTACTGTCTGCACACAGTCCAGACTGTAGGGAAGCTGAAAAAGCCGGTTAGCTGCCGATTATGACTTAATTATCTAAATAAAATTAAAAAGAAATAAAAAAAAATATTTAGCTTATAAGTTTTCAAAGCTGCTATCCTGAAATGTGATTACCATATATACTCAATTAGCAACCTTTATTTACCCAAACCCTGCAGATACAACAAGGCCTTTGTTTGGCCTCTATAGGAGACATGTATTCCTAATTATGTTGCTTTGTAAGTCTTTTTAATCACAATATATTTTTTAAAGGCTTTAAAAGCTGCATTATCCACAACATGAAATATCAGTGGGCAATATAAGTGTTGAGTTTACATGAAGGAAACAACACACATCAAACAAGTGATTAGAATTACTTTTGAAAATTGTATAGCCCAATACTACTGGATTTTTAAAGGCTGATGCAAATACCAATATTTATAAAAGCTGATGAAGAGGATGTGCTGATATTAGTTTTCTTTCATAAACACATAACATAACATAAAATACAAGTTTGTTTCATAAATAAAAATGTTTAAATAGTGAGCAAGCTGTGTGAGTTTCTATATCACCTATTCTTTGACGTTTCTGTACTGCAATGTGTTAGTATTTATTGGGCGACATATATTGACATGATATATCTGTGTTAAGCTAATATTAGGCAATGCATGAGTCTTGCTTTAAGAAATAGCAGATTGTTTGAAAGAGAGGTAGACAAGTGGTGAGAATGACAAAACTTGATGTACTGATGGAATTAATGCCATGTTTTATATGTATATGCTGGCCACACCTCCACCTATTTTTAATGTGTGACTATTGGCTTTCATTTTAGAATTTCTGGTATATACATTTTTTTTCTCAGAGTTTCAACAACTTTGGTCTTTCACAACTCTTGAAATGGACACAACCGATTGGCCCTTTTCTCCACTTACAATCTAAATGGGGGTAAATGCTATGCCTCCAACACTATGGTCTAATTAACATTACGCGGGGGAGAAGACCTTTGCTAGGAAGAAAATAGGAAACCCATTAATGCGCACTGACTGACCTTCCATCAATGCGGTGGCCAAGGTTTACAGATATAGCTGCCACATGGACCTTTAAGATTGAAACTGCTCGGCCAGCTTCAAAAAGATACTGCAAGCACTGCAATAGATCATGCAAAGGGCATGAGACTGGATCTGACCTCCTCTCCCTGCACCCATTCTTTTGGAAGGAGCACTTGCAGTGTGCAAGGTCTCACAAATTAGGATCTCAAGGTTAATCAGGACTTACCGCTTCCCCTCAATGGCCATACCCAGAGTTGAAGGACGGAAACTATATCCTTCATGGCCACCAGGGGGCCACTAATAGGACCCTGTGATGTGTTGAAGTGCAGCCTCAGAAATCTGAGCCAGAACTGTGACCAGGCCACAGGACGCGAATCAGAACCGTAAGCAGATGTTAACACCCAAATGCAACCAGGCAAACAAATGCCAAACTAGTCAGGCTAAACTAACCTGCTGCAAACCTGCTCTCCTGAACTGCAATGCAGCAAGGTAATCTAAGTGCAGAACCTCCAGCTAGTTAAGACCAACTGCAGCGGAAGCTCAAGCTAGCTAAAAGACTAACAATCAAGTTCATGAAATCCAGACACAGCTTACCTTCACGTCACACATGTGACTTTGTTTACTTCAGGTCTTGAGGTGACATATCCACTTTGTTTACAGCCGTCAGAAGGAAGCAACCTTTTTTGATAAAAACTAACTTGGATAGTATGTCATAATATAAGTAATTTTAATAATTGTCTTTCAAATGCTTACATTTGATTTTAAGCAACAAGTCTGCAGCCTTTTCTGGGTGTGTTTTAATGTATTTAGGGAAACACATTTTCAATTTAGAGCAAACAAGCTAGGTTGATGGTAGTCTCTACACCAAAAGAATTCAATGGAATGTGTCATCATAAAATAACTCCAGAGATGCATTGAACACCACATATTGAAAATGTGCAACATTGACAGAAAATGTAAGTGTTGTTTTCTGAAAACCACCATATTACTAGAAAAGTAATATAAGAAAATGGATAATTAAATAAGCTCTTCAGTGAATTCTTGTTAAACTAATGAAAGCTACAGAGAACATAAGTTGATGTAGAGGATGTGAAAAAGCAATGAAGTTGTGATGCTGTTCTCAGGTCAGCAGGTTCTGGGTCTGGTGGAGAACCAGAGTGACTGGTACCTGGGGAACCTGTGGAAGAACCATCGACCCTGGCCGGCTCTGGGCAGAGGCTTCAACACTGGTGAGTCCGGGAGAAAGTCATCATGTTAGCATTTAAACATACGTCCCAGTTGCATACTTATGAGCATACTTATATTAAAGCATGCATTCCAAAAACATTTTTTGAAGACTGCTGCAAAATATTGGAATTGTGACGCAGCTTAAGGAAGATCTCAGAAAAAAATGCATTCCAGATGTGGTTGCATTGCGTTGAGCTATTTTAATGCCACTGTTCACAACAACAGTGTATCTTTATGTGATGGGTCTATTGTGGCCTTAACAGCCTGCTTATATGTGATATTTACTGGTGAATGTATGCAAGGACCCATAGTTACAAAATCCAGACCACGCAATCAACTGGGTCTACTCATTAAAACCAGTAAAGCCCAGCCACAATGAACAGCTAGTCTAGTCAATGCTCCTCAGTGGCACAAAGGTTCACCAGCAGACAACATTCACCAGTCCACAAACTGTAAGTGCCATGGGCATTAAGGCAGGAAGGTGTTAACTGTGCCACCAGCAAAAAGTCAGCGTGTGTTGAGAAAAAGGGGGCGAAGAGTGGGACGTAAATTCGGTCCAAAAATGGTCCCCATGATAACCCTCTGATCCATGATGAATGTTTGACACATGGACACTGCTCCATAGAAGTTAACCTTTCATGATTTTAGCTGCCAACTTTGTTGTATCTGTAACCTGTTCCTGTATCTTGTTTGCTAAAACAAAGACAAAAAACAAACATTTTCAATGACCATCTGTAATAGGAATTTCATTGCTGTCCAAGTACTTTTAATTCTGTATTCTATGATCATTTAATTTCAAGGCAGTGAAAGTGAAGCAGCAGTGAGGCAGTTTCTTCCTTAAATAAATCCTTAAATATACCGGATCATTACAAGTTGTAAGGAAAAACATTTTCCAAAAGATGATTGTGAAATTGATTGGGTTCCATTACACATTGTTATTATGTCCCCCTGCCTATAAATCTTCCCTCCAGTTTGTTTTCTTTAGCAGACGTATAGCTCCCCCTGTGCTGTTTGGAGCTGGAGGATAATCGTTCTATTGACTGGAGACCAAAAGCGCTGCAGCAGCTCTGTGAATCTTTCAGCACACACATTTCACGAGGAGCTGCAAACTCACCTGAACACTTGTGATTGGTGAGGTTCAGTCCTCTTAAACCTGCTGTCAGTGTGACTGAACAGCAGACCTCAGAAACAGAAAGGCATGTGTTGCATTTACACAGAACATCAATTTGACAAAAAACCTCCAGTTTAGCTGTGGCTGCTCGGCTTTGTGGCCGTGGCAACAGATGGAGCACAGTGGGGTGTGAAAGATGGGTTGTTTGTTCCAATTCGCAAAAAAATATATTCGCCATGTCTCTCCCTCTGAAAATCGACTGCTTGATGTTCTTTATGGCCGACTGGAATTTTTTTCTCAGCCAGGGAAGTGAGAAGAAGAAGTTCTTGTTTTTGATTTTTATAGTTTGTTGTGGGAGAAAGTTAGCAATAAAAAAGAGCACACATTTGTAAGAATTAATTAGTGTTTCAGATCCAGTGTTGGTCAGACGTCCAGCTTCACATCTGCTGTATAACAACAAGGATGTGATTCAGAGTCTGGTGAATCAAATGGTGGGACACCTTCACCAGGCAGCGAGATACTAATCTTTGTTTCTTAAGCTACCATATCTCTGTGTGTGTGTGTGTGTGTGTGTGTGTGTGTGTGTGTGTGTGTTTTCCAGGGGTCATTTTGCTTCTCTTGGATCGTCTGCGGAAGCTGAGATGGGAGCAGATGTGGCGGCTGACTGCAGAGAGAGAACTAATGAGCATGCTGTCTACCTCCTTGGCAGACCAGGTAACACACACACACACACACACACACACACACACACACACACACATCAGGCATGCTAAGAAATGCTGCTAACTTCTCTTTCACATGGGCAAATATGGAGAAAAAAACAGGTCTGGAAGAAATTCAAGACCAACAGTGCAGATTTCGTCCCGGTCTTGGAACAGTGGACCAGCTCTTTATCCTCGCAAGACTACTGGATGGGTCGTGGGAGTTTGCCCATCCAGTCTACATGTTTTGTCGACTTGGAGAAAGCTTTCGACCGGGTCCCTTGGTGGTTTTTGTAGGGGGGTGCTGCAGAGTATGGGGTGCTGGACCCGTTGCAACGGGCCATCCGGTCTCTGTATGCCTGCAGTAGGAACTGTGTTCGTATTCTCAGTAGTAAGTCAGACACGCTCCCGGTGGGTGTTGGCCTCTGTCAGGGCTGCCTTCTATCACCGGTCTTGTTTGTTACATTTAATTTAGCTGACGCTTTTGTCCAAAGTGACTTACATGCTATACAGTAGACCGTAGACACAGCAACGGTTAGCAGTTAGGGTTAAGTGTCTTGTTCAAGGACACAATGACATGGACTACCGGAGCCTGGGATTGAACCACCGATCCTCTGATTGAAAGACACACTTGCTAACCATTGAGCCTCAGGCAGTTAGCTTGAGCCTGCAACTGTACATAACATCATCTTGTCATCGCAACACCTCCAATGTGCAGTGTACTGAAGCTGTCACATCACTCCCTGTGTGCTCCTGATGCTGCTGCTACTGTTCATGTAGCCATTCAATAAACACAACAGTACCAGTGAAAGAGTACTCAACTAACCAGTTCACATGATCAACTACAACGATGAGCTGAACACCTTGTGTTGTGCCTGTAGCTGCTAGACGACATCCGTCAATGCCCACATGCATGATTGGCTAACGAGGGACACGATAGCGGCTTTTGTCCTTCTGTTTGTAAGTGTGGTATATTTGAAGCTGTACTAACTGGTTATCGACTAACTGGTATGTTCTGGCCCCTTGAGAGCACCAGAACAAGCTGCCAAGAGTCTTGCTCAAGGACACAACTACACAGACTTGCTGAGCCTGGGTTTGAACCACGATCCTCTGACTTGCTAACCAGTGAGCCACTGTCGCCACTTTGTGACTTTCATGGACAGTATATCTAGACGCAGCCGGGGATCTTGGGATTGCCTCCTCTCTGCTGTTCGCAGATGATGTGGTCCTGTTTGCCTCCTCGGACTGTGACCTCATTCACTTGGGTGTTTTGCAGCTGAGTGTGAAGCGGTGGGGATGAGAGTCTGCTCATTGTTCCCGAGTGACGGTAAGATGGAGCGGGAGATCGACAGGCGTATCGGTGTATAATGCCCTTCGAGGTGTTCCTTATTAGCTGCGCGTCGGACATTTCTGGCCTCTGTATCCATTACTTCCTGATAATGGACACCTCACCGGGCATTAACCTTACTTAGATAATGTTCTGTACTCCAACAGAACAAACTCTCACTCACGTTTAAACCGATGTCACATGACATATTAACAGATGAAAGAAAGCAATCTAACAAAGCTTTAGATTGGTGGAAGTAGAAGAACCCGGTTAAAGAGGTCAGGGACACTCTAGTCTAGTGAAGCGAACGCACCCACAACCAACAGGGATCACGTCATTGGTCCACTCTACTGGTTGCATTCTATTGGTTGGGGAATTTTGACAACTTAATTGCACACAAAAAATCCATGAGCAGATGAGGAGAGCAGACCGAATGCAGTCTGAGTGTGAGGAGAAGGGCTGGCGGACAGAAAATCTGTGCAAGCAACAATATGTCTGCACTCGAGCGCACGCAGTGCACGGACAGGGTTTTGAGGGAGAGCATTTCAAAATCTTAAACATAATCAATGAGTCATGCTCTCGAATTGAAAGACCAGGCTCTTAAAAAAAGTTGTGAAAAAAGCTCCATAAAATACTACAGTATGCTGCTGCTGGTTGTGCCACTGTTGTGTTCTTTTTGAATGAACCCACAGCAGCTTCATGAAAAATAAGAAAAGATTCAACCTCTGTACGTTTATATTTTGCCTCTATTTTCATCTGAGAGTGCAACAGAACACACACTTTGGTTTCACACTTTCTCAGCCCACCAGAGTGTAGATGTATCCTGAAGGTCATAAATATGTGTTATCTTAGACCTGCAGAAGGGGCTTTCCATTATCTCCAAGCTATTCAGAACTCATCTAGATAAGAGGTGCATTTCTGAGATTGTAATTAAACCTTCATTAAGTAAAATGAGTAAAAAAACTGCATACCCTACAAGGTATGCAGTTTGGAAAGAGAACAAGGCTTTAGAAACTGTTGGAGTATTCCATCTGCCCTCTGTTGTCTGAGCTCCTCCAATGGATGTCAGCCCTCTTTATCGCAGCCGTCATTATGTTGCTAAAGAGTCTGGTGTCTGCCATTCGAAAGCTGGAATCTGTCACTGAGGCTTTGTATTGTGAACATTCAGTCAAAAAGCCTTTCAGATGTAACCAACTTGAAGGAGCCGGAACTAAAGCCTGAACATCTGGAGACGCACAAAACACTCACAATACAAGTCCGGAATAAACTATCATACAGCTTCTGTGAAGAATCAAGTTGTTCGAGTGCAGACCAACCAATCAGAGTCCCCTGGCAGGATCAAGGCGAGGCACAACTTAAAAGGGACATGTCGGTACCCTTATTTGATCGCTTCTCACAGGATGAGGTGGTTCTGTCCCAATGCTGAGGACTGAGGAGGGACCCCTGAGGAGACATGATGTTTTTTTACCAGACCGACACACCCTTCTGTTAGAAATGTGTTTTTTCAGGTTGATCTGATACTACATCAATACATCACTGCAGTTTAATACTGAGGTGGACAGGAAAATAACTTCCAAAGTTTAGATTTACTACGTTTCTGACTTACCATCTAGTTAAATACGTGGGTCTGAGTCAATAGTAAACAGCTTCCTTCATTCATTAGAAATATTGTCTCTCTTCACATTTGCCCTGTTGTGGTGTTTTTCTCTATCTATCTCCTATCTGACTGCTTGTGAGACACCACTGGGAACTCACTCACGGCACCTCAGTAATCGACCCCCCTCGACAGAAAACAGAGAGTTTGGATCAGTTCAGTTCACGTAGATTTATTTGTACAGTTTACAAATAAAACTGAATTGGGTATGGTATATAGACAACATCCTCCTTGGACATCTGTCTTTCTCAACTCCTGAACGAACAAACAGACACATTATTTATACATAACATTTCAGGTTCAGCCCCCGTCCACCCCCTAATTTCATATCGTCACTCACTCTTCTCATGTAAACTAATTCAAGTCGGTGACTTTAAGGAATGTGGCTGCTATCGCTGACGTCTTCCCTTAACTGTTGTTTTGTCTGAGACCTCCCGGCCCTGGTTTCTCTGGCACCTAAAGCTTTCTACCGGCTAATACTAGAACAGAACAATGCCCTGCGACTATCTACGCCTGATGTTCCCTTTTAATTAGTGACCTCTCACATTAAACTCTCTAGTTGGGCTGACTACTAACTGGATATTATGGGCCTGCTCTCCTGTCCATATGTCAATTCAATTCAATTCAGTTTATTTGGTATAGCCCAAAATCACAAATACAAATTTGCCTCTGAGGGCTTCACAATCTGTACACATACGACATCCCTGTCCCGGGACCTCACATTGGATCAGGAAAAACTCCCCCAAAAAATAGTGAAAACCCTTTTACAGGGAAAATAAAGAAAAAGGGGAAGAAACCTTCAGGAGAGCAACAGAGGAGGATCCCTCTCCCTGGATGGACAGAAGCAATAGATGTCATGTGTACAGAATCAACGTAACAGAGTTACAGCACATTCAATGAATATCACAGAAATTGTTCATGTAATGAGGAGTAGGCACGGACCACGACCCACGCTAGCAGACGAGGGGCAAGAGAGAAGAGGAGAGAGAGAGAAGAGGAGAGAGGAGCTCATTGTATCCTAAGATGTCCCCCAGCAGTCTAGGCCTATGGCAGCATATCTAGGGGCTGGACCAGGGCCGACCTGAGCCAGCCCTAACTATAAGCACTATCAAAGAGAAAAGTCTTAAGTCTACTCTTAAATGAGGTGACTGTGTCTGCCCCCCGGACTGAAAGTAGAAGCTGGTTCCACAGAAAAGGAGCTTGATAACTGAAGGCTCTGCTCCCCCATCCTAATTTTTAAGACTCTAGGAACCACAAGTAGCCCCACATTCAGTGAGCGCAGCTCTCTGGTGGGACAATATGGTGCTATAAGCTCCCTAAGATATGATGGTGCATCACCAGTTAAGGCTTTGTAGGTAAGAAGAAGGACCTTAAATACAATGCTCTGTCTTACAGGAAGCCAGTGGAGATCAGCTAATACAGGAGTAATGTGATCTCTCCTCCTAGTCCTCGTTAGTACACGAGCTGCAGCATTCTGGATCAACTGGAGAGACCTGAGAGACTTAGCAGAGCAGCCTGATAATACAGAGTTACAGTAATCCAGTCTTGAAGTAACAAATGCGTAGATCAATTTCTCTGCATCCCTTCGAGACAATATGTGCCTGATCCTTGAAATGTTGCGTAGGTGAAAGAAGGCGGTCCTTGAGATCTGTTTCACGTGGGAACTGAAGGACAAGTCTTGATCAAAGACAACTCCCAGATTCCTCAAGGTGGTGCTTGACGCCAGAGCAATGCCATCAAGAGAAACAATATCATTCGATAATTGATTTCTCAGATGCTCTGGGCCAAGCGAAATAACTTCAGTCTTGTCCGAGTTCAACATCAGGAAGTTGCAGGTCATCCAGGTTTTTATGTCTTTAAGACACGCTTGAAGTTTACCCACCTGGTTGGTTTCATCTGGCTTGATCGATATGTATAGCTGAGTATCATCGGCATAACAATACAATTTTATTGAGTGTTTCCTAATTAAATTGCCTAATTGTCACACCGCCATGTGATGTAAAATGTGTGCTCATGGGATAAATTGCAGTTGTACTGTTACACATAAAACAATCTAAACACAATACCTAATATTACGCATTATTATAAAACATTTTCCTTCAACAGCCCCTTCATCAGGAGGCAGGCTCGGGCCTACTTCTTCCGTCGGAACATTTTTAGTCCTAAGCCTGGAAAAGAAAGAGACTTTTGAAAATCATAGGCCCGAACCACCTCAGCTGGTAGGGTCTCCCAAGGCAGACTAAGAGCGGTTCAAAAAACCCTGATGATAAGCAGCCCTAGGACTGAAGTTACCTCGCCCGGACCAGGGAAACCGGGGCACCCTCCCGGAGCCAGACCCGGGAGGCGAGCTCGTCGGCGAGCGTCTGGTGGCCGGGCTTTCGCCCATGGGGCCCGGTCGGGCTCAGCCCGAAGAAACACCATGGTGCAGCCACCCTGTGGACCCACCACCCGCAGGGACAGACATCGGGGTCGGGTGCTATGTAGACCGGGCGGCGGGCCGGGCAGGGGGCCTGGGCGAGCCGATCGCCGGCGACATAGACTAGCTCTAGGGACACTCTAATCATAAGCCATATCATTTATTAATTAATTAATTTACTAAGAGAATGTAAATAATTGCAGACACAAATAATTGTTACATTTTAAAATTGGTGCTGGGAAAATTGGTTCCTGTTAGTTCACTGTCTGAACATTGAAGTTATTTACACATCTGAGTGCAGTGTAAATGCAGTGGGCAGGTTTTTAAAAAATGTGCAGATAATTGTCAAACATTTTCAAACGTACTAAATTACTTTAAAAAAGAAAGCCGAGGGTGGGAACTATCGTCTCTTATTAGTAGTTGGACAGTGTGTATGGAGCTAAATACAAACTCAAAGTCATCCAGCAAGGGGAGGATGCAGGTGAGGGAAAGGTAGATGCTATTAAGAGAATTGGGATGAACCCAAAATCTTCCATGGCTCCCCGGTGTGATTGAATCAGACTCATGTGACCTTCCAGTCTCCTATGCATGTCATCGTGTCCAAGCTCACAGACTTCAGTCTTAAGCATTACCATACTCTGCAGTCCCCAATGATGCGGCAATCGTGCTGCTTTTTTTCTGATTAAAAAAAGAGTACAGTACCATAATAACACAATAAAATAATGCTAATAAGTATGAATGACACATTAGATGGTAATTTGAGAATGTGTATATATAGATTTGTTTTCACATCCATGCAATAAGAAAGAACCTTTGTGGTAATAAACAGATTGAAGGCCTGTAGGTGATGAAACATAAGGCACAGCATAAGGCTCAGTGTGTGTGTGTGTGTGTGTGTGTGTGTGTGTGTGTCTGCAGGACATCTTCAACGCTGTGATCAAACAGAACCCATTCCTGGTTCACCAGCTGCCCTGCTTCTGGAACGTCCAGCTGTCCGACCACACCCGCTCTGAGAAGTGCTACAAAGACGTGTCAGACCTCAAGGTGAGAGCTTGCTGTCCCCACTACAATCACACTCCTCAGACAAACAAGACCTGACCTACATTATTCAGGAGTCTGAAGCCACCCTCACACTCAAAGGGAGACGTTTGGTCCTGCTTTCGGCAGAGTAAGAGCGTTGTGGATTCTGTGCAGCTTGAAAAAGCATCCTGTCTTTCGTAGGTTTCAGAAGATGTGGAGAGCGGTCCAAGTCTGTTATGTATCCATACAACATATGGGCAGACATACAGAATGTAGAACTATTAAGATATTGTTGACTAGGTTTTATTGCTCATCCATTAGATGATCAGTTTGGTATTGATAACACCCTAAAGCGCCAAAAACAATAATGTCCATTAATGCCTGTTTTTTGAATGGGGTTGACAGGTCCAAAGCTAATGTAATATTACTGCTCCACGCATAAATTAGACTTTCAAATGAGCTGTAGCAAAATATTAACAAAGCTAAGTGGTTATGGATGCATGACCCTTGATGTTGTCAAAGTGGGAGAGCAGACATGACACACCGTGAGAGAAAACCAACCAAATTCTGTAATAAATGATTGTTATCGACACAATGATGTTTTATGCATACAAATCAACCCAGAGGACAACAAATACAAGATACTGCAGTAGACTTAATTCAGTTGGTGAATGCTGATCAGAAAGTCACTTATGCAGCTGGTTTTCTTTAGTTTGTTTCAGCTCGCAGCAGAAAGGGAGAAAAGGAAGAAATGCACTGAAAAACCCTTTCCACCCTGACAGGAAGTGAGGAGATAATGGAGAAACTACTTTAAGCTCGGGGAGGTGGAAATCAACTAGCGAGTGAGAGTGTGCCTCTTTTCACCCTGACTGAGGTCTGATCTCCTTCATGTTGCTGGCCGTAGCTCGGCCTGTCACACACTATTGGCTCCATTGCCTATAGATATTATTGTCATATTGCTTTTTACTGCATTAAAATCTGAATATAAGTTTAAGTGTGGTACCTCATAAAGGTGTGAGGAAGCAGTAGCGTAAGAGTGGCTGTACATCACTGAAGCAGCCACACATTTACTGATATCAGTTCAGAGCTCTGCAAGTGGTTGTAGGAACATAGGACAGGTTCCAACTTCCTCCCATGTCCCTAGTTGATGTAGGTAGATTTAACTGTCATTACTAAAATAAATAGTCAGATGCTTGATAAGCAGATTGTGGCCAGATTGTCAGGGTCCAAAGAGAACTGGACTAAATATGTTGTGCTTTAAGGACGTGTCAATTAAATCCAGGACTGGCCAGTGCTTTGAACAAAGAGAGATCTGACAATGACAATAACAACAGTCCCCTGCTTCCTTCTCTGTGATTCTTCTGCTCAGGTGATCCACTGGAATTCTCCCAAGAAGCTAAGGGTGAAGAACAAACATGTCGAGTTTTTTCGAAATCTCTATCTAACCTTTCTGGAGTATGATGGCAACCTTCTGCGGCGAGAGCTGTTTGGCTGTCCCAGCGAGGCAGACCACAACAGTGAGAATGTAGGTGTAACCGCTTTCGTGTTTTTGGTTGGGGTGTGGATTTAGTGCCGAAGACATAAAGAGTGGTGGTAAACTAGAGTATTTAGTGGACTGAAGCAGGCAGGACTGTTTCAGTTAGTGTATTTGTGCTGAACTATCACGGTGTGGATCGTGAGACTATGGACTGTGTTTACAGAAAACAATGCTTGGTCCTCAAACATAGTTTATTTATCTAAGCTGTCTGTCTTTGGACTGTGTGAGGAAGCCAGATAACACGGAGGGAACTGTTAAGTTCAAACCTTGTGCGATTGCGTGAAGAGATGTCCAGGATTCAATTAGTTATAATAAAAAAATATTTAATAAAAAGGATGATGACGAACAGAATATAGTTCCCGACTGGGGGTGTCTTGCTTCAGGCAGTCCACAGGCCACTCTCAGTCGTGCTGTAAGCAGTTAGATGTCTGTGCGATTCACAAGAAGGGATAATCAACCCGTACAATTTTTCACGTGAGTTGTTAAAAACTCTCATTGGCTGAGCTTAAGGCCTCTCCATTGGTTAGTTTCCAAGCATGCAAGATAAGATAGGATAAGATAAGATAAGATAATCCTTTATTAGTCCCGCAGTGGGGAAATTACAGGATTACAGCAGCATTGCTCAGTACGTAAAGATAAAAGAAATCAAGTAATATAAATAAACAGTAATAAACATAATAAAATAAACAGTAAAGAAGAAATTGAATGTACAGTAGAATATTGAATATTCAAATTACAAAATATTACACCAGGATGGATTAAAGTGACCAGAATATTGAATATACAAATTACAAAATATTACAAAATATTGCACCAGAATGGATTAAAGTGACCAGAGTGATAAAAAAGTGTTCAAGTATTGAGAGTCCAGAATGTTTGTGGGCTACTGGGAGGTCAGCTTGTTGTGCAGCCTGACAGCAGCAGGGAGGAAGGACTTGTGGTACCTCTCCTTCACACACCGGGGGTGAATCAGCCGGTGGCTGAAGGAGCTGTGCAGAGCTGCCAGGGTGTCCTGCATGGTGTGGGAGGCGTGGTTCATCAGGGATGAGAGCTTGGCCATCATCCTCCTGTCTCCCACCACCTCCACAGTATCCAGAGGACACCCCAGCACGCTGCTGGCCTTCTTTATCAGTTTGTCCAGTCTCCTCCTGTCAGCTGCCGTGATGCTGCTGCACCAGAAGACCACTCCATAGAAGATGGCTGATGCCACCACAGAGTCAAAGAAGGTCTTCAGGAGTGCTCCCTGCACCCCAAAAGACCTCAGTCTCCTCAGCAGAAAGAGTCTGCTCTGTCCCTTTTTATAAAGTGCATGTGCGTGGTCGGACCAGTCCAGTTTATTGTTCAAGTGAACACCCAGGTACTTGTAAGATGTCACCATCTCAATGTCCAGTCCCTGGATGCTCAATGGTAGCGGAGGAGAGCGTTTGCCCCGGCGGAAGTCCACCACCAGCTCCTTGGTCTTACTGGAGTTTATCTGGAGGCGGTTCCGCTGGCACCATCCTAAAAAGTCCTGATTAAGTTCCCTGTACTCCCTGTCATCATCGGCAGAGATGAGGCCGACGATTGCAGAGTCGTCAGAGAACTTTTGCAGGTGGCAGTTGGCAGAGTTGTGTTTAAAGTCCAAGGTGTAAATGGAGAACAGGAATGGAGCCAGAACGGTTCCCTGTGGAGGCCCCGTGCTGCAGGACACCCGATCTGACTCACACTGTGGACGGTTGGTGAGGTAGTCCAGGATCCATGCAGTGAGGTGGTGATCCACCACGGTCTGCTCCAGCTTGTCCCTCCAGAAGCAAAGGCTGAATGGTGTTGAAGGCACTGGAGAAGTCGAAAAACATGACCCTCACAGTGCTTCCAGCCTTTTCCAGGTGAGAGAGGCATCTCTGTAGCAGGTAGATGACGGCGTCGTCCACCCCGATGCCAGACTGGTAGGCAAACTGAAGTCGGTCCAGGGATGAGCTCACCAGGGGGCGGAGATGGGCAAGGACCAGCCTCTCCAGGGTCTTCATCAGGTGAGATGTTAATGCCACCGGCCTGTAGCCGTTGAGGTCCTTGGGCCGCGGGGTCTTTGGTACTGGCACCACGCAGGATGTCTTCCATAGCTGTGGTACTTTCCCCAGCCTCAAGCTCAGGTTGAAGACGTGCTCCGCTATCCCACACAGCTGGTCTGCGCAGGATTTGAGGAGCCTTGAGCTGATGCCGTCTGGACCTGTGGCCTTCCTCACCTTGATCCTCCTCAGTTCCTTCCTCACCTGGTTAAGGGTCACACTGGGGGGAGTGGAGCTGTGAGGTGTTGGAGTGGGGGTGGGTTGCTGGTCATGGAGTGCTGAGTCGTAGAGGTGTGGAGGGGAGCCGAGTGCTGTGAGAAGGGGGGAGGTGGACAATAACATAGCATGCTAATGGCTAAACCTTTCACAGGGGCGGAGTCCTACTCAGGTAAACAGTCCTACCTCCTGCTAGCTTTCTTACTTCCGGTGTTTCCGCCCTCCTGTGCTTCAACAAAATAGTCCCTTTTTACGCCATGTTTGTTACAACCCCCCACCACGTGCAACCTCCATTTGTATATGCCCTCCATCTTTAATGCATTAACACCTGAACCATTTCACAGTAACAAAATACCCACAGTCTCTTTCTACTATGCTACAATACACATCTTCATAATCTTAATTAATATTCCATACTAATTATTATTATTATTATTATCCTTCATAAGTATTGTAATTTAAACATAGACATTCGCTGTCCCGGGTGGGGACAGAGTGCCTACCACAAGCGAAGGAGTTCAAGTATCTCGGGGTCTTGTTCACGAGTGAGGGTAAAATGGAGCGGGAGATCGACAGGCGTATCGGTGCGGCTGCAGCAGTAAAACAGGCGTTGCACCGGGCCGTCTTGGTGAAGAAGGAGCTGAGCCGAAAGGCAAAGCTCTCAATTTACTGGTCGGTCTACGTCCCAACCCTCACCTATGGTCACGAGCTTTGGATCGTGTCCGAAAGAACGAGGTCGCGGATACAAGCGGCCGAAATGAGTTTCCTCCGTAGAGTGGCTGGGCTCAGCCTTAGAGATAGGGTGAGGAGCTCGGACATCAGGAGGGAGCTTGAAGTCGAGCCGCTACTCCTTCGTGTCGAAAGGAGTCAGCTGAGGTGGTTCGGGCATCTAATTAGGATGCCTCCAGGACGCCTCCCTTTAGAGGTTTTCCAGGCACGTCCAACTGGTAGGAGGCCCCGGGGAAGACCCAGGACACGCTGGAGGGATTATATCTCCCAGCTGGCCTGGGAACGCCTCGGGATCCCCCAGAATGAGCTGGTAGATGTTGCGGGTGAGAGAGAAGTCTGGGTCAGCCTGCTTGACCTGCTGCCTCCGCGACCCGACCCCGGATAAGCGGTGGAAAATGGATGGATGGATGGACATTCGTTATATACATGTGCAAGTTAAACATGCAAACTCCACACAGAGTCCATGTTGTTGTGGTTGATGTGTCATTTTCTATGTTGGTCGATGGTTCAATCCCAGGCTCCGGTAGATGTGTCCATGTCGTTGTGTCCTTGAGCAAGACACTTAACCCTAATTTCTCACTTTTGCTGTGTCTACTGTATATCATGTAAGTTGCTTTGGATGAAAGTGTCAGCTAAATGAAATGTCTCCAATTGGAGACCAGAAGATTCTTTACTGAGGATGTTGCCTTGTTTGGCAGGGTCGGTTGGTCTGGCACACAATGTTATGGTGCATAACGACTTCCAGCTGGACTCAAGAGGGCTTCGGGAAAAGGGAATGCATGGGAGACTTTTGAGAAATTTAATCTATCTACTATAGCGCAACTCTTTAAAATGTCCAAGTATAGTGTGTGGAAATTAAGTACAAATTAATCTCATGATAAATCCTAGTCTAAAACACTGAATCCCAACGTGGGGCTCGAACCCACGACCCTGAGATTAAAAGTCTCATGCTCTGCCGTCTGAGCTAGCTAGGCCTGGTACAGCTAAAGTAGGGTTGTGAGTTTGAGCCCCATCTTCAGATATCTGTATTGGCAAACCACAGGGCTGAAACCTGCAGGTAAAAGTATCTGTCAGAAGTGGGATTTGAACCCACGCCTCCAATTGGAGACCAGAAGCCTCTTTACTGAGGAAGGAGTCAAGTCTTGAGTCTGGCGCCTTAGACCACTCGGCCATCCTGACAGCTGAATCTCAAGTTCTTTCTGGGGTTCATGTGTTAAATCTAACATCATGCGTTGCCTTGTTCGCCAGGGCCTGCTGTAGTCCACGTAACAAACATTTTGTCATCGCCCTATGTAGGAAAGGGTCAGCACTTAATCTCTGTGGATGTCCTTGTGCATATTCATGCTTTACATTACATTACATTACATTTCATTTAGCTGACGCTTTTATCCAAAGCGACTTACAATAAGTGCATTCTACCGTTTACAACAAGAATCAGAACAAGAATCACGAAGGTACAATTTCGACAAAAAGTTCAACTACAAAGTGCTATCAGTAAGAGCCATTTCAGTGCTACTAAAGTGCTACTTCCTTTATTCAAGGTATAGTCGGAAAAGATGTGTTTTTAGTTTGCGACGGAAGATGTAGAGACTTTCTGATGTCCTGATGTCAATGGGGAGCTCATTCCACCATCGAGGAACCAGGACAGAGAACAGTCGAGACTTTGTTGAGTGTTTAGCTCGCAGTGACGGAGCTACAAGCCGATTGGCAGAAGCCGAGCGGAGCGCACGAGTTGGGGTGTAAGGTTTTACCATGTCCTGGATGTAGACTGGACCAGATCTGTTCGTTGCACGGTACGCCAGTACCAATGTTTTGAAGCGGATGCGGGCGGCCACCGGTAACCAGTGAAGGTCGCGGAGGAGCGGAGTAGTGTGGGTGAATTTCGGGAGGTTAAAGACCAGTCGAGCTGCAGCATTCTGGATGAGCTGCAACGGTCGGATGGCACCAGCAGGTAGACCCGCCAGGAGGGAGTTGCAGTAGTCTAGGCGCGAGATGACCAGAGCCTGGACGAGAACCTGTGCCACCTTCTGGGTGAGAAGTGGACGTATTCTCCTGATGTTGTGCAGCATGAATCTACAGGAACGAGTTGTTGCGGTAATGTTGGCAGTCAGGGAGAGTTGACTGTCAAGGGTCACACCGAGGTTCCTGGCAGTCGGGGTCGGGGCCAAGACTGAGTTGTTGAAAGTAATCGTCAGGTTGTGAGTGAGGGAGACTTTTCCTGGAAGGAAAAGTAATTCCGTCTTGTCAGGGTTAATTTTCAGGTGGTGTGCGGACATCCATTGTGAAATGTCAGTCAGACAAGCAGAGATTCGTGCTGCTATCTGTGTTTCCGATTGTGGAAACGAGAGGATCAGTTGGGTGTCATCAGCATAGCTATGGTAGGAAAAGCCATGCGAGCGAATGACGGAGCCAAGAGAGTTGGTGTACAGGGAGAAGAGGAGAGGACCGAGGACCGAGCCTTGAGGGACCCCAGTAGTGAGAGGACAAGGTTCAGACACAGATCCTCTCCAGGTTACCCGGTAGGTGCGATCACTGAGGTAGGATGAGAGGAGGGAGAGCGCAGTGCCTGAGATACCCAGGTCCTGGAGGGAGGAGATGAGGATCTGGTGGTTCACTGTGTCAAAGGCAGCAGAAAGGTCCAGAAGGATAAGGACAGAGGAGAGAGAGGCTTCTCTCGCAGTGTGAAGCTGCTCTGAGACAGCAAGGAGGGCAGTCTCTGTTGAGTGGCCTGCCTTGAATCCAGACTGGTGAGGGTCCAGAAGGTTGTTCTGGTGGAGGAAGGAGGAGACTTGGTTGAAGATAGCTCGCTCCAGGGTTTTGGAAAGAAAGGGAAGGAGAGAGACAGGTCTGTAGTTGTTGACTTCTGACGGGTCGAGAGTGGGTTTCTTTAGGAGAGGGTTAACTCTTGCCTCCTTCAGAGAGTTAGGGAAACAACCAGTTGAGAGGGAGGTGTTAATAAGATGGGTGAGAAAGGGAAGAAGGTCAGGAGCAATAGACTGGAGGATGTGAGATGGGATGGGGTCAAGGGGGCAGGTGGTTGGGCGGGCAGAGGATACCAAGGTAAGAACTTGGTTGGGGGACAGAGGGGTGAAAGAGGAAAGTGAAGGGGAGGCGGATAATGTTAATGGAGATGTAGTTATGGGCGGGGGATCAGTGAATGAGGAGCGTATGTCATCTATCTTTTTAGTAAAGTAGTCGACAAAGTGGTTCGGTAGAAGGGTGGAGGGAGGAGGAGGACAGGGGGGGTCAAGGAGGTTGGAAAAAATGGAGAAGAGTTTTTTGGGGTTAGAGAAAGAAGATTCAATTCTGGATTGGTAGAACAGGCTTTTGGCTGCAGAGATAGAGGCAGAGAAGGAGGCGAGAAGAGAGTGATAGGCGTGCAGGTCGTCTGCGTGTTTGGATTTTTGCCATTTCCTTTCTGATGCTCGCAAAGTGGCTCTCTGGGCACGGACCGGGTCTGACAACCACGGAGCTGGAGGGGAGTTGCGGACCTTACGTGTCGTAAGAGGACAGAGAGAATCAAGAGAGGAGGACAGAGTAGAGAGGAGAGTGTCCGTGGCAGAGTTCGGATGCATGAGTGAGAAAGAGTCGGTTGAAGGAAGGGCTGACAGAACAGACGAGGCCAGAGAGGAGGGAGAGAGGGAGCGAATGTTGCGACGGATAGGTGCAGAGTCTGTTGCTGTGGGAGGGTTGTCAGTTCCCAAGAGTGGGAGAGAGTAGGAGATGAAGAAGTGGTCTGAGACGTGAAGTGGAGTTACAGTGAGGTTAGATGTTGCGCAGTTTCTGGTGAAAATATAGTCAAGATGATTTCCAGCCTTATGAGTCGGTGGTGAAGGACTGAATGAGAGAGCGAAGGAAGATAGTAGGAGCACCAGGTCAGATGACTTCTCGGTCTGGATGTTAAAGTCACCTAGAAGAATGAGAGGGGGGCCGTTTTCTGGGAAATTTGATAGGAGGACGTCTAATTCTTCCAAGAAGTCTCCCAGGGAACCAGGTGGACGGTAGAGAACAACAATGTTCAGTTGAACCGGATGGGTAACCGTCACAGCATGAAGCTCAAAAGATAGTGGTGTAGACAGTGGAAGCGGGTAGAGAGAAAAACTCCATTTGGGGGAGATGAGTAGACCAGTACCACCACCCCGGCCAGTGGGCCTAGGTGTGTGGCTGAAGGAGAAGGCAGAGGAGAGAGCGGCAGGGGTAGATGTGTTGTCTGGTGTGATCCAGGTCTCAGTGAGAGCCAGGAAGTCCAGAGATTGCTTGATAGCAAAGCCAGAGATGAAGTCAGCCTTGCGGTTAGCTGACTGGCAGTTCCAGAGGCCTCCTGTGACGAGGTGTTGGGTTTGTGTGGAGCGGGTGGGATGAAGAAGCACGGAAGGATTTTGATGCAAGTAAGAACGAGTCCGAGGTCTGAAGTATCTACGAGGTGATATGTACACGGGTATGGGAGGGAAGCACATTTTCACAGGGAAGTGGTAATGCTCAGCCGCCCCCGAAGACTCCAACGAAAGACTCCTAAGTCTTTATTCTCCGAGTCTCCATACGATGAGTCTTCGCTGACGCTAAAGCTGACGCTTCAAAGCCACGCCTGCTTCTATACCGGTGTTAGCGATAATTATCTACAGCTGAGTTGACTCCGCCCCAGGTCTTTAGTGTGACGGCCACCAATCGAAAGTACTCTGGCTCAGGACAATAGCAGGGTTTCCCTTTAATCAGTGAGGTGAGAGTTTCCCAAGAACAGCTGCTTCTTGCCAAAAGTCAACAAGGACAGGATCTGTTTACCTCAAAAGTAGAAAGTAAAACCAGAGCCTAGTCCCAAGTACAGTAGGATTACAGAAGCAGACTTTAACCCTAGCTAGTTCAGTTGCGTTTAAGTCACTTGACCAAAGCAAAGTCCCGGCTCAAACAATTCAGACAGAAATGACAGTACAGATTAACAGTCTACTAGAAATAGTCTAGTAGAGATAGTTCCACAAATAGTAGAACCAATACAGCAAGTACAATAGGAATATAGCAGAGAAACCTCTTTAGAGAATGTACTCAGCCAAGATCCAAGAAGTCCAGTAGTCTTGAGGAATCACCAGTAGAGAGATGCACACTCATGCTCTGCCGTCTGAGGCCTGCTACAACAACAAAAGAGTAACATCATGTAGTTTAACACACCAAAGACAAACGTGGGGCTCGAACTGACAACCCTGAGATTAAGAATCTTATGCTCTTCCTTCTCAGTCAGCTAGGCCTGGAACAAGTCAAGTTGGATCGTGAGTTTGAGCCCGATCTTGAGATGTCTCTATTGCCAAACAACACGGCTGACACCTGCAGGTTAAATTATCTGTCAGAAGTGGGATTTCAACCCATGCCTCCAACTGGAGACCAGAAGATTATTTACTGAGGATGTTGCTTTGTTTGGCAGGGTCGGTTGGTCTGGCACACAATGTTATGGTGCATAACGACTTCCAGCTGGACTCAAGAGGGCTTCGGTAAATAGAATGCATGGGAGACTTTTGAGAAATGTAATCTATCTACTATAGCGTAACTCTTTAAAATTTCCAAGTATAGTGTGTGGAAATTAAGTACAAATTAATCTCATGATAAATCCTAGTCTAAAACACTGAAGCCCAACGTGGGGCTCGAACCCACGACCCTGAGATTAAGAGTCTCATGCTCTGCCGTCTGAGCTAGCTAGGCCTGGTACAGCAAAAGTAGGGTTGTGAGTTCGAGCCCCATCTTCAGATATCTGTATTGGCAAACCACAGGGCTGAAACCTGCAAGTAAAAGTATCTGTCAGAAGTGGGATTTGAACCCACGCCCCCAATTGGAGACCAGAAGACTCTTTACTGAGGAAGGAATCAAGTCTTGAGTCTGGCGCCTTAGACCACTCGGCCATCCTGACAGCTGAATCTCAAGTTCTTTCTGGGGTTCATGTGTTAAATCTAACATCATGCGTTGCCTTGTTCGCCAGGGCCTGCTGTAGTCCACGTAACAAAAATGTTGTCATCGCCCTATGTAGGTAAGGGTCAGCACTTAATCTCTGTGGATGTCCTTGTGCATATTCATGCTCTGCCGTCTGAGCTAGCTAGGCCTGGTACAGCAAAAGTAGGGTTGTGAGTTCGAGCCCCATCTTCAGATATCTGTATTGGCAAACCACAGGGCTGAAACCTGCAGGTAAAAGTGTCTGCCAGAAGGGTCAGCACTTAATCTCTGTGGATGTCCTTGTGCATATTCATGCTCTGCCGTCTGAGGTAGCCGGGCCTGCTACAACAACAAAAGAGTAACATCATGTAGTTTAACACACCAAAGACAAACGTGGGGCTCGAACCGACAACCCTGAGATTAAGAATCTTATGCTCCTCCTTCTCAGTCAGCTAGGCCTGGAACAAGTCAAGATGGATCGTGAGTTTGAGCCCGATCTTGAGATGTCTCTATTGCCAAACAACACGGATGACACCTGCAGGTTAAATTATCTGTCAGAAGTGGGATTTCAACCCATGCCTCCAACTGGAGACCAGAAGATTCTTTACTGAGGATGTTGCTTTGTTTGGCAGGGTCGGTTGGTCTGGCACACAATGTTATGGTGCATAACGACTTTCAGCTGGACTCAAGAGGGCTTCGGTAAAGGGAATGCATGGGAGGCTTTTGAGAAATTTAATCTATCTACTATAGCGTAACTCTTTAAAATTTCCAAGTATAGTGTGTGGAAATTAAGTACAAATTAATCTCATGATAAATCCTAGTCTAAAACACAGAAGCCCAACGTGGGGCTCGAACCCACGACCCTGAAATTAAGAGTCTCATGCTCTGCCGTCTGAGCTAGCTAGGCCTGGTACAGCAAAAGTAGGGTTGTGAGTTTGAACCCCATCTTCAGATATCTGTATTGGCAAACCACAGGGCTGAAACCTGCAGGTAAAAGTATCTGTCAGAAGTGGGATTTGAACTCACGCCTCCAATTGGAGACCAGAAGCCTCTTTACTGAGGAAGGAGTCAAGTCTTGAGTCTGGCGCCCTTAGACCACTCGGCCATCCTGACAGCTGAACCTCAAGTTCTTTGTGGGGTTCATGTGTTAAATCTAACATCATGCGTTGCCTTGTTCGCCAGGGCCTGCTGTAGTCCACGTAACAAACATTTTGTCATCGCCCTATGTAGGAAAGTGTCAGCACTTAATCTCTGTGGATGTCCTTGTGCATATTCATGCTCTGCCGTCTGAGGTAGCCGGGCCTGCTACAACAACAAAAGAGTAACATCATGTAGTTTAACACACCAAAGACAAACGTGGGGCTCGAACCGACAACCCTGAGATTAAGAATCTTATGCTCCTCCTTCTCAGTCAGCTAGGCCTGGAACAAGTCAAGTTGGATCGTGAGTTTGAGCCCGATCTTGAGATGTCTCTATTGCCAAACAACACGGATGACACCTGCAGGTTAAATTATCTGTCAGAAGTGGGATTTCAACCCATGCCTCCAACTGGAGACCAGAAGATTCTTTACTGAGGATGTTGCTTTGTTTGGCAGGGTCGGTTGGTCTGGCACACAATGTTATGGTGCATAACGACTTCCAGCTGGACTCAAGAGGGCTTCGGTAAAGGGAATGCATGGGAGACTTTTGAGAAATGTAATCTATCTACTATAGCGTAACTCTTTAAAATTTCCAAGTATAGTGTGTGGAAATTAAGTACAAATTAATCTCATGATAAATCCTAGTCTAAAACACTGAAGCCCAACGTGGGGCTCGAACCCACGACCCTGAGATTAAGAGTCTCATGCTCTGCCGTCTGAGCTAGCTAGGCCTGGTACAGCAAAAGTAGGGTTGTGAGTTCGAGCCCCATCTTCAGATATCTGTATTGGCAAACCACAGGGCTGAAACCTGCAAGTAAAAGTATCTGTCAGAAGTGGGATTTGAACCCACGCCTCCAACTGGAGACCAGAAGCCTCTTTACTGAGGAAGGAGTCAAGTCTTGAGTCTGGCGCCTTAGACCACTCGGCCATCCTGACAGCTGAATCTCAAGTTCTTTCTGGGGTTCATGTGTTAAATCTAACATCATGCGTTGCCTTGTTCGCCAGGGCCTGCTGTAGTCCACGTAACAAAAATGTTGTCATCGCCCTATGTAGGAAAGGGTCAGCACTTAATCTCTGTGGATGTCCTTGTGCATATTCATGCTCTGCCGTCTGAGGTAGCCGGGCCTGCTACAACAACAAAAGAGTAACATCATGTAGTTTAACACACCAAAGACAAACGTGGGGCTCGAACCAACAACCTTGAGATTAAGAATCTTATGCTCTTCCTTCTCAGTCAGCTATTTCTGGAACAACTCAAGTTGGATCGTGAGTTTGAGCCCGATCTTGAGATGTCTGTATTGCCAAACAACAGGGATGACACTTGCAGGTTAAATTATCTGTCAGAAGTGGGATTTCAACCCATGCCTCCAACTGGAGACCAGAAGATTCTTTACTGAGGATGTTGCTTTGTTTGGCAGGGTCGGTTGGTCTGGCACACTATGTTATGGTGCATAACGACTTCCAGCTGGACTCAAGAGGGCTTCGGTAAAGGGAATGCATGGGAGACTTTTGAGAAATGTAATCTATCTACTATAGCGTAACTCTTTAAAATTTCCAAGTATAGTGTGTGGAAATTAAGTACAAATTAATCTCATGATAAATCCTAGTCTAAAACACTGAAGCCCAACGTGGGGCTCGAACCCACGACCCTGAGATTAAGAGTCTCATGCTCTGCCGTCTGAGCTAGCTAGGCCTGGTACAGCAAAAGTATGGTTGTGAGTTCGAGCCCCATCTTCAGATATCTGTATTGGCAAACCACAGGGCTGAAACCTGCAAGTAAAAGTATCTGTCAGAAGTGGGATTTGAACCCACGCCACCAATTGGAGACCAGAAGCCTCTTTACTGAGGAAGGAGTCAAGTCTTGAGTCTGGCGCCTTAGACCACTCGGCCATCCTGACAGCTGAATCTCAAGTTCTTTGTGGGGTTCATGTGTTAAATCTAACATCATGCGTTGCCTCGTTCGCCAGGGCCTGCTGTAGTCCACGTAACAAACATTTTGTCATCGCCCTATGTAGGAAAGGGTCAGCACTTAATCTCTGTGGATGTCCTTGTGCATATTCATGCTCTGCCGTCTGAGGTAGCCGGGCCTGCTACAACAACAAAAGAGTAACATCATGTAGTTTAACACACCAAAGACAAACGTGGGGCTCGAACCAACAACCTTGAGATTAAGAATCTTATGCTCTTCCTTCTCAGTCAGCTATTTCTGGAACAACTCAAGTTGGATCGTGAGTTTGAGCCCGATCTTGAGATGTCTGTATTGCCAAACAACAGGGATGACACTTGCAGGTTAAATTATCTGTCAGAAGTGGGATTTCAACCCATGCCTCCAACTGGAGACCAGAAGATTCTTTACTGAGGATGTTGCTTTGTTTGGCAGGGTCGGTTGGTCTGGCACACAATGTTATGGTGCATAACGACTTCCAGCTGGACTCAAGAGGGCTTCGGTAAAGGGAATGCATGGGAGACTTTTGAGAAATGTAATCTATCTACTATAGCGTAACTCTTTAAAATTTCCAAGTATAGTGTGTGGAAATTAAGTACAAATTAATCTCATGATAAATCCTAGTCTAAAACACTGAAGCCCAACGTGGGGCTCGAACCCACGACCCTGAGATTAAGAGTCTCATGCTCTGCCGTCTGAGCTAGCTAGGCCTGGTACAGCAAAAGTAGGGTTGTGAGTTCGAGCCCCATATTCAGATATCTGTATTGTCAAACCACAGGGCTGAAACCTGCAAGTAAAAGTATCTGTCAGAAGTGGGATTTGAACCCACGCCTCCAATTGGAGACCAGAAGCCTCTTTACTGAGGAAGGAGTCAAGTCTTGAGTCTGGCGCCTTAGACCACTCGGCCATCCTGACAGCTGAATCTCAAGTTCTTTCTGGGGTTCATGTGTTAAATCTAACATCATGCGTTGCCTTGTTCGCCAGGGCCTGCTGTAGTCCACGTAACAAAAATGTTGTCATCGCCCTATGTAGGAAAGGGTCAGCACTTAATCTCTGTGGATGTCCTTGTGCATATTCATGCTCTGCCGTCTGAGGTAGCCGGGCCTGCTACAACAACAAAAGAGTAACATCATGTAGTTTAACACACCAAAGACAAACGTGGGGCTCGAACCAACAACCTTGAGATTAAGAATCTTATGCTCTTCCTTCTCAGTCAGCTATTTCTGGAACAACTCAAGTTGGATCGTGAGTTTGAGCCCGATCTTGAGATGTCTGTATTGCCAAACAACAGGGATGACACTTGCAGGTTAAATTATCTGTCAGAAGTGGGATTTCAACCCATGCCTCCAACTGGAGACCAGAAGATTCTTTACTGAGGATGTTGCTTTGTTTGGCAGGGTCGGTTGGTCTGGCACACAATGTTATGGTGCATAACGACTTCCAGCTGGACTCAAGAGGGCTTCGGTAAAGGGAATGCATGGGAGACTTTTGAGAAATGTAATCTATCTACTATAGCGTAACTCTTTAAAATTTCCAAGTATAGTGTGTGGAAATTAAGTACAAATTAATCTCATGATAAATCCTAGTCTAAAACACTGAAGCCCAACGTGGGGCTCGAACCCACGACCCTGAGATTAAGAGTCTCATGCTCTGCCGTCTGAGCTAGCTAGGCCTGGTACAGCAAAAGTATGGTTGTGAGTTCGAGCCCCATCTTCAGATATCTGTATTGGCAAACCACAGGGCTGAAACCTGCAAGTAAAAGTATCTGTCAGAAGTGGGATTTGAACCCACGCCTCCAATTGGAGACCAGAAGCCTCTTTACTGAGGAAGGAGTCAAGTCTTGAGTCTGGCGCCTTAGACCACTCGGCCATCCTGACAGCTGAATCTCAAGTTCTTTCTGGGGTTCATGTGTTAAATCTAACATCATGCGTTGCCTTGTTCGCCAGGGCCTGCTGTAGTCCACGTAACAAAAATGTTGTCATCGCCCTATGTAGGAAAGTGTCAGCACTTAATCTCTGTGGATGTCCTTGTGCATATTCATGCTCTGCCGTCTGAGGTAGCCGGGCCTGCTACAACAACAAAAGAGTAACATCATGTAGTTTAACACACCAAAGACAAACGTGGGGCTCAAACCGACAACCCTGAGATTAAGAATCTTATGCTCCTCCTTTTCAGTCAGCTAGGCCTGGAACAAGTCAAGTTGGATCGTGAGTTTGAGCCCGATCTTGAGATGTCTGTATTGCCAAACAACAGGGATGACACCTGCAGGTTAAATTATCTGTCAGAAGTGGGATTTCAACCCATGCCTCCAACTGGAGACCAGAAGATTCTTTACTGAGGATGTTGCTTTGTTTGGCAGGGTCGGTTGGTCTGGCACACAATGTTATGGTGCATAACGACTTCCAGCTGGACTCAAGAGGGCTTCGGTAAAGGGAATGCATGGGAGGCTTTTGAGAAATTTAATCTATCTACTATAGCGTAACTCTTTAAAATTTCCAAGTATAGTGTGTGGAAATTAAGTACAAATTAATCTCATGATAAATCCTAGTCTAAAACACAGAAGCCCAACGTGGGGCTCGAACCCACGACCCTGAGATTAAGAGTCTCATGCTCTGCAGTCTGAGCTAGCTAGGCCTGGTACAGCAAAAGTAGGGTTGTGAGTTTGAACCCCATCTTCAGATATCTGTATTGGCAAACCACAGGGCTGAAACCTGCAGGTAAAAGTATCTGTCAGAAGTGGGATTTGAACCCACGCCTCCAATTGGAGACCAGAAGCCTCTTTACTGAGGAAGGAGTCAAGTCTTGAGTCTGGCGCCTTAGACCACTCGGCCATCCTGACAGCTGAACCTCAAGTTCTTTCTGGGGTTCATGTGTTAAATCTAACATCATGCGTTGCCTTGTTCGCCAGGGCCTGCTGTAGTCCACGTAACAAACATTTTGTCATCGCCCTATGTAGGAAAGTGTCAGCACTTAATCTCTGTGGATGTCCTTGTGCATATTCATGCTCTGCCGTCTGAGGTAGCCGGGCCTGCTACAACAACAAAAGAGTAACATCATGTAGTTTAACACACCAAAGACAAACGTGGGGCCCGAACCGACAACCCTGAGATTAAGAATCTTATGCTCCTCCTTCTCAGTCAGCTAGGCCTGGAACAAGTCAAGTTGGATCGTGAGTTTGAGCCCGATCTTGAGATGTCTCTATTGCCAAACAACACGGATGACACCTGCAGGTTAAATTATCTGTCAGAAGTGGGATTTCAACCCATGCCTCCAACTGGAGACCAGAAGATTCTTTACTGAGGATGTTGCTTTGTTTGGCAGGGTCGGTTGGTCTGGCACACAATGTTATGGTGCATAACGACTTTCAGCTGGACTCAAGAGGGCTTCGGTAAAGGGAATGCATGGGAGGCTTTTGAGAAATTTAATCTATCTACTATAGCGTAACTCTTTAAAATTTCCAAGTATAGTGTGTGGAAATTAAGTACAAATTAATCTCATGATAAATCCTAGTCTAAAACACAGAAGCCCAACGTGGGGCTCGAACCCACGACCCTGAGATTAAGAGTCTCATGCTCTGCCGTCTGAGCTAGCTAGGCCTGGTACAGCAAACGTAGGGTTGTGAGTTCGAGCCCCATCTTCAGATATCTGTATTGGCAAACCACAGGGCTGAAACCTGCAGGTAAAAGTATCTGTCAGAAGTGGGATTTGAACCCACGCCTCCAATTGGAGACCAGAAGCCTCTTTACTGAGGAAGGAGTCAAGTCTTGAGTCTGGCGCCTTAGACCACTCGGCCATCCTGACAGCTGAATCTCAAGTTCTTTCTGGGGTTCATGTGTTAAATCTAACATCATGCGTTGCCTTGTTCGCCAGGGCCTGCTGTAGTCCACGTAACAAACATTTTGTCATCGCCCTATGTAGGAAAGGGTCAGCACTTAATCTCTGTGGATGTCCTTGTGCATATTCATGCTTTACATTACATTACATTACATTTCATTTAGCTGACGCTTTTATCCAAAGCGACTTACAATAAGTGCATTCTACCGTTTACAACAAGAATCAGAACAAGAATCACGAAGGTACAATTTCGACAAAAAGTTCAACTACAAAGTGCTATCAGTAAGAGCCATTTCAGTGCTACTAAAGTGCTACTTCCTTTATTCAAGGTATAGTCGGAAAAGATGTGTTTTTAGTTTGCGACGGAAGATGTAGAGACTTTCTGATGTCCTGATGTCAATGGGGAGCTCATTCCACCATCGAGGAACCAGGACAGAGAACAGTCGAGACTTTGTTGAGTGTTTAGCTCGCAGTGACGGAGCTACAAGCCGATTGGCAGAAGCCGAGCGGAGCGCACGAGTTGGGGTGTAAGGTTTTACCATGTCCTGGATGTAGACTGGACCAGATCTGTTCGTTGCACGGTACGCCAGTACCAATGTTTTGAAGCGGATGCGGGCGGCCACCGGTAACCAGTGAAGGTCGCGGAGGAGCGGAGTAGTGTGGGTGAATTTCGGGAGGTTAAAGACCAGTCGAGCTGCAGCATTCTGGATGAGCTGCAACGGTCGGATGGCACCAGCAGGTAGACCCGCCAGGAGGGAGTTGCAGTAGTCTAGGCGCGAGATGACCAGAGCCTGGACGAGAACCTGTGCCGCCTTCTGGGTGAGAAGTGGACGTATTCTCCTGATGTTGTGCAGCATGAATCTACAGGAACGAGTTGTTGCGGTAATGTTGGCAGTCAGGGAGAGTTGACTGTCAAGGGTCACACCGAGGTTCCTGGCAGTCGGGGTCGGGGCCAAGACTGAGTTGTTGAAAGTAATCGTCAGGTTGTGAGTGAGGGAGACTTTTCCTGGAAGGAAAAGTAATTCCGTCTTGTCAGGGTTAATTTTCAGGTGGTGTGCGGACATCCATTGTGAAATGTCAGTCAGACAAGCAGAGATTCGTGCTGCTATCTGTGTTTCCGATTGTGGAAACGAGAGGATCAGTTGGGTGTCATCAGCATAGCTATGGTAGGAAAAGCCATGCGAGCGAATGACGGAGCCAAGAGAGTTGGTGTACAGGGAGAAGAGGAGAGGACCGAGGACCGAGCCTTGAGGGACCCCAGTAGTGAGAGGACAAGGTTCAGACACAGATCCTCTCCAGGTTACCCGGTAGGTGCGATCACTGAGGTAGGATGAGAGGAGGGAGAGCGCAGTGCCTGAGATACCCAGGTCCTGGAGGGAGGAGATGAGGATCTGGTGGTTCACTGTGTCAAAGGCAGCAGAAAGGTCCAGAAGGATAAGGACAGAGGAGAGAGAGGCTTCTCTCGCAGTGTGAAGCTGCTCTGAGACAGCAAGGAGGGCAGTCTCTGTTGAGTGGCCTGCCTTGAATCCAGACTGGTGAGGGTCCAGAAGGTTGTTCTGGTGGAGGAAGGAGGAGACTTGGTTGAAGATAGCTCGCTCCAGGGTTTTGGAAAGAAAGGGAAGGAGAGAGACAGGTCTGTAGTTGTTGACTTCTGACGGGTCGAGAGTGGGTTTCTTCAGGAGAGGGTTAACTCTTGCCTCCTTCAGAGAGTTAGGGAAACAACCAGTTGAGAGGGAGGTGTTAATAAGATGGGTGAGAAAGGGAAGAAGGTCAGGAGCAATAGACTGGAGGATGTGAGATGGGATGGGGTCAAGGGGGCAGGTGGTTGGGCGGGCAGAGGATACCAAGGTAAGAACTTGGTTGGGGGACAGAGGGGTGAAAGAGGAAAGTGAAGGGGAGGCGGATAATGTTAATGGAGATGTAGTTATGGGCGGGGGATCAGTGAATGAGGAGCGTATGTCATCTATCTTTTTAGTAAAGTAGTCGACAAAGTGGTTCGGTAGAAGGGTGGAGGGAGGAGGAGGACAGGGGGGGTCAAGGAGGTTGGAAAAAATGGAGAAGAGTTTTTTGGGGTTAGAGAAAGAAGATTCAATTCTGGATTGGTAGAACAGGCTTTTGGCTGCAGAGATAGAGGCAGAGAAGGAGGCGAGAAGAGAGTGATAGGCGTGCAGGTCGTCTGCGTGTTTGGATTTTCGCCATTTCCTTTCTGATGCTCGCAAAGTGGCTCTCTGGGCACGGACCGGGTCTGACAACCACGGAGCTGGAGGGGAGTTGCGGACCTTACGTGTCGTAAGAGGACAGAGAGAATCAAGAGAGGAGGACAGAGTAGAGAGGAGAGTGTCCGTGGCAGAGTTCGGATGCATGAGTGAGAAAGAGTCGGTTGAAGGAAGGGCTGACAGAACAGACGAGGCCAGAGAGGAGGGAGAGAGGGAGCGAATGTTGCGACGGATAGGTGCAGAGTCTGTTGCTGTGGGAGGGTTGTCAGTTCCCAAGAGTGGGAGAGAGTAGGAGATGAAGAAGTGGTCTGAGACGTGAAGTGGAGTTACAGTGAGGTTAGATGTTGCGCAGTTTCTGGTGAAAATATAGTCAAGATGATTTCCAGCCTTGTGAGTCGGAGGTGAAGGACTGAGTGAGAGAGCGAAGGAAGATAGTAGGAGCACCAGGTCAGATGACTTCTCGGTCTGGATGTTAAAGTCACCTAGAAGAATGAGAGGGGGGCCGTTTTCTGGGAAATTTGATAGGAGGACGTCTAATTCTTCCAAGAAGTCTCCCAGGGAACCAGGTGGACGGTAGAGAACAACAATGTTCAGTTGAACCGGATGGGTAACCGTCACAGCATGAAGCTCAAAAGATAGTGGTGTAGACAGTGGAAGCGGGTAGAGAGAAAAACTCCATTTGGGGGAGATGAGTAGACCAGTACCACCACCCCGGCCAGTGGGCCTAGGTGTGTGGCTGAAGGAGAAGGCAGAGGAGAGAGCGGCAGGGGTAGATGTGTTGTCTGGTGTGATCCAGGTCTCAGTGAGAGCCAGGAAGTCCAGAGATTGCTTGATAGCAAAGCCAGAGATGAAGTCAGCCTTGCGGTTAGCTGACTGGCAGTTCCAGAGGCCTCCTGTGACGAGGTGTTGGGTTTGTGTGGAGCGGGTGGGATGAAGAAGCACGGAAGGATTTTGATGCAAGTAAGAACGAGTCCGAGGTCTGAAGTATCTACGAGGTGATATGTACACGGGTATGGGAGGGAAGCACATTTTCACAGGGAAGTGGTAATGCTCAGCCGCCCCCGAAGACTCCAACGAAAGACTCCTAAGTCTTTATTCTCCGAGTCTCCATACGATGAGTCTTCGCTGACGCTAAAGCTGACGCTTCAAAGCCACGCCTGCTTCTATACCGGTGTTAGCGATAATTATCTACAGCTGAGTTGACTCCGCCCCAGGTCTTTAGTGTGACGGCCACCAATCGAAAGTACTCTGGCTCAGGACAATAGCAGGGTTTCCCTTTAATCAGTGAGGTGAGAGTTTCCCAAGAACAGCTGCTTCTTGCCAAAAGTCAACAAGGACAGGATCTGTTTACCTCAAAAGTAGAAAGTAAAACCAGAGCCTAGTCCCAAGTACAGTAGGATTACAGAAGCAGACTTTAACCCTAGCTAGTTCAGTTGCGTTTAAGTCACTTGACCAAAGCAAAGTCCCGGCTCAAACAATTCAGACAGAAATGACAGTACAGATTAACAGTCTACTAGAAATAGTCTAGTAGAGATAGTTCCACAAATAGTAGAACCAATACAGCAAGTACAATAGGAATATAGCAGAGAAACCTCTTTAGAGAATGTACTCAGCCAAGATCCAAGAAGTCCAGTAGTCTTGAGGAATCACCAGTAGAGAGATGCACACTCATGCTCTGCCGTCTGAGGTAGCCGGGCCTGCTACAACAACAAAAGAGTAACATCATGTAGTTTAACACACCAAAGACAAACGTGGGGCTCGAACTGACAACCCTGAGATTAAGAATCTTATGCTCTTCCTTCTCAGTCAGCTAGGCCTGGAACAAGTCAAGTTGGATCGTGAGTTTGAGCCCGATCTTGAGATGTCTCTATTGCCAAACAACACGGCTGACACCTGCAGGTTAAATTATCTGTCAGAAGTGGGATTTCAACCCATGCCTCCAACTGGAGACCAGAAGATTATTTACTGAGGATGTTGCTTTGTTTGGCAGGGTCGGTTGGTCTGGCACACAATGTTATGGTGCATAACGACTTCCAGCTGGACTCAAGAGGGCTTCGGTAAATAGAATGCATGGGAGACTTTTGAGAAATGTAATCTATCTACTATAGCGTAACTCTTTAAAATTTCCAAGTATAGTGTGTGGAAATTAAGTACAAATTAATCTCATGATAAATCCTAGTCTAAAACACTGAAACCCAACGTGGGGCTCGAACCCACGACCCTGAGATTAAGAGTCTCATGCTCTGCCGTCTGAGCTAGCTAGGCCTGGTACAGCAAAAGTAGGGTTGTGAGTTCGAGCCCCATCTTCAGATATCTGTATTGGCAAACCACAGGGCTGAAACCTGCAGGTAAAATTATCTGTCAGAAGTGGGATTTGAACCCACGCCCCCAATTGGAGACCAGAAGCCTCTTTACTGAGGAAGGAATCAAGTCTTGAGTCTGGCGCCTTAGACCACTCGGCCATCCTGACAGCTGAATCTCAAGTTCTTTCTGGGGTTCATGTGTTAAATCTAACATCATGCGTTGCCTTGTTCGCCAGGGCCTGCTGTAGTCCACGTAACAAAAATGTTGTCATCGCCCTATGTAGGTAAGGGTCAGCACTTAATCTCTGTGGATGTCCTTGTGCATATTCATGCTCTGCCGTCTGAGCTAGCTAGGCCTGGTACAGCAAAAGTAGGGTTGTGAGTTCGAGCCCCATCTTCAGATATCTGTATTGGCAAACCACAGGGCTGAAACCTGCAGGTAAAAGTGTCTGCCAGAAGGGTCAGCACTTAATCTCTGTGGATGTCCTTGTGCATATTCATGCTCTGCCGTCTGAGGTAGCCGGGCCTGCTACAACAACAAAAGAGTAACATCATGTAGTTTAACACACCAAAGACAAACGTGGGGCTCGAACCGACAACCCTGAGATTAAGAATCTTATGCTCCTCCTTCTCAGTCAGCTAGGCCTGGAACAAGTCAAGATGGATCGTGAGTTTGAGCCCGATCTTGAGATGTCTCTATTGCCAAACAACACGGATGACACCTGCAGGTTAAATTATCTGTCAGAAGTGGGATTTCAACCCATGCCTCCAACTGGAGACCAGAAGATTCTTTACTGAGGATGTTGCTTTGTTTGGCAGGGTCGGTTGGTCTGGCACACAATGTTATGGTGCATAACGACTTTCAGCTGGACTCAAGAGGGCTTCGGTAAAGGGAATGCATGGGAGGCTTTTGAGAAATTTAATCTATCTACTATAGCGTAACTCTTTAAAATTTCCAAGTATAGTGTGTGGAAATTAAGTACAAATTAATCTCATGATAAATCCTAGTCTAAAACACAGAAGCCCAACGTGGGGCTCGAACCCACGACCCTGAAATTAAGAGTCTCATGCTCTGCCGTCTGAGCTAGCTAGGCCTGGTACAGCAAAAGTAGGGTTGTGAGTTTGAACCCCATCTTCAGATATCTGTATTGGCAAACCACAGGGCTGAAACCTGCAGGTAAAAGTATCTGTCAGAAGTGGGATTTGAACTCACGCCTCCAATTGGAGACCAGAAGCCTCTTTACTGAGGAAGGAGTCAAGTCTTTAGTTTGGCGCCCTTAGACCACTCGGCCATCCTGACAGCTGAACCTCAAGTTCTTTGTGGGGTTCATGTGTTAAATCTAACATCATGCGTTGCCTTGTTCGCCAGGGCCTGCTGTAGTCCACGTAACAAACATTTTGTCATCGCCCTATGTAGGAAAGTGTCAGCACTTAATCTCTGTGGATGTCCTTGTGCATATTCATGCTCTGCCGTCTGAGGTAGCCGGGCCTGCTACAACAACAAAAGAGTAACATCATGTAGTTTAACACACCAAAGACAAACGTGGGGCTCGAACCGACAACCCTGAGATTAAGAATCTTATGCTCCTCCTTCTCAGTCAGCTAGGCCTGGAACAAGTCAAGTTGGATCGTGAGTTTGAGCCCGATCTTGAGATGTCTCTATTGCCAAACAACACGGATGACACCTGCAGGTTAAATTATCTGTCAGAAGTGGGATTTCAACCCATGCCTCCAACTGGAGACCAGAAGATTCTTTACTGAGGATGTTGCTTTGTTTGGCAGGGTCGGTTGGTCTGGCACACAATGTTATGGTGCATAACGACTTCCAGCTGGACTCAAGAGGGCTTCGGTAAAGGGAATGCATGGGAGACTTTTGAGAAATGTAATCTATCTACTATAGCGTAACTCTTTAAAATTTCCAAGTATAGTGTGTGGAAATTAAGTACAAATTAATCTCATGATAAATCCTAGTCTAAAACACTGAAGCCCAACGTGGGGCTCGAACCCACGACCCTGAGATTAAGAGTCTCATGCTCTGCCGTCTGAGCTAGCTAGGCCTGGTACAGCAAAAGTAGGGTTGTGAGTTCGAGCCCCATCTTCAGATATCTGTATTGGCAAACCACAGGGCTGAAACCTGCAAGTAAAAGTATCTGTCAGAAGTGGGATTTGAACCCACGCCTCCAACTGGAGACCAGAAGCCTCTTTACTGAGGAAGGAGTCAAGTCTTGAGTCTGGCGCCTTAGACCACTCAGCCATCCTGACAGCTGAATCTCAAGTTCTTTCTGGGGTTCATGTGTTAAATCTAACATCATGCGTTGCCTTGTTCGCCAGGGCCTGCTGTAGTCCACGTAACAAAAATGTTGTCATCGCCCTATGTAGGAAAGGGTCAGCACTTAATCTCTGTGGATGTCCTTGTGCATATTCATGCTCTGCCGTCTGAGGTAGCCGGGCCTGCTACAACAACAAAAGAGTAACATCATGTAGTTTAACACACCAAAGACAAACGTGGGGCTCGAACCAACAACCTTGAGATTAAGAATCTTATGCTCTTCCTTCTCAGTCAGCTATTTCTGGAACAACTCAAGTTGGATCGTGAGTTTGAGCCCGATCTTGAGATGTCTGTATTGCCAAACAACAGGGATGACACTTGCAGGTTAAATTATCTGTCAGAAGTGGGATTTCAACCCATGCCTCCAACTGGAGACCAGAAGATTCTTTACTGAGGATGTTGCTTTGTTTGGCAGGGTCGGTTGGTCTGGCACACAATGTTATGGTGCATAACGACTTCCAGCTGGACTCAAGAGGGCTTCGGTAAAGGGAATGCATGGGAGACTTTTGAGAAATGTAATCTATCTACTATAGCGTAACTCTTTAAAATTTCCAAGTATAGTGTGTGGAAATTAAGTACAAATTAATCTCATGATAAATCCTAGTCTAAAACACTGAAGCCCAACGTGGGGCTCGAACCCACGACCCTGAGATTAAGAGTCTCATGCTCTGCCGTCTGAGCTAGCTAGGCCTGGTACAGCAAAAGTATGGTTGTGAGTTCGAGCCCCATCTTCAGATATCTGTATTGGCAAACCACAGGGCTGAAACCTGCAAGTAAAAGTATCTGTCAGAAGTGGGATTTGAACCCACGCCACCAATTGGAGACTAGAAGCCTCTTTACTGAGGAAGGAGTCAAGTCTTGAGTCTGGCGCCATAGACCACTCGGCCATCCTGACAGCTGAATCTCAAGTTCTTTGTGGGGTTCATGTGTTAAATCTAACATCATGCGTTGCCTCGTTCGCCAGGGCCTGCTGTAGTCCACGTAACAAACATTTTGTCATCGCCCTATGTAGGAAAGGGTCAGCACTTAATCTCTGTGGATGTCCTTGTGCATATTCATGCTCTGCCGTCTGAGGTAGCCGGGCCTGCTACAACAACAAAAGAGTAACATCATGTAGTTTAACACACCAAAGACAAACGTGGGGCTCGAACCAACAACCTTGAGATTAAGAATCTTATGCTCTTCCTTCTCAGTCAGCTATTTCTGGAACAACTCAAGTTGGATCGTGAGTTTGAGCCCGATCTTGAGATGTCTGTATTGCCAAACAACAGGGATGACACTTGCAGGTTAAATTATCTGTCAGAAGTGGGATTTCAACCCATGCCTCCAACTGGAGACCAGAAGATTCTTTACTGAGGATGTTGCTTTGTTTGGCAGGGTCGGTTGGTCTGGCACACAATGTTATGGTGCATAACGACTTCCAGCTGGACTCAAGAGGGCTTCGGTAAAGGGAATGCATGGGAGACTTTTGAGAAATGTAATCTATCTACTATAGCGTAACTCTTTAAAATTTCCAAGTATAGTGTGTGGAAATTAAGTACAAATTAATCTCATGATAAATCCTAGTCTAAAACACTGAAGCCCAACGTGGGGCTCGAACCCACGACCCTGAGATTAAGAGTCTCATGCTCTGCCGTCTGAGCTAGCTAGGCCTGGTACAGCAAAAGTAGGGTTGTGAGTTCGAGCCCCATCTTCAGATATCTGTATTGGCAAACCACAGGGCTGAAACCTGCAAGTAAAAGTATCTGTCAGAAGTGGGATTTGAACCCACGCCTCCAACTGGAGACCAGAAGCCTCTTTACTGAGGAAGGAGTCAAGTCTTGAGTCTGGCGCCTTAGACCACTCGGCCATCCTGACAGCTGAATCTCAAGTTCTTTCTGGGGTTCATGTGTTAAATCTAACATCATGCGTTGCCTTGTTCGCCAGGGCCTGCTGTAGTCCACGTAACAAAAATGTTGTCATCGCCCTATGTAGGAAAGGGTCAGCACTTAATCTCTGTGGATGTCCTTGTGCATATTCATGCTCTGCCGTCTGAGGTAGCCGGGCCTGCTACAACAACAAAAGAGTAACATCATGTAGTTTAACACACCAAAGACAAACGTGGGGCTCGAACCAACAACCTTGAGATTAAGAATCTTATGCTCTTCCTTCTCAGTCAGCTATTTCTGGAACAACTCAAGTTGGATCGTGAGTTTGAGCCCGATCTTGAGATGTCTGTATTGCCAAACAACAGGGATGACACTTGCAGGTTAAATTATCTGTCAGAAGTGGGATTTCAACCCATGCCTCCAACTGGAGACCAGAAGATTCTTTACTGAGGATGTTGCTTTGTTTGGCAGGGTCGGTTGGTCTGGCACACAATGTTATGGTGCATAACGACTTCCAGCTGGACTCAAGAGGGCTTCGGTAAAGGGAATGCATGGGAGACTTTTGAGAAATGTAATCTATCTACTATAGCGTAACTCTTTAAAATTTCCAAGTATAGTGTGTGGAAATTAAGTACAAATTAATCTCATGATAAATCCTAGTCTAAAACACTGAAGCCCAACGTGGGGCTCGAACCCACGACCCTGAGATTAAGAGTCTCATGCTCTGCCGTCTGAGCTAGCTAGGCCTGGTACAGCAAAAGTATGGTTGTGAGTTCGAGCCCCATCTTCAGATATCTGTATTGGCAAACCACAGGGCTGAAACCTGCAAGTAAAAGTATCTGTCAGAAGTGGGATTTGAACCCACGCCACCAATTGGAGACTAGAAGCCTCTTTACTGAGGAAGGAGTCAAGTCTTGAGTCTGGCGCCTTAGACCACTCGGCCATCCTGACAGCTGAATCTCAAGTTCTTTGTGGGGTTCATGTGTTAAATCTAACATCATGCGTTGCCTCGTTCGCCAGGGCCTGCTGTAGTCCACGTAACAAACATTTTGTCATCGCCCTATGTAGGAAAGGGTCAGCACTTAATCTCTGTGGATGTCCTTGTGCATATTCATGCTCTGCCGTCTGAGGTAGCCGGGCCTGCTACAACAACAAAAGAGTAACATCATGTAGTTTAACACACCAAAGACAAACGTGGGGCTCGAACCAACAACCTTGAGATTAAGAATCTTATGCTCTTCCTTCTCAGTCAGCTATTTCTGGAACAACTCAAGTTGGATCGTGAGTTTGAGCCCGATCTTGAGATGTCTGTATTGCCAAACAACAGGGATGACACTTGCAGGTTAAATTATCTGTCAGAAGTGGGATTTCAACCCATGCCTCCAACTGGAGACCAGAAGATTCTTTACTGAGGATGTTGCTTTGTTTGGCAGGGTCGGTTGGTCTGGCACACAATGTTATGGTGCATAACGACTTCCAGCTGGACTCAAGAGGGCTTCGGTAAAGGGAATGCATGGGAGACTTTTGAGAAATGTAATCTATCTACTATAGCGTAACTCTTTAAAATTTCCAAGTATAGTGTGTGGAAATTAAGTACAAATTAATCTCATGATAAATCCTAGTCTAAAACACTGAAGCCCAACGTGGGGCTCGAACCCACGACCCTGAGATTAAGAGTCTCATGCTCTGCCGTCTGAGCTAGCTAGGCCTGGTACAGCAAAAGTAGGGTTGTGAGTTCGAGCCCCATCTTCAGATATCTGTATTGGCAAACCACAGGGCTGAAACCTGCAAGTAAAAGCATCTGTCAGAAGTGGGATTTGAACCCACACCTCCAATTGGAGACCAGAAGCCTCTTTACTGAGGAAGGAGTCAAGTCTTGAGTCTGGCGCCTTAGACCACTCGGCCATCCTGACAGCTGAATCTCAAGTTCTTTCTGGGGTTCATGTGTTAAATCTAACATCATGCGTTGCCTTGTTCGCCAGGGCCTGCTGTAGTCCACGTAACAAAAATGTTGTCATCGCCCTATGTAGGAAAGGGTCAGCACTTAATCTCTGTGGATGTCCTTGTGCATATTCATGCTCTGCCGTCTGAGGTAGCCGGGCCTGCTACAACAACAAAAGAGTAACATCATGTAGTTTAACACACCAAAGACAAACGTGGGGCTCGAACCAACAACCTTGAGATTAAGAATCTTATGCTCTTCCTTCTCAGTCAGCTATTTCTGGAACAACTCAAGTTGGATCGTGAGTTTGAGCCCGATCTTGAGATGTCTGTATTGCCAAACAACAGGGATGACACCTGCAGGTTAAATTATCTGTCAGAAGTGGGATTTCAACCCATGCCTCCAACTGGAGACCAGAAGATTCTTTACTGAGGATGTTGCTTTGTTTGGCAGGGTCGGTTGGTCTGGCACACAATGTTATGGTGCATAACGACTTCCAGCTGGACTCAAGAGGGCTTCGGTAAAGGGAATGCATGGGAGGCTTTTGAGAAATTTAATCTATCTACTATAGCGTAACTCTTTAAAATTTCCAAGTATAGTGTGTGGAAATTAAGTACAAATTAATCTCATGATAAATCCTAGTCTAAAACACAGAAGCCCAACGTGGGGCTCGAACCCACGACCCTGAGATTAAGAGTCTCATGCTCTGCCGTCTGAGCTAGCTAGGCCTGGTACAGCAAACGTAGGGTTGTGAGTTCGAGCCCCATCTTCAGATATCTGTATTGGCAAACCACAGGGCTGAAACCTGCAGGTAAAAGTATCTGTCAGAAGTGGGATTTGAACCCACGCCTCCAATTGGAGACCAGAAGCCTCTTTACTGAGGAAGGAGTCAAGTCTTGAGTCTGGCGCCTTAGACCACTCGGCCATCCTGACAGCTGAATCTCAAGTTCTTTGTGGGGTTCATGTGTTAAATCTAACATCATGCGTTGCCTCGTTCGCCAGGGCCTGCTGTAGTCCACGTAACAAACATTTTGTCATCGCCCTATGTAGGAAAGGGTCAGCACTTAATCTCTGTGGATGTCCTTGTGCATATTCATGCTCTGCCGTCTGAGGTAGCCGGGCCTGCTACAACAACAAAAGAGTAACATCATGTAGTTTAACACACCAAAGACAAACGTGGGGCTCGAACCGACAACCCTGAGATTAAGAATCTTATGCTCCTCCTTCTCAGTCAGCTAGGCCTGGAACAAGTCAAGTTGGATTGTGAGTTTGAGCCCGATCTTGAGATGTCTGTATTGCCAAACAACAGGGATGACACTTGCAGGTTAAATTATCTGTCAGAAGTGGGATTTCAACCCATGCCTCCAACTGGAGACCAGAAGATTCTTTACTGAGGATGTTGCTTTGTTTGGCAGGGTCGGTTGGTCTGGCACACAATGTTATGGTGCATAACGACTTCCAGCTGGACTCAAGAGGGCTTCGGTAAAGGGAATGCATGGGAGACTTTTGAGAAATGTAATCTATCTACTATAGCGTAACTCTTTAAAATTTCCAAGTATAGTGTGTGGAAATTAAGTACAAATTAATCTCATGATAAATCCTAGTCTAAAACACTGAAGCCCAACGTGGGGCTCGAACCCACGACCCTGAGATTAAGAGTCTCATGCTCTGCCGTCTGAGCTAGCTAGGCCTGGTACAGCAAAAGTAGGGTTGTGAGTTCGAGCCCCATCTTCAGATATCTGTATTGGCAAACCACAGGGCTGAAACCTGCAAGTAAAAGTATCTGTCAGAAGTGGGATTTGAACCCACACCTCCAATTGGAGACCAGAAGCCTCTTTACTGAGGAAGGAGTCAAGTCTTGAGTCTGGCGCCTTAGACCACTCGGCCATCCTGACAGCTGAATCTCAAGTTCTTTCTGGGGTTCATGTGTTAAATCTAACATCATGCGTTGCCTTGTTCGCCAGGGCCTGCTGTAGTCCACGTAACAAAAATGTTGTCATCGCCCTATGTAGGAAAGTGTCAGCACTTAATCTCTGTGGATGTCCTTGTGCATATTCATGCTCTGCCGTCTGAGGTAGCCGGGCCTGCTACAACAACAAAAGAGTAACATCATGTAGTTTAACACACCAAAGACAAACGTGGGGCTCGAACCAACAACCTTGAGATTAAGAATCTTATGCTCTTCATTCTCAGTCAGCTATTTCTGGAACAACTCAAGTTGGATCGTGAGTTTGAGCCCGATCTTGAGATGTCTGTATTGCCAAACAACAGGGATGACACTTGCAGGTTAAATTATCTGTCAGAAGTGGGATTTCAACCCATGCCTCCAACTGGAGACCAGAAGATTCTTTACTGAGGATGTTGCTTTGTTTGGCAGGGTCGGTTGGTCTGGCACACAATGTTATGGTGCATAACGACTTCCAGCTGGACTCAAGAGGGCTTCGGTAAAGGGAATGCATGGGAGACTTTTGAGAAATGTAATCTATCTACTATAGCGTAACTCTTTAAAATTTCCAAGTATAGTGTGTGGAAATTAAGTACAAATTAATCTCATGATAAATCCTAGTCTAAAACACTGAAGCCCAACGTGGGGCTCGAACCCACGACCCTGAGATTAAGAGTCTCATGCTCTGCATTCTGAGCTAGCTAGGCCTGGTACAGCAAAAGTAGGGTTGTGAGTTCGAGCCCCATCTTCAGATATCTGTATTGGCAAACCACAGGGCTGAAACCTGCAAGTAAAAGTATCTGTCAGAAGTGGGATTTGAACCCACGCCTCCAATTGGAGACCAGAAGCCTCTTTACTGAGGAAGGAGTCAAGTCTTGAGTCTGGCGCCTTAGACCACTCGGCCATCCTGACAGCTGAATCTCAAGTTCTTTCTGGGGTTCATGTGTTAAATCTAAAATCATGCGTTGCCTTGTTCGCCAGGGCTTGCTGTAGTCCACGTAACAAAAATGTTGTCATCGCCCTATGTAGGAAAGGGTCAGCACTTAATCTCTGTGGATGTCCTTGTGCATATTCATGCTCTGCCGTCTGAGGTAGCCGGGCCTGCTACAACAACAAAAGAGTAACATCATGTAGTTTAACACACCAAAGACAAACGTGGGGCTCGAACCAACAACCTTGAGATTAAGAATCTTATGCTCTTCCTTCTCAGTCAGCTATTTCTGGAACAACTCAAGTTGGATCGTGAGTTTGAGCCCGATCTTGAGATGTCTGTATTGCCAAACAACAGGGATGACACTTGCAGGTTAAATTATCTGTCAGAAGTGGGATTTCAACCCATGCCTCCAACTGGAGACCAGAAGATTCTTTACTGAGGATGTTGCTTTGTTTGGCAGGGTCGGTTGGTCTGGCACACAATGTTATGGTGCATAACGACTTCCAGCTGGACTCAAGAGGGCTTCGGTAAAGGGAATGCATGGGAGACTTTTGAGAAATGTAATCTATCTACTATAGCGTAACTCTTTAAAATGTCCAAGTATAGTGTGTGGAAATTAAGTACAAATTAATCTCATGATAAATCCTAGTCTAAAACACTGAAGCCCAACGTGGGGCTCGAACCCACGACCCTGAGATTAAGAGTCTCATGCTCTGCATTCTGAGCTAGCTAGGCCTGGTACAGCAAAAGTAGGGTTGTGAGTTCGAGCCCCATCTTCAGATATCTGTATTGGCAAACCACAGGGCTGAAACCTGCAAGTAAAAGTATCTGTCAGAAGTGGGATTTGAACCCACGCCTCCAATTGGAGACCAGAAGCCTCTTTACTGAGGAAGGAGTCAAGTCTTGAGTCTGGCGCCTTAGACCACTCGGCCATCCTGACAGCTGAATCTCAAGTTCTTTCTGGGGTTCATGTGTTAAATCTAACATCATGCGTTGCCTTGTTCGCCAGGGCTTGCTGTAGTCCACGTAACAAAAATGTTGTCATCGCCCTATGTAGGAAAGGGTCAGCACTTAATCTCTGTGGATGTCCTTGTGCATATTCATGCTCTGCCGTCTGAGGTAGCCGGGCCTGCTACAACAACAAAAGAGTAACATCATGTAGTTTAACACACCAAAGACAAACGTGGGGCTCGAACCAACAACCTTGAGATTAAGAATCTTATGCTCTTCCTTCTCAGTCAGCTATTTCTGGAACAACTCAAGTTGGATCGTGAGTTTGAGCCCGATCTTGAGATGTCTGTATTGCCAAACAACAGGGATGACACTTGCAGGTTAAATTATCTGTCAGAAGTGGGATTTCAACCCATGCCTCCAACTGGAGACCAGAAGATTCTTTACTGAGGATGTTGCTTTGTTTGGCAGGGTCGGTTGGTCTGGCACACAATGTTATGGTGCATAACGACTTCCAGCTGGACTCAAGAGGGCTTCGGTAAAGGGAATGCATGGGAGACTTTTGAGAAATGTAATCTATCTACTATAGCGTAACTCTTTAAAATTTCCAAGTATAGTGTGTGGAAATTAAGTACAAATTAATCTCATGATAAATCCTAGTCTAAAACACTGAAGCCCAACGTGGGGCTCGAACCCACGACCCTGAGATTAAGAGTCTCATGCTCTGCCGTCTGAGCTAGCTAGGCCTGGTACAGCAAAAGTAGGGTTGTGAGTTCGAGCCCCATATTCAGATATCTGTATTGTCAAACCACAGGGCTGAAACCTGCAGGTAAAAGTATCTGTCAGAAGTGGGATTTGAACCCACGCCTCCAATTGGAGACCAGAAGCCTCTTTACTGAGGAAGGAGTCAAGTCTTGAGTCTGGCGCCTTAGACCACTCGGCCATCCTGACAGCTGAATCTCAAGTTCTTTCTGGGGTTCATGTGTTAAATCTAACATCATGCGTTGCCTTGTTCGCCAGGGCCTGCTGTAGTCCACGTAACAAAAATGTTGTCATCGCCCTATGTAGGAATGGGTCAGCACTTAATCTCTGTGGATGTCCTTGTGCATATTCATGCTCTGCCGTCTGAGGTAGCCGGGCCTGCTACAACAACAAAAGAGTAACATCATGTAGTTTAACACACCAAAGACAAACGTGGGGCTCAAACCGACAACCCTGAGATTAAGAATCTTATGCTCCTCCTTTTCAGTCAGCTAGGCCTGGAACAAGTCAAGTTGGATCGTGAGTTTGAGCCCGATCTTGAGATGTCTGTATTGCCAAACAACAGGGATGACACCTGCAGGTTAAATTATCTGTCAGAAGTGGGATTTCAACCCATGCCTCCAACTGGAGACCAGAAGATTCTTTACTGAGGATGTTGCTTTGTTTGGCAGGGTCGGTTGGTCTGGCACACAATGTTATGGTGCATAACGACTTCCAGCTGGACTCAAGAGGGCTTCGGTAAAGGGAATGCATGGGAGGCTTTTGAGAAATTTAATCTATCTACTATAGCGTAACTCTTTAAAATTTCCAAGTATAGTGTGTGGAAATTAAGTACAAATTAATCTCATGATAAATCCTAGTCTAAAACACAGAAGCCCAACGTGGGGCTCGAACCCACGACCCTGAGATTAAGAGTCTCATGCTCTGCCGTCTGAGCTAGCTAGGCCTGGTACAGCAAAAGTAGGGTTGTGAGTTTGAACCCCATCTTCAGATATCTGTATTGGCAAACCACAGGGCTGAAACCTGCAGGTAAAAGTATCTGTCAGAAGTGGGATTTGAACCCACGCCTCCAATTGGAGACCAGAAGCCTCTTTACTGAGGAAGGAGTCAAGTCTTGAGTCTGGCGCCTTAGACCACTCGGCCATCCTGACAGCTGAACCTCAAGTTCTTTGTGGGGTTCATGTGTTAAATCTAACATCATGCGTTGCCTTGTTCGCCAGGGCCTGCTGTAGTCCACGTAACAAACATTTTGTCATCGCCCTATGTAGGAAAGTGTCAGCACTTAATCTCTGTGGATGTCCTTGTGCATATTCATGCTCTGCCGTCTGAGGTAGCCGGGCCTGCTACAACAACAAAAGAGTAACATCATGTAGTTTAACACACCAAAGACAAACGTGGGGCTCGAACCGACAACCCTGAGATTAAGAATCTTATGCTCCTCCTTCTCAGTCAGCTAGGCCTGGAACAAGTCAAGTTGGATCGTGAGTTTGAGCCCGATCTTGAGATGTCTCTATTGCCAAACAACACGGATGACACCTGCAGGTTAAATTATCTGTCAGAAGTGGGATTTCAACCCATGCCTCCAACTGGAGACCAGAAGATTCTTTACTGAGGATGTTGCTTTGTTTGGCAGGGTCGGTTGGTCTGGCACACAATGTTATGGTGCATAACGACTTTCAGCTGGACTCAAGAGGGCTTCGGTAAAGGGAATGCATGGGAGGCTTTTGAGAAATTTAATCTATCTACTATAGCGTAACTCTTTAAAATTTCCAAGTATAGTGTGTGGAAATTAAGTACAAATTAATCTCATGATAAATCCTAGTCTAAAACACAGAAGCCCAACGTGGGGCTTGAACCCACGACCCTGAGATTAAGAGTCTCATGCTCTGCCGTCTGAGCTAGCTAGGCCTGGTACAGCAAAAGTAGGGTTGTGAGTTCGAACCCCATCTTCAGATATCTGTATTGGCAAACCACAGGGCTGAAACCTGCAGGTAAAAGTATCTGTCAGAAGTGGGATTTGAACCCACGCCTCCAATTGGAGACCAGAAGCCTCTTTACTGAGGAATGAGTCAAGTCTTGAGTCTGGCGCCTTAGACCACTCGGCCATCCTGACAGCTGAATCTCAAGTTCTTTCTGGGGTTCATGTGTTAAATCTAACATCATGCGTTGCCTTGTTCGCCAGGGCCTGCTGTAGTCCACGTAACAAAAATGTTGTCATCGCCCTATGTAGGAAAGGGTCAGCACTTAATCTCTGTGGATGTCCTTGTGCATATTCATGCTCTGCCGTCTGAGGTAGCCGGGCCTGCTACAACAACAAAAGAGTAACATCATGTAGTTTAACACACCAAAGACAAACGTGGGGCTCGAACCAACAACCTTGAGATTAAGAATCTTATGCTCTTCCTTCTCAGTCAGCTATTTCTGGAACAACTCAAGTTGGATCGTGAGTTTGAGCCCGATCTTGAGATGTCTGTATTGCCAAACAACAGGGATGACACTTGCAGGTTAAATTATCTGTCAGAAGTGGGATTTCAACCCATGCCTCCAACTGGAGACCAGAAGATTCTTTACTGAGGATGTTGCTTTGTTTGGCAGGGTCGGTTGGTCTGGCACACAATGTTATGGTGCATAACGACTTCCAGCTGGACTCAAGAGGGCTTCGGTAAAGGGAATGCATGGGAGACTTTTGAGAAATGTAATCTATCTACTATAGCGTAACTCTTTAAAATTTCCAAGTATAGTGTGTGGAAATTAAGTACAAATTAATCTCATGATAAATCCTAGTCTAAAACACTGAAGCCCAACGTGGGGCTCGAACCCACGACCCTGAGATTAAGAGTCTCATGCTCTGCCGTCTGAGCTAGCTAGGCCTGGTACAGCAAAAGTAGGGTTGTGAGTTCGAACCCCATCTTCAGATATCTGTATTGGCAAACCACAGGGCTGAAACCTGCAGGTAAAAGTATCTGTCAGAAGTGGGATTTGAACCCACGCCTCCAATTGGAGACCAGAAGCCTCTTTACTGAGGAAGGAGTCAAGTCTTGAGTCTGGCGCCTTAGACCACTCGGCCTTCCTGACAGCTGAATCTCAAGTTCTTTCTGGGGTTCATGTGTTAAATCTAACATCATGCGTTGCCTTGTTCGCCAGGGCCTGCTGTAGTCCACGTAACAAAAATGTTGTCATCGCCCTATGTAGGAAAGGGTCAGCACTTAATCTCTGTGGATGTCCTTGTGCATATTCATGCTCTGCCGTCTGAGGTAGCCGGGCCTGCTACAACAACAAAAGAGTAACATCATGTAGTTTAACACACCAAAGACAAACGTGGGGCTCGAACCAACAACCTTGAGATTAAGAATCTTATGCTCTTCCTTCTCAGTCAGCTATTTCTGGAACAACTCAAGTTGGATCGTGAGTTTGAGCCCGATCTTGAGATGTCTGTATTGCCAAACAACAGGGATGACACTTGCAGGTTAAATTATCTGTCAGAAGTGGGATTTCAACCCATGCCTCCAACTGGAGACCAGAAGATTCTTTACTGAGGATGTTGCTTTGTTTGGCAGGGTCGGTTGGTCTGGCACACAATGTTATGGTGCATAACGACTTCCAGCTGGACTCAAGAGGGCTTCGGTAAAGGGAATGCATGGGAGACTTTTGAGAAATGTAATCTATCTACTATAGCGTAACTCTTTAAAATTTCCAAGTATAGTGTGTGGAAATTAAGTACAAATTAATCTCATGATAAATCCTAGTCTAAAACACTGAAGCCCAACGTGGGGCTCGAACCCACGACCCTGAGATTAAGAGTCTCATGCTCTGCCATCTGAGCTAGCTAGGCCTGGTACAGCAAAAGTAGGGTTGTGAGTTCGAGCCCCATCTTCAGATATCTGTATTGGCAAACCACAGGTCTGAAACCTGCAAGTAAAAGTATCTGTCAGAAGTGGGATTTGAACCCACGCCTCCAATTGGAGACCAGAAGCCTCTTTACTGAGGAAGGAGTCAAGTCTTGAGTCTGGCGCCTTAGACCACTCGGCCATCCTGACAGCTGAATCTCAATTTCTTTCTGGGGTTCATGTGTTAAATCTAACATCATGCGTTGCCTTGTTCGCCAGGGCCTGCTGTAGTCCATGTAACAAAAATGTTGTCATCGCCCTATGTAGGAAAGTGTCAGCACTTAATCTCTGTGGATGTCCTTGTGCATATTCATGCTCTGCCGTCTGAGGTAGCCGGGCCTGCTACAACAACAAAAGAGTAACATCATGTAGTTTAACACACCAAAGACAAACGTGGGGCTCAAACCGACAACCCTGAGATTAAGAATCTTATGCTCCTCCTTTTCAGTCAGCTAGGCCTGGAACAAGTCAAGTTGGATCGTGAGTTTGAGCCCGATCTTGAGATGTCTGTATTGCCAAACAACAGGGATGACACCTGCAGGTTAAATTATCTGTCAGAAGTGGGATTTCAACCCATGCCTCCAACTGGAGACCAGAAGATTCTTTACTGAGGATGTTGCTTTGTTTGGCAGGGTCGGTTGGTCTGGCACACAATGTTATGGTGCATAACGACTTCCAGCTGGACTCAAGAGGGCTTCGGTAAAGGGAATGCATGGGAGACTTTTGAGAAATGTAATCTATCTACTATAGCGTAACTCTTTAAAATTTCCAAGTATAGTGTGTGGAAATTAAGTACAAATTAATCTCATGATAAATCCTAGTCTAAAACACTGAAGCCCAACGTGGGGCTCGAACCCACGACCCTGAGATTAAGAGTCTCATGATCTGCCGTCTGAGCTAGCTAGGCCTGGTACAGCAAAAGTAGGGTTGTGAGTTCGAGCCCCATCTTCAGATATCTGTATTGGCAAACCACAGGGCTGAAACCTGCAAGTAAAAGTATCTGTCAGAAGTGGGATTTGAACCCACGCCTCCAATTGGAGACCAGAAGCCTCTTTACTGAGGAAGGAGTCAAGTCTTGAGTCTGGCGCCTTAGACCACTCGGCCATCCTGACAGCTGAATCTCAAGTTCTTTCTGGGGTTCATGTGTTAAATCTAACATCATGCGTTGCCTTGTTCGCCAGGGCCTGCTGTAGTCCACGTAACAAAAATGTTGTCATCGCCCTATGTAGGAAAGGGTCAGCACTTAATCTCTGTGGATGTCCTTGTGCATATTCATGCTCTGCCGTCTGAGGTAGCCGGGCCTGCTACAACAACAAAAGAGTAACATCATGTAGTTTAACACACCAAAGACAAACGTGGGGCTCGAACCAACAACCTTGAGATTAAGAATCTTATGCTCTTCCTTCTCAGTCAGCTATTTCTGGAACAACTCAAGTTGGATCGTGAGTTTGAGCCCGATCTTGAGATGTCTGTATTGCCAAACAACAGGGATGACACTTGCAGGTTAAATTATCTGTCAGAAGTGGGATTTCAACCCATGCCTCCAACTGGAGACCAGAAGATTCTTTACTGAGGATGTTGCTTTGTTTGGCAGGGTCGGTTGGTCTGGCACACAATGTTATGGTGCATAACGACTTCCAGCTGGACTCAAGAGGGCTTCGGTAAAGGGAATGCATGGGAGACTTTTGAGAAATGTAATCTATCTACTATAGCGTAACTCTTTAAAATTTCCAAGTATAGTGTGTGGAAATTAAGTACAAATTAATCTCATGATAAATCCTAGTCTAAAACACTGAAGCCCAACGTGGGGCTCGAACCCACGACCCTGAGATTAAGAGTCTCATGCTCTGCCGTCTGAGCTAGCTAGGCCTGGTACAGCAAAAGTAGGGTTGTGAGTTCGAGCCCCATCTTCAGATATCTGTATTGGCAAACCACAGGTCTGAAACCTGCAAGTAAAAGTATCTGTCAGAAGTGGGATTTGAACCCACGCCTCCAATTGGAGAACAGAAGCCTCTTTACTGAGGAAGGAGTCAAGTCTTGAGTCTGGCGCCTTAGACCACTCGGCCATCCTGACAGCTGAATCTCAAGTTCTTTCTGGGGTTCATGTGTTAAATCTAACATCATGCGTTGCCTTGTTCGCCAGGGCCTGCTGTAGTCCACGTAACAAAAATGTTGTCATCGCCCTATGTAGGAAAGTGTCAGCACTTAATCTCTGTGGATGTCCTTGTGCATATTCATGCTCTGCCGTCTGAGGTAGCCGGGCCTGCTACAACAACAAAAGAGTAACATCATGTAGTTTAACACACCAAAGACAAACGTGGGGCTCAAACCGACAACCCTGAGATTAAGAATCTTATGCTCCTCCTTTTCAGTCAGCTAGGCCTGGAACAAGTCAAGTTGGATCGTGAGTTTGAGCCCGATCTTGAGATGTCTGTATTGCCAAACAACAGGGATGACACCTGCAGGTTAAATTATCTGTCAGAAGTGGGATTTCAACCCATGCCTCCAACTGGAGACCAGAAGATTCTTTACTGAGGATGTTGCTTTGTTTGGCAGGGTCGGTTGGTCTGGCACACAATGTTATGGTGCATAACGACTTCCAGCTGGACTCAAGAGGGCTTCGGTAAAGGGAATGCATGGGAGACTTTTGAGAAATGTAATCTATCTACTATAGCGTAACTCTTTAAAATTTCCAAGTATAGTGTGTGGAAATTAAGTACAAATTAATCTCATGATAAATCCTAGTCTAAAACACTGAAGCCCAACGTGGGGCTCGAACCCACGACCCTGAGATTAAGAGTCTCATGCTCTGCCGTCTGAGCTAGCTAGGCCTGGTACAGCAAAAGTAGGGTTGTGAGTTCGAGCCCCATCTTCAGATATCTGTATTGGCAAACCACAGGGCTGAAACCTGCAAGTAAAAGTATCTGTCAGAAGTGGGATTTGAACCCACGCCTCCAATTGGAGACCAGAAGCCTCTTTACTGAGGAAGGAGTCAAGTCTTGAGTCTGGCGCCTTAGACCACTCGGCCATCCTGACAGCTGAATCTCAAGTTCTTTCTGGGGTTCATGTGTTAAATCTAACATCATGCGTTGCCTTGTTCGCCAGGGCCTGCTGTAGTCCACGTAACAAAAATGTTGTCATCGCCCTATGTAGGAAAGGGTCAGCACTTAATCTCTGTGGATGTCCTTGTGCATATTCATGCTCTGCCGTCTGAGGTAGCCGGGCCTGCTACAACAACAAAAGAGTAACATCATGTAGTTTAACACACCAAAGACAAACGTGGGGCTCGAACCAACAACCTTGAGATTAAGAATCTTATGCTCTTCCTTCTCAGTCAGCTATTTCTGGAACAACTCAAGTTGGATCGTGAGTTTGAGCCCGATCTTGAGATGTCTGTATTGCCAAACAACAGGGATGACACTTGCAGGTTAAATTATCTGTCAGAAGTGGGATTTCAACCCATGCCTCCAACTGGAGACCAGAAGATTCTTTACTGAGGATGTTGCTTTGTTTGGCAGGGTCGGTTGGTCTGGCACACAATGTTATGGTGCATAACGACTTCCAGCTGGACTCAAGAGGGCTTCGGTAAAGGGAATGCATGGGAGACTTTTGAGAAATGTAATCTATCTACTATAGCGTAACTCTTTAAAATTTCCAAGTATAGTGTGTGGAAATTAAGTACAAATTAATCTCATGATAAATCCTAGTCTAAAACACAGAAGCCCAACGTGGGGCTCGAACCCACGACCCTGAGATTAAGAGTCTCATGCTCTGCCGTCTGAGCTAGCTAGGCCTGGTACAGCAAAAGTAGGGTTGTGAGTTTGAACCCCATCTTCAGATATCTGTATTGGCAAACCACAGGGCTGAAACCTGCAGGTAAAAGTATCTGTCAGAAGTGGGATTTGAACCCACGCCTCCAATTGGAGACCAGAAGCCTCTTTACTGAGGAAGGAGTCAAGTCTTGAGTCTGGCGCCTTAGACCACTCGGCCATCCTGACAGCTGAACCTCAAGTTCTTTGTGGGGTTCATGTGTTAAATCTAACATCATGCGTTGCCTTGTTCGCCAGGGCCTGCTGTAGTCCACGTAACAAACATTTTGTCATCGCCCTATGTAGGAAAGTGTCAGCACTTAATCTCTGTGGATGTCCTTGTGCATATTCATGCTCTGCCGTCTGAGGTAGCCGGGCCTGCTACAACAACAAAAGAGTAACATCATGTAGTTTAACACACCAAAGACAAACGTGGGGCTCGAACCAACAACCTTGAGATTAAGAATCTTATGCTCTTCCTTCTCAGTCAGCTATTTCTGGAACAACTCAAGTTGGATCGTGAGTTTGAGCCCGATCTTGAGATGTCTGTATTGCCAAACAACAGGGATGACACTTGCAGGTTAAATTATCTGTCAGAAGCGGGATTTCAACCCATGCCTCCAACTGGAGACCAGAAGATTCTTTACTGAGGATGTTGCTTTGTTTGGCAGGGTCGGTTGGTCTGGCACACAATGTTATGGTGCATAACGACTTCCAGCTGGACTCAAGAGGGCTTCGGTAAAGGGAATGCATGGGAGACTTTTGAGAAATGTAATCTATCTACTATAGCGTAACTCTTTAAAATTTCCAAGTATAGTGTGTGGAAATTAAGTACAAATTAATCTCATGATAAATCCTAGTCTAAAACACAGAAGCCCAACGTGGGGCTCGAACCCACGACCCTGAGATTAAGAGTCTCATGCTCTGCCGTCTGAGCTAGCTAGGCCTGGTACAGCAAAAGTAGGGTTGTGAGTTTGAACCCCATCTTCAGATATCTGTATTGGCAAACCACAGGGCTGAAACCTGCAGGTAAAAGTATCTGTCAGAAGTGGGATTTGAACCCACGCCTCCAATTGGAGACCAGAAGCCTCTTTACTGAGGAAGGAGTCAAGTCTTGAGTCTGGCGCCTTAGACCACTCGGCCATCCTGACAGCTGAACCTCAAGTTCTTTGTGGGGTTCATGTGTTAAATCTAACATCATGCGTTGCCTTGTTCGCCAGGGCCTGCTGTAGTCCACGTAACAAACATTTTGTCATCGCCCTATGTAGGAAAGTGTCAGCACTTAATCTCTGTGGATGTCCTTGTGCATATTCATGCTCTGCCGTCTGAGGTAGCCGGGCCTGCTACAACAACAAAAGAGTAACATCATGTAGTTTAACACACCAAAGACAAACGTGGGGCTCGAACCGACAACCCTGAGATTAAGAATCTTATGCTCCTCCTTCTCAGTCAGCTAGGCCTGGAACAAGTCAAGTTGGATCGTGAGTTTGAGCCCGATCTTGAGATGTCTCTATTGCCAAACAACACGGATGACACCTGCAGGTTAAATTATCTGTCAGAAGTGGGATTTCAACCCATGCCTCCAACTGGAGACCAGAAGATTCTTTACTGAGGATGTTGCTTTGTTTGGCAGGGTCGGTTGGTCTGGCACACAATGTTATGGTGCATAACGACTTTCAGCTGGACTCAAGAGGGCTTCGGTAAAGGGAATTCATGGGAGGCTTTTGAGAAATTTAATCTATCTACTATAGCGTAACTCTTTAAAATTTCCAAGTATAGTGTGTGGAAATTAAGTACAAATTAATCTCATGATAAATCCTAGTCTAAAACACTGAAGCCCAACGTGGGGCTCGAACCCACGACCCTGAGATTAAGAGTCTCATGCTCTGCCGTCTGAGCTAGCTAGGCCTGGTACAGCAAAAGTAGGGTTATGAGTTTGAACCCCATCTTCAGATATTTGTATTGGCAAACCACAGGGCTGAAACCTGCAGGTAAAAGTATCTGTCAGAAGTGGGATTTGAACCCACGCCTCCAATTGGAGACCAGAAGCCTCTTTACTGAGGAAGGAGTCAAGTCTTGAGTCTGGCGCCTTAGACCACTCGGCCATCCTGACAGCTGAATCTCAAGTTCTTTGTGGGGTTCATGTGTTAAATCTAACATCATGCGTTGCCTTGTTCGCCAGGGCCTGCTGTAGTCCACGTAACAAACATTTTGTCATCGCCCTATGTAGGAAAGTGTCAGCACTTAATCTCTGTGGATGTCCTTGTGCATATTCATGCTCTGCCGTCTGAGGTAGCCGGGCCTGCTACAACAACAAAAGAGTAACATCATGTAGTTTAACACACCAAAGACAAAAGTGGGGCTCGAACCGACAACCCTGAGATTAAGAATCTTATGCTCCTCCTTCTCAGTCAGCTAGGCCTGGAACAAGTCAAGTTGGATCGTGAGTTTGAGCCCGATCTTGAGATGTCTCTATTGCCAAACAACACGGATGACACCTGCAGGTTAAATTATCTGTCAGAAGTGGGATTTCAACCCATGCCTCCAACTGGAGACCAGAAGATTCTTTACTGAGGATGTTGCTTTGTTTGGCAGGGTCGGTTGGTCTGGCACACAATGTTATGGTGCATAACGACTTTCAGCTGGACTCAAGAGGGCTTCGGTAAAGGGAATGCATGGGAGGCTTTTGAGAAATTTAATCTATCTACTATAGCGTAACTCTTTAAAATTTCCAAGTATAGTGTGTGGAAATTAAGTACAAATTAATCTCATGATAAATCCTAGTCTAAAACACAGAAGCCCAACGTGGGGCTTGAACCCACGACCCTGAGATTAAGAGTCTCATGCTCTGCCGTCTGAGCTAGCTAGGCCTGGTACAGCAAAAGTAGGGTTGTGAGTTCGAACCCCATCTTCAGATATCTGTATTGGCAAACCACAGGGCTGAAACCTGCAGGTAAAAGTATCTGTCAGAAGTGGGATTTGAACCCACGCCTCCAATTGGAGACCAGAAGCCTCTTTACTGAGGAAGGAGTCAAGTCTTGAGTCTGGCGCCTTAGACCACTCGGCCATCCTGACAGCTGAACCTCAAGTTCTTTGTGGGGTTCATGTGTTAAATCTAACATCATGCGTTGCCTTGTTCGCCAGGGCCTGCTGTAGTCCACGTAACAAACATTTTGTCATCGCCCTATGTAGGAAAGTGTCAGCACTTAATCTCTGTGGATGTCCTTGTGCATATTCATGCTCTGCCGTCTGAGGTAGCCGGGCCTGCTACAACAACAAAAGAGTAACATCATGTAGTTTAACACACCAAAGACAAACGTGGGGCTCGAACCGACAACCCTGAGATTAAGAATCTTATGCTCCTCCTTCTCAGTCAGCTAGGCCTGGAACAAGTCAAGTTGGATCGTGAGTTTGAGCCCGATCTTGAGATGTCTCTATTGCCAAACAACACGGATGACACCTGCAGGTTAAATTATCTGTCAGAAGTGGGATTTCAACCCATGCCTCCAACTGGAGACCAGAAGATTCTTTACTGAGGATGTTGCTTTGTTTGGCAGGGTCGGTTGGTCTGGCACACAATGTTATGGTGCATAACGACTTTCAGCTGGACTCAAGAGGGCTTCGGTAAAGGGAATTCATGGGAGGCTTTTGAGAAATTTAATCTATCTACTATAGCGTAACTCTTTAAAATTTCCAAGTATAGTGTGTGGAAATTAAGTACAAATTAATCTCATGATAAATCCTAGTCTAAAACACTGAAGCCCAACGTGGGGCTCGAACCCACGACCCTGAGATTAAGAGTCTCATGCTCTGCCGTCTGAGCTAGCTAGGCCTGGTACAGCAAAAGTAGGGTTGTGAGTTTGAACCCCATCTTCAGATATTTGTATTGGCAAACCACAGGGCTGAAACCTGCAGGTAAAAGTATCTGTCAGAAGTGGGATTTGAACCCACGCCTCCAATTGGAGACCAGAAGCCTCTTTACTGAGGAAGGAGTCAAGTCTTGAGTCTGGCGCCTTAGACCACTCGGCCATCCTGACAGCTGAATCTCAAGTTCTTTGTGGGGTTCATGTGTTAAATCTAACATCATGCGTTGCCTTGTTCGCCAGGGCCTGCTGTAGTCCACGTAACAAACATTTTGTCATCGCCCTATGTAGGAAAGTGTCAGCACTTAATCTCTGTGGATGTCCTTGTGCATATTCATGCTCTGCCGTCTGAGGTAGCCGGGCCTGCTACAACAACAAAAGAGTAACATCATGTAGTTTAACACACCAAAGACAAAAGTGGGGCTCGAACCGACAACCCTGAGATTAAGAATCTTATGCTCCTCCTTCTCAGTCAGCTAGGCCTGGAACAAGTCAAGTTGGATCGTGAGTTTGAGCCCGATCTTGAGATGTCTCTATTGCCAAACAACACGGATGACACCTGCAGGTTAAATTATCTGTCAGAAGTGGGATTTCAACCCATGCCTCCAACTGGAGACCAGAAGATTCTTTACTGAGGATGTTGCTTTGTTTGGCAGGGTCGGTTGGTCTGGCACACAATGTTATGGTGCATAACGACTTTCAGCTGGACTCAAGAGGGCTTCGGTAAAGGGAATGCATGGGAGGCTTTTGAGAAATTTAATCTATCTACTATAGCGTAACTCTTTAAAATTTCCAAGTATAGTGTGTGGAAATTAAGTACAAATTAATCTCATGATAAATCCTAGTCTAAAACACAGAAGCCCAACGTGGGGCTTGAACCCACGACCCTGAGATTAAGAGTCTCATGCTCTGCCGTCTGAGCTAGCTAGGCCTGGTACAGCAAAAGTAGGGTTGTGAGTTCGAACCCCATCTTCAGATATCTGTATTGGCAAACCACAGGGCTGAAACCTGCAGGTAAAAGTATCTGTCAGAAGTGGGATTTGAACCCACGCCTCCAATTGGAGACCAGAAGCCTCTTTACTGAGGAAGGAGTCAAGTCTTGAGTCTGGCGCCTTAGACCACTCGGCCATCCTGACAGCTGAATCTCAAGTTCTTTCTGCGGTTCATGTGTTAAATCTAACATCATGCGTTGCATTGTTCGCCAGGGCCTGCTGTAGTCCACGTAACAAAAATGTTGTCATCGCCCTATGTAGGAAAGGGTCAGCACTTAATCTCTGTGGATGTCCTTGTGCATATTCATGCTCTGCCGTCTGAGGTAGCCGGGCCTGCTACAACAACAAAAGAGTAACATCATGTAGTTTAACACACCAAAGACAAACGTGGGGCTCAAACCGACAACCCTGAGATTAAGAATCTTATGCTCCTCCTTTTCAGTCAGCTAGGCCTGGAACAAGTCAAGTTGGATCGTGAGTTTGAGCCCGATCTTGAGATGTCTGTATTGCCAAACAACAGGGATGACACCTGCAGGTTAAATTATCTGTCAGAAGTGGGATTTCAACCCATGCCTCCAACTGGAGACCAGAAGATTCTTTACTGAGGATGTTGCTTTGTTTGGCAGGGTCGGTTGGTCTGGCACACAATGTTATGGTGCATAACGACTTCCAGCTGGACTCAAGAGGGCTTCGGTAAAGGGAATGCATGGGAGGCTTTTGAGAAATTTAATCTATCTACTATAGCGTAACTCTTTAAAATTTCCAAGTATAGTGTGTGGAAATTAAGTACAAATTAATCTCATGATAAATCCTAGTCTAAAACACAGAAGCCCAACGTGGGGCTCGAACCCACGACCCTGAGATTAAGAGTCTCATGCTCTGCCGTCTGAGCTAGCTAGGCCTGGTACAGCAAAAGTAGGGTTGTGAGTTCGAGCCCCATCTTCACATATCTGTATTGGGAAACCACAGGGCTGAAACCTGCAGTTAAAAGTATCTGTCAGAAGTGGGATTTGAACCCACGCCTCCAATTGGAGACCAGAAGCCTCTTTACTGAGGAAGGAGTCAAGTCTTGAGTCTGGCGCCTTAGACCACTCGGCCATCCTGACAGCTGAATCTCAAGTTCTTTCTGGGGTTCATGTGTTAAATCTAACATCATGCGTTGCCTTGTTCGCCAGGGCCTGCTGTAGTCCACGTAACAAAAATGTTGTCATCGCCCTATGTAGGAAAGTGTCAGCACTTAATCTCTGTGGATGTCCTTGTGCATATTCATGCTCTGCCGTCTGAGGTAGCCGGGCCTGCTACAACAACAAAAGAGTAACATCATGTAGTTTAACACACCAAAGACAAACGTGGGGCTCAAACCGACAACCCTGAGATTAAGAATCTTATGCTCCTCCTTTTCAGTCAGCTAGGCCTGGAACAAGTCAAGTTGGATTGTGAGTTTGAGCCCGATCTTGAGATGTCTGTATTGCCAAACAACAGGGATGACACCTGCAGGTTAAATTATCTGTCAGAAGTGGGATTTCAACCCATGCCTCCAACTGGAGACCAGAAGATTCTTTACTGAGGATGTTGCTTTGTTTGGCAGGGTCGGTTGGTCTGGCACACAATGTTATGGTGCATAACGACTTCCAGCTGGACTCAAGAGGGCTTCGGTAAAGGGAATGCATGGGAGGCTTTTGAGAAATTTAATCTATCTACTATAGCGTAACTCTTTAAAATTTCCAAGTATAGTGTGTGGAAATTAAGTACAAATTAATCTCATGATAAATCCTAGTCTAAAACACAGAAGCCCAACGTGGGGCTCGAACCCACGACCCTGAGATTAAGAGTCTCATGCGCTGCCGTCTGAGCTAGCTAGGCCTGGTACAGCAAAAGTAGGGTTGTGAGTTCGAACCCCATCTTCAGATATCTGTATTGGCAAACCACAGGGCTGAAACCTGCAGGTAAAAGTATCTGTCAGAAGTGGGATTTGAACCCACGCCTCCAATTGGAGACCAGAAGCCTCTTTACTGAGGAAGGAGTCAAGTCTTGAGTCTGGCGCCTTAGACCACTCGGCCATCCTGACAGCTGAATCTCAAGTTCTTTCTGGGGTTCATGTGTTAAATCTAACATCATGCGTTGCCTTGTTCGCCAGGGCCTGCTGTAGTCCACGTAACAAAAATGTTGTCATCGCCCTATGTAGGAAAGGGTCAGCACTTAATCTCTGTGGATGTCCTTGTGCATATTCATGCTCTGCCGTCTGAGGTAGCCGGGCCTGCTACAACAACAAAAGAGTAACATCATGTAGTTTAACACACCAAAGACAAACGTGGGGCTCGAACCAACAACCTTGAGATTAAGAATCTTATGCTCTTCCTTCTCAGTCAGCTATTTCTGGAACAACTCAAGTTGGATCGTGAGTTTGAGCCCGATCTTGAGATGTCTGTATTGCCAAACAACAGTGATGACACTTGCAGGTTAAATTATCTGTCAGAAGTGGGATTTCAACCCATGCCTCCAACTGGAGACCAGAAGATTCTTTACTGAGGATGTTGCTTTGTTTGGCAGGGTCGGTTGGTCTGGCACACAATGTTATGGTGCATAACGACTTCCAGCTGGACTCAAGAGGGCTTCGGTAAAGGGAATGCATGGGAGACTTTTGAGAAATGTAATCTATCTACTATAGCGTAACTCTTTAAAATTTCCAAGTATAGTGTGTGGAAATTAAGTACAAATTAATCTCATGATAAATCCTAGTCTAAAACACTGAAGCCCAACGTGGGGCTCGAACCCACGACCCTGAGATTAAGAGTCTCATGCTCTGCCGTCTGAGCTAGCTAGGCCTGGTACAGCAAAAGTAGGGTTGTGAGTTTGAACCCCATCTTCAGATATTTGTATTGGCAAACCACAGGGCTGAAACCTGCAGGTAAAAGTATCTGTCAGAAGTGGGATTTGAACCCACGCCTCCAATTGGAGACCAGAAGCCTCTTTACTGAGGAAGGAGTCAAGTCTTGAGTCTGGCGCCTTAGACCACTCGGCCATCCTGACAGCTGAATCTCAAGTTCTTTGTGGGGTTCATGTGTTAAATCTAACATCATGCGTTGCCTTGTTCGCCAGGGCCTGCTGTAGTCCACGTAACAAACATTTTGTCATCGCCCTATGTAGGAAAGTGTCAGCACTTAATCTCTGTGGATGTCCTTGTGCATATTCATGCTCTGCCGTCTGAGGTAGCCGGGCCTGCTACAACAACAAAAGAGTAACATCATGTAGTTTAACACACCAAAGACAAAAGTGGGGCTCGAACCGACAACCCTGAGATTAAGAATCTTATGCTCCTCCTTCTCAGTCAGCTAGGCCTGGAACAAGTCAAGTTGGATCGTGAGTTTGAGCCCGATCTTGAGATGTCTCTATTGCCAAACAACACGGATGACACCTGCAGGTTAAATTATCTGTCAGAAGTGGGATTTCAACCCATGCCTCCAACTGGAGACCAGAAGATTCTTTACTGAGGATGTTGCTTTGTTTGGCAGGGTCGGTTGGTCTGGCACACAATGTTATGGTGCATAACGACTTTCAGCTGGACTCAAGAGGGCTTCGGTAAAGGGAATGCATGGGAGGCTTTTGAGAAATTTAATCTATCTACTATAGCGTAACTCTTTAAAATTTCCAAGTATAGTGTGTGGAAATTAAGTACAAATTAATCTCATGATAAATCCTAGTCTAAAACACAGAAGCCCAACGTGGGGCTTGAACCCACGACCCTGAGATTAAGAGTCTCATGCTCTGCCGTCTGAGCTAGCTAGGCCTGGTACAGCAAAAGTAGGGTTGTGAGTTCGAACCCCATCTTCAGATATCTGTATTGGCAAACCACAGGGCTGAAACCTGCAGGTAAAAGTATCTGTCAGAAGTGGGATTTGAACCCACGCCTCCAATTGGAGACCAGAAGCCTCTTTACTGAGGAAGGAGTCAAGTCTTGAGTCTGGCGCCTTAGACCACTCGGCCATCCTGACAGCTGAATCTCAAGTTCTTTCTGGGGTTCATGTGTTAAATCTAACATCATGCGTTGCCTTGTTCGCCAGGGCCTGCTGTAGTCCACGTAACAAAAATGTTGTCATCGCCCTATGTAGGAAAGTGTCAGCACTTAATCTCTGTGGATGTCCTTGTGCATATTCATGCTCTGCCGTCTGAGGTAGCCGGGCCTGCTACAACAACAAAAGAGTAACATCATGTAGTTTAACACACCAAAGACAAACGTGGGGCTCAAACCGACAACCCTGAGATTAAGAATCTTATGCTCCTCCTTTTCAGTCAGCTAGGCCTGGAACAAGTCAAGTTGGATTGTGAGTTTGAGCCCGATCTTGAGATGTCTGTATTGCCAAACAACAGGGATGACACCTGCAGGTTAAATTATCTGTCAGAAGTGGGATTTCAACCCATGCCTCCAACTGGAGACCAGAAGATTCTTTACTGAGGATGTTGCTTTGTTTGGCAGGGTCGGTTGGTCTGGCACACAATGTTATGGTGCATAACGACTTCCAGCTGGACTCAAGAGGGCTTCGGTAAAGGGAATGCATGGGAGGCTTTTGAGAAATTTAATCTATCTACTATAGCGTAACTCTTTAAAATTTCCAAGTATAGTGTGTGGAAATTAAGTACAAATTAATCTCATGATAAATCCTAGTCTAAAACACAGAAGCCCAACGTGGGGCTCGAACCCACGACCCTGAGATTAAGAGTCTCATGCGCTGCCGTCTGAGCTAGCTAGGCCTGGTACAGCAAAAGTAGGGTTGTGAGTTCGAACCCCATCTTCAGATATCTGTATTGGCAAACCACAGGGCTGAAACCTGCAGGTAAAAGTATCTGTCAGAAGTGGGATTTGAACCCACGCCTCCAATTGGAGACCAGAAGCCTCTTTACTGAGGAAGGAGTCAAGTCTTGAGTCTGGCGCCTTAGACCACTCGGCCATCCTGACAGCTGAATCTCAAGTTCTTTCTGGGGTTCATGTGTTAAATCTAACATCATGCGTTGCCTTGTTCGCCAGGGCCTGCTGTAGTCCACGTAACAAAAATGTTGTCATCGCCCTATGTAGGAAAGGGTCAGCACTTAATCTCTGTGGATGTCCTTGTGCATATTCATGCTCTGCCGTCTGAGGTAGCCGGGCCTGCTACAACAACAAAAGAGTAACATCATGTAGTTTAACACACCAAAGACAAACGTGGGGCTCGAACCAACAACCTTGAGATTAAGAATCTTATGCTCTTCCTTCTCAGTCAGCTATTTCTGGAACAACTCAAGTTGGATCGTGAGTTTGAGCCCGATCTTGAGATGTCTGTATTGCCAAACAACAGGGATGACAGTTGCAGGTTAAATTATCTGTCAGAAGTGGGATTTCAACCCATGCCTCCAACTGGAGACCAGAAGATTCTTTACTGAGGATGTTGCTTTGTTTGGCAGGGTCGGTTGGTCTGGCACACAATGTTATGGTGCATAACGACTTCCAGCTGGACTCAAGAGGGCTTCGGTAAAGGGAATGCATGGGAGACTTTTGAGAAATGTAATCTATCTACTATAGCGTAACTCTTTAAAATTTCCAAGTATAGTGTGTGGAAATTAAGTACAAATTAATCTCATGATAAATCCTAGTCTAAAACACAGAAGCCCAACGTGGGGCTCGAACCCACGACCCTGAGATTAAGAGTCTCATGCTCTGCCGTCTGAGCTAGCTAGGCCTGGTACAGCAAAAGTAGGGTTGTGAGTTCGAACCCCATCTTCAGATATCTGTATTGGCAAACCACAGGGCTGAAACCTGCAGGTAAAAGTATCTGTCAGAAGTGGGATTTGAACCCACGCCTCCAATTGGAGACCAGAAGCCTCTTTACTGAGGAAGGAGTCAAGTCTTGAGTCTGGCGCCTTAGACCACTCGGCCATCCTGACAGCTGAATCTCAAGTTCTTTCTGGGGTTCATGTGTTAAATCTAACATCATGCGTTGCCTTGTTCGCCAGGGCCTGCTGTAGTCCACGTAACAAAAATGTTGTCATCGCCCTATGTAGGAAAGGGTCAGCACTTAATCTCTGTGGATGTCCTTGTGCATATTCATGCTCTGCCGTCTGAGGTAGCCGGGCCTGCTACAACAACAAAAGAGTAACATCATGTAGTTTAACACACCAAAGACAAACGTGGGGCTCGAACCAACAACCTTGAGATTAAGAATCTTATGCTCTTCCTTCTCAGTCAGCTATTTCTGGAACAACTCAAGTTGGATCGTGAGTTTGAGCCCGATCTTGAGATGTCTGTATTGCCAAACAACAGGGATGACAGTTGCAGGTTAAATTATCTGTCAGAAGTGGGATTTCAACCCATGCCTCCAACTGGAGACCAGAAGATTCTTTACTGAGGATGTTGCTTTGTTTGGCAGGGTCGGTTGGTCTGGCACACAATGTTATGGTGCATAACGACTTCCAGCTGGACTCAAGAGGGCTTCGGTAAAGGGAATGCATGGGAGACTTTTGAGAAATGTAATCTATCTACTATAGCGTAACTCTTTAAAATTTCCAAGTATAGTGTGTGGAAATTAAGTACAAATTAATCTCATGATAAATCCTAGTCTAAAACACTGAAGCCCAACGTGGGGCTCGAACCCACGACCCTGAGATTAAGAGTCTCATGCTCTGCCGTCTGAGCTAGCTAGGCCTGGTACAGCAAAAGTAGGGTTGTGAGTTCGAGCCCCATATTCAGATATCTGTATTGTCAAACCACAGGGCTGAAACCTGCAGGTAAAAGTATCTGTCAGAAGTGGGATTTGAACCCACGCCTCCAATTGGAGACCAGAAGCCTCTTTACTGAGGAAGGAGTCAAGTCTTGAGTCTGGCGCCTTAGACCACTCGGCCATCCTGACAGCTGAATCTCAAGTTCTTTCTGGGGTTCATGTGTTAAATCTAACATCATGCGTTGCCTTGTTCGCCAGGGCCTGCTGTAGTCCACGTAACAAAAATGTTGTCATCGCCCTATGTAGGAAAGGGTCAGCACTTAATCTCTGTGGATGTCCTTGTGCATATTCATGCTCTGCCGTCTGAGGTAGCCGGGCCTGCTACAACAACAAAAGAGTAACATCATGTAGTTTAACACACCAAAGACAAACGTGGGGCTCGAACCAACAACCTTGAGATTAAGAATCTTATGCTCTTCCTTCTCAGTCAGCTATTTCTGGAACAACTCAAGTTGGATCGTGAGTTTGAGCCCGATCTTGAGATGTCTGTATTGCCAAACAACAGGGATGACACTTGCAGGTTAAATTATCTGTCAGAAGTGGGATTTCAACCCATGCCTCCAACTGGAGACCAGAAGATTCTTTACTGAGGATGTTGCTTTGTTTGGCAGGGTCGGTTGGTCTGGCACACAATGTTATGGTGCATAACGACTTCCAGCTGGACTCAAGAGGGCTTCGGTAAAGGGAATGCATGGGAGACTTTTGAGAAATGTAATCTATCTACTATAGCGTAACTCTTTAAAATTTCCAAGTATAGTGTGTGGAAATTAAGTACAAATTAATCTCATGATAAATCCTAGTCTAAAACACTGAAGCCCAACGTGGGGCTCGAACCCACGACCCTGAGATTAAGAGTCTCATGCTCTGCCGTCTGAGCTATCTAGGCCTGGTACAGCAAAAGTAGGGTTGTGAGTTCGAGCCCCATCTTCAGATATCTGTATTGGCAAACCACAGGGCTGAAACCTGCAGGTAAAATTATATGTCAGAAGCTGGATTTGAACCCACGCCTCCAATTGGAGACCAGAAGCCTCTTTACTGAGGAAGGAGTCAAGTCTTGAGTCTGGCGCCTTAGACCACTCAGCCATCCTGACAGCTGAATCTCAAGTTCTTTCTGGGGTTCATGTGTTAAATCTAACATCATGCGTTGCCTTGTTCGCCAGGGCCTGCTGTAGTCCACGTAACAAAAATGTTGTCATCGCCCTATGTAGGAAAGGGTCAGCACTTAATCTCTGTGGATGTCCTTGTGCATATTCATGCTCTGCCGTCTGAGGTAGCCGGGCCTGCTACAACAACAAAAGAGTAACATCATGTAGTTTAACACACCAAAGACAAACGTGGGGCTCAAACCGACAACCCTGAGATTAAGAATCTTATGCTCCTCCTTTTCAGTCAGCTAGGCCTGGAACAAGTCAAGTTGGATCGTGAGTTTGAGCCCGATCTTGAGATGTCTGTATTGCCAAACAACAGGGATGACACCTGCAGGTTAAATTATCTGTCAGAAGTGGGATTTCAACCCATGCCTCCAACTGGAGACCAGAAGATTCTTTACTGAGGATGTTGCTTTGTTTGGCAGGGTCGGTTGGTCTGGCACACAATGTTATGGTGCATAACGACTTCCAGCTGGACTCAAGAGGGCTTCGGTAAAGGGAATGCATGGGAGACTTTTGAGAAATGTAATCTATCTACTATAGCGTAACTCTTTAAAATTTCCAAGTATAGTGTGTGGAAATTAAGTACAAATTAATCTCATGATAAATCCTAGTCTAAAACACAGAAGCCCAACGTGGGGCTCGAACCCACGACACTGAGATTAAGAGTCTAATGCTCTGCCGTCTGAGCTAGCTAGGCCTGGTATAGCAAAAGTAGGGTTGTGAGTTTGAACCCCATCTTCAGATATCTGTATTGGCAAACCACAGGGCTGAAACCTGCAGGTAAAAGTATCTGTCAGAAGTGGGATTTGAACCCACGCCTCCAATTGGAGACCAGAAGCCTCTTTACTGAGGAAGGAGTCAAGTCTTGAGTCTGGCGCCTTAGACCACTCGGCCATCCTGACAGCTGAACCTCAAGTTCTTTGTGGGGTTCATGTGTTAAATCTAACATCATGCGTTGCCTTGTTCGCCAGGGCCTGCTGTAGTCCACGTAACAAACATTTTGTCATCGCCCTATGTAGGAAAGTGTCAGCACTTAATCTCTGTGGATGTCCTTGTGCATATTCATGCTCTGCCGTCTGAGGTAGCCGGGCCTGCTACAACAACAAAAGAGTAACATCATGTAGTTTAACACACCAAAGACAAACGTGGGGCTCGAACCAACAACCTTGAGATTAAGAATCTTATGCTCTTCCTTCTCAGTCAGCTATTTCTGGAACAACTCAAGTTGGATCGTGAGTTTGAGCCCGATCTTGAGATGTCTGTATTGCCAAACAACAGGGATGACACTTGCAGGTTAAATTATCTGTCAGAAGTGGGATTTCAACCCATGCCTCCAACTGGAGACCAGAAGATTCTTTACTGAGGATGTTGCTTTGTTTGGCAGGGTCGGTTGGTCTGGCACACAATGTTATGGTGCATAACGACTTCCAGCTGGACTCAAGAGGGCTTCGGTAAAGGGAATGCATGGGAGACTTTTGAGAAATGTAATCTATCTACTATAGCGTAACTCTTTAAAATTTCCAAGTATAGTGTGTGGAAATTAAGTACAAATTAATCTCATGATAAATCCTAGTCTAAAACACTGAAGCCCAACGTGGGGCTCGAACCCACGACCCTGAGATTAAGAGTCTCATGCTCTGCCGTCTGAGCTAGCTAGGCCTGGTACAGCAAAAGTAGGGTTGTGAGTTCGAGCCCCATATTCAGATATCTGTATTGTCAAACCACAGGGCTGAAACCTGCAGGTAAAAGTATCTGTCAGAAGTGGGATTTGAACCCACGCCTCCAATTGGAGACCAGAAGCCTCTTTACTGAGGAAGGAGTCAAGTCTTGAGTCTGGCGCCTTAGACCACTCGGCCATCCTGACAGCTGAATCTCAAGTTCTTTCTGGGGTTCATGTGTTAAATCTAACATCATGCGTTGCCTTGTTCGCCAGGGCCTGCTGTAGTCCACGTAACAAAAATGTTGTCATCGCCCTATGTAGGAAAGGGTCAGCACTTAATCTCTGTGGATGTCCTTGTGCATATTCATGCTCTGCCGTCTGAGGTAGCCGGGCCTGCTACAACAACAAAAGAGTAACATCATGTAGTTTAACACACCAAAGACAAACGTGGGGCTCGAACCAACAACCTTGAGATTAAGACTCTTATGCTCTTCCTTCTCAGTCAGCTATTTCTGGAACAACTCAAGTTGGATCGTGAGTTTGAGCCCGATCTTGAGATGTCTGTATTGCCAAACAACAGGGATGACACTTGCAGGTTAAATTATCTGTCAGAAGTGGGATTTCAACCCATGCCTCCAACTGGAGACCAGAAGATTCTTTACTGAGGATGTTGCTTTGTTTGGCAGGGTCGGTTGGTCTGGCACACAATGTTATGGTGCATAACGACTTCCAGCTGGACTCAAGAGGGCTTCGGTAAAGGGAATGCATGGGAGACTTTTGAGAAATGTAATCTATCTACTATAGCGTAACTCTTTAAAATTTCCAAGTATAGTGTGTGGAAATTAAGTACAAATTAATCTCATGATAAATCCTAGTCTAAAACACTGAAGCCCAACGTGGGGCTCGAACCCACGACCCTGAGATTAAGAGTCTCATGCTCTGCCGTCTGAGCTAGCTAGGCCTGGTACAGCAAAAGTAGGGTTGTGAGTTCGAGCCCCATATTCAGATATCTGTATTGGCAAACCACAGGGCTGAAACCTGCAGGTAAAAGTATCTGTCAGAAGTGGGATTTGAACCCACGCCTCCAATTGGAGACCAGAAGCCTCTTTACTGAGGAAGGAGTCAAGTCTTGAGTCTGGCGCCTTAGACCACTCGGCCATCCTGACAGCTGAATCTCAAGTTCTTTCTGGGGTTCATGTGTTAAATCTAACATCATGCGTTGCCTTGTTCGCCAGGGCCTGCTGTAGTCCACGTAACAAAAATGTTGTCATCGCCCTATGTAGGAAAGTGTCAGCACTTAATCTCTGTGGATGTCCTTGTGCATATTCATGCTCTGCCGTCTGAGGTAGCCGGGCCTGCTACAACAACAAAAGAGTAACATCATGTAGTTTAACACACCAAAGACAAACGTGGGGCTCAAACCGACAACCCTGAGATTAAGAATCTTATGCTCTTCCTTCTCAGTCAGCTATTTCTGGAACAACTCAAGTTGGATCGTGAGTTTGAGCCCGATCTTGAGATGTCTGTATTGCCAAACAACAGGGATGACACTTGCAGGTTAAATTATCTGTCAGAAGTGGGATTTCAACCCATGCCTCCAACTGGAGACCAGAAGATTCTTTACTGAGGATGTTGCTTTGTTTGGCAGGGTCGGTTGGTCTGGCACACAATGTTATGGTGCATAACGACTTCCAGCTGGACTCAAGAGGGCTTCGGTAAAGGGAATGCATGGGAGACTTTTGAGAAATGTAATCTATCTACTATAGCGTAACTCTTTAAAATTTCCAAGTATAGTGTGTGGAAATTAAGTACAAATTAATCTCATGATAAATCCTAGTCTAAAACACTGAAGCCCAACGTGGGGCTCGAACCCACGACCCTGAGATTAAGAGTCTCATGCTCTGCCGTCTGAGCTAGCTAGGCCTGGTACAGCAAAAGTAGGGTTGTGAGTTCGAGCCCCATATTCAGATATCTGTATTGGCAAACCACAGGGCTGAAACCTGCAGGTAAAAGTATCTGTCAGAAGTGGGATTTGAACCCACGCCTCCAATTGGAGACCAGAAGCCTCTTTACTGAGGAAGGAGTCAAGTCTTGAGTCTGGCGCCTTAGACCACTCGGCCATCCTGACAGCTGAATCTCAAGTTCTTTCTGGGGTTCATGTGTTAAATCTAACATCATGCGTTGCCTTGTTCGCCAGGGCCTGCTGTAGTCCACGTAACAAAAATGTTGTCATCGCCCTATGTAGGAAAGTGTCAGCACTTAATCTCTGTGGATGTCCTTGTGCATATTCATGCTCTGCCGTCTGAGGTAGCCGGGCCTGCTACAACAACAAAAGAGTAACATCATGTAGTTTAACACACCAAAGACAAACGTGGGGCTCAAACCGACAACCCTGAGATTAAGAATCTTATGCTCTTCCTTCTCAGTCAGCTATTTCTGGAACAACTCAAGTTGGATCGTGAGTTTGAGCCCGATCTTGAGATGTCTGTATTGCCAAACAACAGGGATGACACTTGCAGGTTAAATTATCTGTCAGAAGTGGGATTTCAACCCATGCCTCCAACTGGAGACCAGAAGATTCTTTACTGAGGATGTTGCTTTGTTTGGCAGGGTCGGTTGGTCTGGCACACAATGTTATGGTGCATAACGACTTCCAGCTGGACTCAAGAGGGCTTCGGTAAAGGGAATGCATGGGAGACTTTTGAGAAAGGTAATCTATCTACTATAGCGTAACTCTTTAAAATTTCCAAGTATAGTGTGTGGAAATTAAGTACAAATTAATCTCATGATAAATCCTAGTCTAAAACACTGAAGCCCAACGTGGGGCTCGAACCCACGACCCTGAGATTAAGAGTCTCATGCTCTGCCGTCTGAGCTAGCTAGGCCTGGTACAGCAAAAGTAGGGTTGTGAGTTCGAGCCCCATATTCAGATATCTGTATTGTCAAACCACAGGGCTGAAACCTGCAGGTAAAAGTATCTGTCAGAAGTGGGATTTGAACCCACGCCTCCAATTGGAGACCAGAAGCCTCTTTACTGAGGAAGGAGTCAAGTCTTGAGTCTGGCGCCTTAGACCACTCGGCCATCCTGACAGCTGAATCTCAAGTTCTTTCTGGGGTTCATGTGTTAAATCTAACATCATGCGTTGCCTTGTTCACCAGGGCCTGCTGTAGTCCACGTAACAAAAATGTTGTCATCGCCCTATGTAGGAAAGTGTCAGCACTTAATCTCTGTGGATGTCCTTGTGCATATTCATGCTCTGCCGTCTGAGGTAGCCGGGCCTGCTACAACAACAAAAGAGTAACATCATGTAGTTTAACACACCAAAGACAAACGTGGGGCTCAAACCGACAACCCTGAGATTAAGAATCTTATGCTCCTCCTTTTCAGTCAGCTAGGCCTGGAACAAGTCAAGTTGGATCGTGAGTTTGAGCCCGATCTTGAGATGTCTCTATTGCCAAACAACACGGATGACACTTGCAGGTTAAATTATCTGTCAGAAGTGGGATTTCAACCCATGCCTCCAACTGGAGACCAGAAGATTCTTTACTGAGGATGTTGCTTTGTTTGGCAGGGTCGGTTGGTCTGGCACACAATGTTATGGTGCATAACGACTTCCAGCTGGACTCAAGAGGGCTTCGGTAAAGGGAATGCATGGGAGACTTTTGAGAAATGTAATCTATCTACTATAGCGTAACTCTTTAAAATTTCCAAGTATAGTGTGTGGAAATTAAGTACAAATTAATCTCATGATAAATCCTAGTCTAAAACACTGAAGCCCAACGTGGGGCTCGAACCCACGACCCTGAGATTAAGAGTCTCATGCTCTGCCGTCTGAGCTAGCTAGGCCTGGTACAGCAAAAGTAGGGTTGTGAGTTCGAGCCCCATATTCAGATATCTGTATTGGCAAACCACAGGGCTGAAACCTGCAGGTAAAAGTATCTGTCAGAAGTGGGATTTGAACCCACGCCTCCAATTGGAGACCAGAAGCCTCTTTACTGAGGAAGGAGTCAAGTCTTGAGTCTGGCGCCTTAGACCACTCGGCCATCCTGACAGCTGAATCTCAAGTTCTTTCTGGGGTTCATGTGTTAAATCTAACATCATGCGTTGCCTTGTTCGCCAGGGCCTGCTGTAGTCCACGTAACAAAAATGTTGTCATCGCCCTATGTAGGAAAGTGTCAGCACTTAATCTCTGTGGATGTCCTTGTGCATATTCATGCTCTGCCGTCTGAGGTAGCCGGGCCTGCTACAACAACAAAAGAGTAACATCATGTAGTTTAACACACCAAAGACAAACGTGGGGCTCAAACCGACAACCCTGAGATTAAGAATCTTATGCTCCTCCTTTTCAGTCAGCTAGGCCTGGAACAAGTCAAGTTGGATCGTGAGTTTGAGCCCGATCTTGAGATGTCTCTATTGCCAAACAACAGGGATGACACCTGCAGGTTAAATTATCTGTCAGAAGTGGGATTTCAACCCATGCCTCCAACTGGAGACCAGAAGATTCTTTACTGAGGATGTTGCTTTGTTTGGCAGGGTCGGTTGGTCTGGCACACAATGTTATGGTGCATAACGACTTCCAGCTGGACTCAAGAGGGCTTCGGTAAAGGGAATGCATGGGAGGCTTTTGAGAAATTTAATCTATCTACTATAGCGTAACTCTTTAAAATTTCCAAGTATAGTGTGTGGAAATTAAGTACAAATTAATCTCATGATAAATCCTAGTCTAAAACACAGAAGCCCAACGTGGGGCTCGAACCCACGACCCTGAGATTAAGAGTCTCATGCTCTGCCGTCTGAGCTAGCTAGGCCTGGTACAGCAAAAGTAGGGTTGTGAGTTCGAGCCCCATCTTCAGATATCTGTATTGGGAAACCACAGGGCTGAAACCTGCAGGTAAAAGTATCTGTCAGAAGTGGGATTTGAACCCACACCTCCAATTGGAGACCAGAAGCCTCTTTACTGAGGAAGGAGTCAAGTCTTGAGTCTGGCGCCTTAGACCACTCGGCCATCCTGACAGCTGAATCTCAAGTTCTTTCTGGGGTTCATGTGTTAAATCTAACATCATGCGTTGCCTTGTTCGCCAGGGCCTGCTGTAGTCCACGTAACAAAAATGTTGTCATCGCCCTATGTAGGAAAGGGTCAGCACTTAATCTCTGTGGATGTCCTTGTGCATATTCATGCTCTGCCGTCTGAGGTAGCCGGGCCTGCTACAACAACAAAAGAGTAACATCATGTAGTTTAACACACCAAAGACAAACGTGGGGCTCGAACCAACAACCTTGAGATTAAGAATCTTATGCTCTTCCTTCTCAGTCAGCTATTTCTGGAACAACTCAAGTTGGATCGTGAGTTTGAGCCCGATCTTGAGATGTCTGTATTGCCAAACAACAGGGATGACACTTGCAGGTTAAATTATCTGTCAGAAGTGGGATTTCAACCCATGCCTCCAACTGGAGACCAGAAGATTCTTTACTGAGGATGTTGCTTTGTTTGGCAGGGTCGGTTGGTCTGGCACACAATGTTATGGTGCATAACGACTTCCAGCTGGACTCAAGAGGGCTTCGGTAAAGGGAATGCATGGGAGACTTTTGAGAAATGTAATCTATCTACTATAGCGTAACTCTTTAAAATTTCCAAGTATAGTGTGTGGAAATTAAGTACAAATTAATCTCATGATAAATCCTAGTCTAAAACACTGAAGCCCAACGTGGGGCTCGAACCCACGACCCTGAGATTAAGAGTCTCATGCTCTGCCGTCTGAGCTAGCTAGGCCTGGTACAGCAAAAGTAGGGTTGTGAGTTCGAGCCCCATATTCAGATATCTGTATTGGCAAACCACAGGGCTGAAACCTGCAGGTAAAAGTATCTGTCAGAAGTGGGATTTGAACCCACGCCTCCAATTGGAGACCAGAAGCCTCTTTACTGAGGAAGGAGTCAAGTCTTGAGTCTGGCGCCTTAGACCACTCGGCCATCCTGACAGCTGAATCTCAAGTTCTTTCTGGGGTTCATGTGTTAAATCTAACATCATGCGTTGCCTTGTTCGCCAGGGCCTGCTGTAGTCCACGTAACAAAAATGTTGTCATCGCCCTATGTAGGAAAGTGTCAGCACTTAATCTCTGTGGATGTCCTTGTGCATATTCATGCTCTGCCGTCTGAGGTAGCCGGGCCTGCTACAACAACAAAAGAGTAACATCATGTAGTTTAACACACCAAAGACAAACGTGGGGCTCAAACCGACAACCCTGAGATTAAGAATCTTATGCTCTTCCTTCTCAGTCAGCTATTTCTGGAACAACTCAAGTTGGATCGTGAGTTTGAGCCCGATCTTGAGATGTCTGTATTGCCAAACAACAGGGATGACACTTGCAGGTTAAATTATCTGTCAGAAGTGGGATTTCAACCCATGCCTCCAACTGGAGACCAGAAGATTCTTTACTGAGGATGTTGCTTTGTTTGGCAGGGTCGGTTGGTCTGGCACACAATGTTATGGTGCATAACGACTTCCAGCTGGACTCAAGAGGGCTTCGGTAAAGGGAATGCATGGGAGACTTTTGAGAAAGGTAATCTATCTACTATAGCGTAACTCTTTAAAATTTCCAAGTATAGTGTGTGGAAATTAAGTACAAATTAATCTCATGATAAATCCTAGTCTAAAACACTGAAGCCCAACGTGGGGCTCGAACCCACGACCCTGAGATTAAGAGTCTCATGCTCTGCCGTCTGAGCTAGCTAGGCCTGGTACAGCAAAAGTAGGGTTGTGAGTTCGAGCCCCATATTCAGATATCTGTATTGTCAAACCACAGGGCTGAAACCTGCAGGTAAAAGTATCTGTCAGAAGTGGGATTTGAACCCACGCCTCCAATTGGAGACCAGAAGCCTCTTTACTGAGGAAGGAGTCAAGTCTTGAGTCTGGCGCCTTAGACCACTCGGCCATCCTGACAGCTGAATCTCAAGTTCTTTCTGGGGTTCATGTGTTAAATCTAACATCATGCGTTGCCTTGTTCACCAGGGCCTGCTGTAGTCCACGTAACAAAAATGTTGTCATCGCCCTATGTAGGAAAGTGTCAGCACTTAATCTCTGTGGATGTCCTTGTGCATATTCATGCTCTGCCGTCTGAGGTAGCCGGGCCTGCTACAACAACAAAAGAGTAACATCATGTAGTTTAACACACCAAAGACAAACGTGGGGCTCAAACCGACAACCCTGAGATTAAGAATCTTATGCTCCTCCTTTTCAGTCAGCTAGGCCTGGAACAAGTCAAGTTGGATCGTGAGTTTGAGCCCGATCTTGAGATGTCTCTATTGCCAAACAACACGGATGACACTTGCAGGTTAAATTATCTGTCAGAAGTGGGATTTCAACCCATGCCTCCAACTGGAGACCAGAAGATTCTTTACTGAGGATGTTGCTTTGTTTGGCAGGGTCGGTTGGTCTGGCACACAATGTTATGGTGCATAACGACTTCCAGCTGGACTCAAGAGGGCTTCGGTAAAGGGAATGCATGGGAGACTTTTGAGAAATGTAATCTATCTACTATAGCGTAACTCTTTAAAATTTCCAAGTATAGTGTGTGGAAATTAAGTACAAATTAATCTCATGATAAATCCTAGTCTAAAACACTGAAGCCCAACGTGGGGCTCGAACCCACGACCCTGAGATTAAGAGTCTCATGCTCTGCCGTCTGAGCTAGCTAGGCCTGGTACAGCAAAAGTAGGGTTGTGAGTTCGAGCCCCATATTCAGATATCTGTATTGGCAAACCACAGGGCTGAAACCTGCAGGTAAAAGTATCTGTCAGAAGTGGGATTTGAACCCACGCCTCCAATTGGAGACCAGAAGCCTCTTTACTGAGGAAGGAGTCAAGTCTTGAGTCTGGCGCCTTAGACCACTCGGCCATCCTGACAGCTGAATCTCAAGTTCTTTCTGGGGTTCATGTGTTAAATCTAACATCATGCGTTGCCTTGTTCGCCAGGGCCTGCTGTAGTCCACGTAACAAAAATGTTGTCATCGCCCTATGTAGGAAAGTGTCAGCACTTAATCTCTGTGGATGTCCTTGTGCATATTCATGCTCTGCCGTCTGAGGTAGCCGGGCCTGCTACAACAACAAAAGAGTAACATCATGTAGTTTAACACACCAAAGACAAACGTGGGGCTCAAACCGACAACCCTGAGATTAAGAATCTTATGCTCCTCCTTTTCAGTCAGCTAGGCCTGGAACAAGTCAAGTTGGATCGTGAGTTTGAGCCCGATCTTGAGATGTCTGTATTGCCAAACAACAGGGATGACACCTGCAGGTTAAATTATCTGTCAGAAGTGGGATTTCAACCCATGCCTCCAACTGGAGACCAGAAGATTCTTTACTGAGGATGTTGCTTTGTTTGGCAGGGTCGGTTGGTCTGGCACACAATGTTATGGTGCATAACGACTTCCAGCTGGACTCAAGAGGGCTTCGGTAAAGGGAATGCATGGGAGGCTTTTGAGAAATTTAATCTATCTACTATAGCGTAACTCTTTAAAATTTCCAAGTATAGTGTGTGGAAATTAAGTACAAATTAATCTCATGATAAATCCTAGTCTAAAACACAGAAGCCCAACGTGGGGCTCGAACCCACGACCCTGAGATTAAGAGTCTCATGCTCTGCCGTCTGAGCTAGCTAGGCCTGGTACAGCAAAAGTAGGGTTGTGAGTTCGAGCCCCATCTTCAGATATCTGTATTGGGAAACCACAGGGCTGAAACCTGCAGGTAAAAGTATCTGTCAGAAGTGGGATTTGAACCCACACCTCCAATTGGAGACCAGAAGCCTCTTTACTGAGGAAGGAGTCAAGTCTTGAGTCTGGCGCCTTAGACCACTCGGCCATCCTGACAGCTGAATCTCAAGTTCTTTCTGGGGTTCATGTGTTAAATCTAACATCATGCGTTGCCTTGTTCGCCAGGGCCTGCTGTAGTCCACGTAACAAAAATGTTGTCATCGCCCTATGTAGGAAAGGGTCAGCACTTAATCTCTGTGGATGTCCTTGTGCATATTCATGCTCTGCCGTCTGAGGTAGCCGGGCCTGCTACAACAACAAAAGAGTAACATCATGTAGTTTAACACACCAAAGACAAACGTGGGGCTCGAACCAACAACCTTGAGATTAAGAATCTTATGCTCTTCCTTCTCAGTCAGCTATTTCTGGAACAACTCAAGTTGGATCGTGAGTTTGAGCCCGATCTTGAGATGTCTGTATTGCCAAACAACAGGGATGACACTTGCAGGTTAAATTATCTGTCAGAAGTGGGATTTCAACCCATGCCTCCAACTGGAGACCAGAAGATTCTTTACTGAGGATGTTGCTTTGTTTGGCAGGGTCGGTTGGTCTGGCACACAATGTTATGGTGCATAACGACTTCCAGCTGGACTCAAGAGGGCTTCGGTAAAGGGAATGCATGGGAGACTTTTGAGAAATGTAATCTATCTACTATAGCGTAACTCTTTAAAATTTCCAAGTATAGTGTGTGGAAATTAAGTACAAATTAATCTCATGATAAATCCTAGTCTAAAACACTGAAGCCCAACGTGGGGCTCGAACCCACGACCCTGAGATTAAGAGTCTCATGCTCTGCCGTCTGAGCTAGCTAGGCCTGGTACAGCAAAAGTAGGGTTGTGAGTTCGAGCCCCATCTTCAGATATCTGTATTGGCAAACCACAGGGCTGAAACCTGCAAGTAAAAGTATCTGTCAGAAGTGGGATTTGAACCCACGCCTCCAATTGGAGACCAGAAGCCTCTTTACTGAGGAAGGAGTCAAGTCTTGAGTCTGGCGCCTTAGACCACTCGGCCATCCTGACAGCTGAATCTCAAGTTCTTTCTGGGGTTCATGTGTTAAATCTAACATCATGCGTTGCCTTGTTCGCCAGGGCCTGCTGTAGTCCACGTAACAAAAATGTTGTCATCGCCCTATGTAGGAAAGTGTCAGCACTTAATCTCTGTGGATGTCCTTGTGCATATTCATGCTCTGCCGTCTGAGGTAGCCAGGCCTGCTACAACAACAAAAGAGTAACATCATGTAGTTTAACACACCAAAGACAAACGTGGGGCTCAAACCGACAACCCTGAGATTAAGAATCTTATGCTCCTCCTTTTCAGTCAGCTAGGCCTGGAACAAGTCAAGTTGGATCGTGAGTTTGAGCCCGATCTTGAGATGTCTGTATTGCCAAACAACAGGGATGACACCTGCAGGTTAAATTATCTGTCAGAAGTGGGATTTCAACCCATGCCTCCAACTGGAGACCAGAAGATTCTTTACTGAGGATGTTGCTTTGTTTGGCAGGGTCGGTTGGTCTGGCACACAATGTTATGGTGCATAACGACTTCCAGCTGGACTCAAGAGGGCTTCGGTAAAGGGAATGCATGGGAGGCTTTTGAGAAATTTAATCTATCTACTATAGCGTAACTCTTTAAAATTTCCAAGTAAAGTGTGTGGAAATTAAGTACAAATTAATCTCATGATAAATCCTAGTCTAAAACACAGAAGCCCAACGTGGGGCTCGAACCCACGACCCTGAGATTAAGAGTCTCATGCTCTGCCGTCTGAGCTAGCTAGGCCTGGTACAGCAAAAGTAGGGTTGTGAGTTCGAGCCCCATCTTCAGATATCTGTATTGGGAAACCACAGGGCTGAAACCTGCAGGTAAAAGTATCTGTCAGAAGTGGGATTTGAACCCACGCCTCCAATTGGAGACCAGAAGCCTCTTTACTGAGGAAGGAGTCAAGTCTTGAGTCTGGCGCCTTAGACCACTCGGCCATCCTGACAGCTGAATCTCAAGTTCTTTCTGGGGTTCATGTGTTAAATCTAACATCATGCGTTGCCTTTTTCGCCAGGGCCTGCTGTAGTCCACGTAACAAAAATGTTGTCATCGCCCTATGTAGGAAAGTGTCAGCACTTAATCTCTGTGGATGTCCTTGTGCATATTCATGCTCTGCCGTCTGAGGTAGCCGGGCCTGCTACAACAACAAAAGAGTAACATCATGTAGTTTAACACACCAAAGACAAACGTGGGGCTCAAACCGACAACCCTGAGATTAAGAATCTTATGCTCCTCCTTTTCAGTCAGCTAGGCCTGGAACAAGTCAAGTTGGATCGTGAGTTTGAGCCCGATCTTGAGATGTCTGTATTGCCAAACAACAGGGATGACACCTGCAGGTTAAATTATCTGTCAGAAGTGGGATTTCAACCCATGCCTCCAACTGGAGACCAGAAGATTCTTTACTGAGGATGTTGCTTTGTTTGGCAGGGTCGGTTGGTCTGGCACACAATGTTATGGTGCATAACGACTTCCAGCTGGACTCAAGAGGGCTTCGGTAAAGGGAATGCATGGGAGACTTTTGAGAAATGTAATCTATCTACTATAGCGTAACTCTTTAAAATTTCCAAGTATAGTGTGTGGAAATTAAGTACAAATTAATCTCATGATAAATCCTAGTCTAAAACACTGAAGCCCAACGTGGGGCTCGAACCCACGACCCTGAGATTAAGAGTCTCATGCTCTGCCGTCTGAGCTAGCTAGGCCTGGTACAGCAAAAGTAGGGTTGTGAGTTTGAGCCCCATCTTCAGATATCTGTATTGGCAAACCACAGGGCTGAAACCTGCAAGTAAAAGTATCTGTCAGAAGTGGGATTTGAACCCACGCCTCCAATTGGAGACCAGAAGCCTCTTTACTGAGGAAGGAGTCAAGTCTTGAGTCTGGCGCCTTAGACCACTCGGCCATCCTGACAGCTGAATCTCAAGTTCTTTCTGGGGTTCATGTGTTAAATCTAACATCATGCGTTGCCTTGTTCGCCAGGGCCTGCTGTAGTCCACGTAACAAAAATGTTGTCATCGCCCTATGTAGGAAAGTGTCAGCACTTAATCTCTGTGGATGTCCTTGTGCATATTCATGCTCTGCCGTCTGAGGTAGCCAGGCCTGCTACAACAACAAAAGAGTAACATCATGTAGTTTAACACACCAAAGACAAACGTGGGGCTCAAACCGACAACCCTGAGATTAAGAATCTTATGCTCCTCCTTTTCAGTCAGCTAGGCCTGGAACAAGTCAAGTTGGATCGTGAGTTTGAGCCCGATCTTGAGATGTCTGTATTGCCAAACAACAGGGATGACACCTGCAGGTTAAATTATCTGTCAGAAGTGGGATTTCAACCCATGCCTCCAACTGGAGACCAGAAGATTCTTTACTGAGGATGTTGCTTTGTTTGGCAGGGTCGGTTGGTCTGGCACACAATGTTATGGTGCATAACGACTTCCAGCTGGACTCAAGAGGGCTTCGGTAAAGGGAATGCATGGGAGACTTTTGAGAAATGTAATCTATCTACTATAGCGTAACTCTTTAAAATTTCCAAGTATAGTGTGTGGAAATTAAGTACAAATTAATCTCATGATAAATCCTAGTCTAAAACACTGAAGCCCAACGTGGGGCTCGAACCCACGACCCTGAGATTAAGAGTCTCATGCTCTGCCGTCTGAGCTAGCTAGGCCTGGTACAGCAAAAGTAGGGTTGTGAGTTCGAGCCCCATCTTCAGATATCTGTATTGGCAAACCACAGGGCTGAAACCTGCAAGTAAAAGTATCTGTCAGAAGTGGGATTTGAACCCACGCCTCCAATTGGAGACCAGAAGCCTCTTTAGTGAGGAAGGAGTCAAGTCTTGAGTCTGGCGCCTTAGACCACTCGGCCATCCTGACAGCTGAATCTCAAGTTCTTTCTGGGGTTCATGTGTTAAATCTAACATCATGCGTTGCCTTGTTCGCCAGGGCCTGCTGTAGTCCACGTAACAAAAATGTTGTCATCGCCCTATGTAGGAAAGGGTCAGCACTTAATCTCTGTGGATGTCCTTGTGCATATTCATGCTCTGCCGTCTGAGGTAGCCGGGCCTGCTACAACAACAAAAGAGTAACATCATGTAGTTTAACACACCAAAGACAAACGTGGGGCTCAAACCGACAACCCTGAGATTAAGAATCTTATGCTCCTCCTTTTCAGTCAGCTAGGCCTGGAACAAGTCAAGTTGGATCGTGAGTTTGAGCCCGATCTTGAGATGTCTCTATTGCCAAACAACAGGGATGACACCTGCAGGTTAAATTATCTGTCAGAAGTGGGATTTCAACCCATGCCTCCAACTGGAGACCAGAAGATTCTTTACTGAGGATGTTGCTTTGTTTGGCAGGGTCGGTTGGTCTGGCACACAATGTTATGGTGCATAACGACTTCCAGCTGGACTCAAGAGGGCTTCGGTAAAGGGAATGCATGGGAGGCTTTTGAGAAATTTAATCTATCTACTATAGCGTAACTCTTTAAAATTTCCAAGTATAGTGTGTGGAAATTAAGTACAAATTAATCTCATGATAAATCCTAGTTTAAAACACAGAAGCCCAAAGTGGGGCTTGAACCCACGACCCTGAGATTAAGAGTCTCATGCTCTGCCGTCTGAGCTAGCTAGGCCTGGTACAGCAAAAGTAGGGTTGTGAGTTCGAGCCCCATCTTCAGATATCTGTATTTGCAAACCACAGGGCTGAAACCTGCAGGTAAAAGTATCTGTCAGAAGTGGGATTTGAACCCACGCCTCCAATTGGAGACCAGAAGCCTCTTTACTGAGGAAGGAGTCAAGTCTTGAGTCTGGCGCCTTAGACCACTCGGCCATCCTGACAGCTGAATCTCAAGTTCTTTCTGGGGTTCATGTGTTAAATCTAACATCATGCGTTGCCTTGTTCGCCAGGGCCTGCTGTAGTCCACGTAACAAAAATGTTGTCATCGCCCTATGTAGGAAAGGGTCAGCACTTAATCTCTGTGGATGTCCTTGTGCATATTCATGCTCTGCCGTCTGAGGTAGCCGGGCCTGCTACAACAACAAAAGAGTAACATCATGTAGTTTAACACACCAAAGACAAACGTGGGGCTCAAACCGACAACCCTGAGATTAAGAATCTTATGCTCCTCCTTTTCAGTCAGCTAGGCCTGGAACAAGTCAAGTTGGATCGTGAGTTTGAGCCCGATCTTGAGATGTCTCTATTGCCAAACAACAGGGATGACACCTGCAGGTTAAATTATCTGTCAGAAGTGGGATTTCAACCCATGCCTCCAACTGGAGACCAGAAGATTCTTTACTGAGGATGTTGCTTTGTTTGGCAGGGTCGGTTGGTCTGGCACACAATGTTATGGTGCATAACGACTTCCAGCTGGACTCAAGAGGGCTTCGGTAAAGGGAATGCATGGGAGGCTTTTGAGAAATTTAATCTATCTACTATAGCGTAACTCTTTAAAATTTCCAAGTATAGTGTGTGGAAATTAAGTACAAATTAATCTCATGATAAATCCTAGTTTAAAACACAGAAGCCCAAAGTGGGGCTTGAACCCACGACCCTGAGATTAAGAGTCTCATGCTCTGCCGTCTGAGCTAGCTAGGCCTGGTACAGCAAAAGTAGGGTTGTGAGTTCGAGCCCCATCTTCAGATATCTGTATTTGCAAACCACAGGGCTGAAACCTGCAGGTAAAAGTATCTGTCAGAAGTGGGATTTGAACCCACGCCTCCAATTGGAGACCAGAAGCCTCTTTACTGAGGAAGGAGTCAAGTCTTGAGTCTGGCGCCTTAGACCACTCGGCCATCCTGACAGCTGAATCTCAAGTTCTTTCTGGGGTTCATGTGTTAAATCTAACATCATGCGTTGCCTTGTTCGCCAGGGCCTGCTGTAGTCCACGTAACAAAAATGTTGTCATCGCCCTATGTAGGAAAGTGTCAGCACTTAATCTCTGTGGATGTCCTTGTGCATATTCATGCTCTGCCGTCTGAGGTAGCCAGGCCTGCTACAACAACAAAAGAGTAACATCATGTAGTTTAACACACCAAAGACAAACGTGGGGCTCAAACCGACAACCCTGAGATTAAGAATCTTATGCTCCTCCTTTTCAGTCAGCTAGGCCTGGAACAAGTCAAGTTGGATCGTGAGTTTGAGCCCGATCTTGAGATGTCTGTATTGCCAAACAACAGGGATGACACCTGCAGGTTAAATTATCTGTCAGAAGTGGGATTTCAACCCATGCCTCCAACTGGAGACCAGAAGATTCTTTACTGAGGATGTTGCTTTGTTTGGCAGGGTCGGTTGGTCTGGCACACAATGTTATGGTGCATAACGACTTCCAGCTGGACTCAAGAGGGCTTCGGTAAAGGGAATGCATGGGAGGCTTTTGAGAAATTTAATCTATCTACTATAGCGTAACTCTTTAAAATTTCCAAGTATAGTGTGTGGAAATTAAGTACAAATTAATCTCATGATAAATCCTAGTCTAAAACACAGAAGCCCAACGTGGGGCTCGAACCCACGACCCTGAGATTAAGAGTCTCATGCTCTGCCGTCTGAGCTAGCTAGGCCTGGTACAGCAAAAGTAGGGTTGTGAGTTCGAGCCCCATCTTCACATATCTGTATTGGGAAACCACAGGGCTGAAACCTGCAGTTAAAAGTATCTGTCAGAAGTGGGATTTGAACCCACGCCTCCAATTGGAGACCAGAAGCCTCTTTACTGAGGAAGGAGTCAAGTCTTGAGTCTGGCGCCTTAGACCACTCGGCCATCCTGACAGCTGAATCTCAAGTTCTTTCTGGGGTTCATGTGTTAAATCTAACATCATGCGTTGCCTTGTTCGCCAGGGCCTGCTGTAGTCCACGTAACAAAAATGTTGTCATCGCCCTATGTAGGAAAGTGTCAGCACTTAATCTCTGTGGATGTCCTTGTGCATATTCATGCTCTGCCGTCTGAGGTAGCCGGGCCTGCTACAACAACAAAAGAGTAACATCATGTAGTTTAACACACCAAAGACAAACGTGGGGCTCAAACCGACAACCCTGAGATTAAGAATCTTATGCTCCTCCTTTTCAGTCAGCTAGGCCTGGAACAAGTCAAGTTGGATTGTGAGTTTGAGCCCGATCTTGAGATGTCTGTATTGCCAAACAACAGGGATGACACCTGCAGGTTAAATTATCTGTCAGAAGTGGGATTTCAACCCATGCCTCCAACTGGAGACCAGAAGATTCTTTACTGAGGATGTTGCTTTGTTTGGCAGGGTCGGTTGGTCTGGCACACAATGTTATGGTGCATAACGACTTCCAGCTGGACTCAAGAGGGCTTCGGTAAAGGGAATGCATGGGAGGCTTTTGAGAAATTGAATCTATCTACTATAGCGTAACTCTTTAAAATTTCCAAGTATAGTGTGTGGAAATTAAGTACAAATTAATCTCATGATAAATCCTAGTCTAAAACACAGAAGCCCAACGTGGGGCTCGAACCCACGACCCTGAGATTAAGAGTCTCATGCTCTGCCGTCTGAGCTAGCTAGGCCTGGTACAGCAAAAGTAGGGTTGTGAGTTCGAACCCCATCTTCAGATATCTGTATTGGCAAACCACAGGGCTGAAACCTGCAGGTAAAAGTATCTGTCAGAAGTGGGATTTGAACCCACGCCTCCAATTGGAGACCAGAAGCCTCTTTACTGAGGAAGGAGTCAAGTCTTGAGTCTGGCGCCATAGACCACTCGGCCATCCTGACAGCTGAATCTCAAGTTCTTTCTGGGGTTCATGTGTTAAATCTAACATCATGCGTTGCCTTGTTCGCCAGGGCCTGCTGTAGTCCACGTAACAAAAATGTTGTCATCGCCCTATGTAGGAAAGGGTCAGCACTTAATCTCTGTGGATGTCCTTGTGCATATTCATGCTCTGCCGTCTGAGGTAGCCGGGCCTGCTACAACAACAAAAGAGTAACATCATGTAGTTTAACACACCAAAGACAAACGTGGGGCTCGAACCAACAACCTTGAGATTAAGAATCTTATGCTCTTCCTTCTCAGTCAGCTATTTCTGGAACAACTCAAGTTGGATCGTGAGTTTGAGCCCGATCTTGAGATGTCTGTATTGCCAAACAACAGGGATGACACTTGCAGGTTAAATTATCTGTCAGAAGTGGGATTTCAACCCATGCCTCCAACTGGAGACCAGAAGATTCTTTACTGAGGATGTTGCTTTGTTTGGCAGGGTCGGTTGGTCTGGCACACAATGTTATGGTGCATAACGACTTCCAGCTGGACTCAAGAGGGCTTCGGTAAAGGGAATGCATGGGAGACTTTTGAGAAATGTAATCTATCTACTATAGCGTAACTCTTTAAAATTTCCAAGTATAGTGTGTGGAAATTAAGTACAAATTAATCTCATGATAAATCCTAGTCTAAAACACTGAAGCCCAACGTGGGGCTCGAACCCACGACCCTGAGATTAAGAGTCTCATGCTCTGCCGTCTGAGCTAGCTAGGCCTGGTACAGCAAAAGTAGGGTTGTGAGTTCGAGCCCCATCTTCAGATATCTGTATTGGCAAACCACAGGGCTGAAACCTGCAAGTAAAAGTATCTGTCAGAAGTGGGATTTGAACCCACGCCTCCAATTGGAGACCAGAAGCCTCTTTACTGAGGAAGGAGTCAAGTCTTGAGTCTGGCGCCTTAGACCACTCGGCCATCCTGACAGCTGAACCTCAAGTTCTTTGTGGGGTTCATGTGTTAAATCTAACATCATGTGTTGCCTTGTTCGCCAGGGCCTGCTGTAGTCCACGTAACAAACATTTTGTCATCGCCCTATGTAGGAAAGTGTCAGCACTTAATCTCTGTGGATGTCCTTGTGCATATTCATGCTCTGCCGTCTGAGGTAGCCGGGCCTGCTACAACAACAAAAGAGTAACATCATGTAGTTTAACACACCAAAGACAAACGTGGGGCTCGAACCGACAACCCTGAGATTAAGAATCTTATGCTCCTCCTTCTCAGTCAGCTAGGCCTGGAACAAGTCAAGTTGGATCGTGAGTTTGAGCCCGATCTTGAGATGTCTCTATTGCCAAACAACACGGATGACACCTGCAGGTTAAATTATCTGTCAGAAGTGGGATTTCAACCCATGCCTCCAACTGGAGACCAGAAGATTCTTTACTGAGGATGTTGCTTTGTTTGGCAGGGTCGGTTGGTCTGGCACACAATGTTATGGTGCATAACGACTTTCAGCTGGACTCAAGAGGGCTTCGGTAAAGGGAATGCATGGGAGGCTTTTGAGAAATTTAATCTATCTACTATAGCGTAACTCTTTAAAATTTCCAAGTATAGTGTGTGGAAATTAAGTACAAATTAATCTCATGATAAATCCTAGTCTAAAACACAGAAGCCCAACGTGGGGCTTGAACCCACGACCCTGAGATTAAGAGTCTCATGCTCTGCCGTCTGAGCTAGCTAGGCCTGGTACAGCAAAAGTAGGGTTGTGAGTTCGAACCCCATCTTCAGATATCTGTATTGGCAAACCACAGGGCTGAAACCTGCAGGTAAAAGTATCTGTCAGAAGTGGGATTTGAACCCACGCCTCCAATTGGAGACCAGAAGCCTCTTTACTGAGGAAGGAGTCAAGTCTTGAGTCTGGCGCCTTAGACCACTCGGCCATCCTGACAGCTGAATCTCAAGTTCTTTCTGGGGTTCATGTGTTAAATCTAACATCATGCGTTGCCTTGTTCGCCAGGGCCTGCTGTAGTCCACGTAACAAAAATGTTGTCATCGCCCTATGTAGGAAAGGGTCAGCACTTAATCTCTGTGGATGTCCTTGTGCATATTCATGCTCTGCCGTCTGAGGTAGCCGGGCCTGCTACAACAACAAAAGAGTAACATCATGTAGTTTAACACACCAAAGACAAACGTGGGGCTCGAACCAACAACCTTGAGATTAAGAATCTTATGCTCTTCCTTCTCAGTCAGCTATTTCTGGAACAACTCAAGTTGGATCGTGAGTTTGAGCCCGATCTTGAGATGTCTGTATTGCCAAACAACAGGGATGACACTTGCAGGTTAAATTATCTGTCAGAAGTGGGATTTCAACCCATGCCTCCAACTGGAGACCAGAAGATTCTTTACTGAGGATGTTGCTTTGTTTGGCAGGGTCGGTTGGTCTGGCACACAATGTTATGGTGCATAACGACTTCCAGCTGGACTCAAGAGGGCTTCGGTAAAGGGAATGCATGGGAGACTTTTGAGAAATGTAATCTATCTACTATAGCGTAACTCTTTAAAATTTCCAAGTATAGTGTGTGGAAATTAAGTACAAATTAATCTCATGATAAATCCTAGTCTAAAACACTGAAGCCCAACGTGGGGCTCGAACCCACGACCCTGAGATTAAGAGTCTCATGCTCTGCCGTCTGAGCTAGCTAGGCCTGGTACAGCAAAAGTAGGGTTGTGAGTTCGAGCCCCATCTTCAGATATCTGTATTGGCAAACCACAGGGCTGAAACCTGCAAGTAAAAGTATCTGTCAGAAGTGGGATTTGAACCCACGCCTCCAATTGGAGACCAGAAGCCTCTTTACTGAGGAAGGAGTCAAGTCTTGAGTCTGGCGCCTTAGACCACTCGGCCATCCTGACAGCTGAATCTCAAGTTCTTTCTGGGGTTCATGTGTTAAATCTAACATCATGCGTTGCCTTGTTCGCCAGGGCCTGCTGTAGTCCACGTAACAAAAATGTTGTCATCGCCCTATGTAGGAAAGTGTCAGCACTTAATCTCTGTGGATGTCCTTGTGCATATTCATGCTCTGCCGTCTGAGGTAGCCGGGCCTGCTACAACAACAAAAGAGTAACATCATGTAGTTTAACACACCAAAGACAAACGTGGGGCTCAAACCGACAACCCTGAGATTAAGAATCTTATGCTCCTCCTTTTCAGTCAGCTAGGCCTGGAACAAGTCAAGTTGGATCGTGAGTTTGAGCCCGATCTTGAGATGTCTGTATTGCCAAACAACAGGGATGACACCTGCAGGTTAAATTATCTGTCAGAAGTGGGATTTCAACCCATGCCTCCAACTGGAGACCAGAAGATTCTTTACTGAGGATGTTGCTTTGTTTGGCAGGGTCGGTTGGTCTGGCACACAATGTTATGGTGCATAACGACTTCCAGCTGGACTCAAGAGGGCTTCGGTAAAGGGAATGCATGGGAGGCTTTTGAGAAATTTAATCTATCTACTATAGCGTAACTCTTTAAAATTTCCAAGTATAGTGTGTGGAAATTAAGTACAAATTAATCTCATGATAAATCCTAGTCTAAAACACAGAAGCCCAACATGGGGCTCGAACCCACGACCCTGAGATTAAGAGACTCATGCTCTGCCGTCTGAGCTAGCTAGGCCTGGTACAGCAAAAGTAGGGTTGTGAGTTCGAGCCCCATCTTCAGATATCTGTATTGGCAAACCACAGGGCTGAAACCTGCAAGTAAAAGTATCTGTCAGAAGTGGGATTTGAACCCACGCCTCCAATTGGAGACCAGAAGCCTCTTTACTGAGGAAGGAGTCAAGTCTTGAGTCTGGTGCCTTAGACCACTCGGCCATCCTGACAGCTGAACCTCAAGTTCTTTGTGGGGTTCATGTGTTAAATCTAACATCATGCGTTGCCTTGTTCGCCAGGGCCTGCTGTAGTCCACGTAACAAACATTTTGTCATCGCCCTATGTAGGAAAGTGTCAGCACTTAATCTCTGTGGATGTCCTTGTGCATATTCATGCTCTGCCGTCTGAGGTAGCCGGGCCTGCTACAACAACAAAAGAGTAACATCATGTAGTTTAACACACCAAAGACAAACGTGGGGCTCGAACCGACAACCCTGAGATTAAGAATCTTATGCTCCTCCTTCTCAGTCAGCTAGGCCTGGAACAAGTCAAGTTGGATCGTGAGTTTGAGCCCGATCTTGAGATGTCTCTATTGCCAAACAACACGGATGACACCTGCAGGTTAAATTATCTGTCAGAAGTGGGATTTCAACCCATGCCTCCAACTGGAGACCAGAAGATTCTTTACTGAGGATGTTGCTTTGTTTGGCAGGGTCGGTTGGTCTGGCACACAATGTTATGGTGCATAACGACTTTCAGCTGGACTCAAGAGGGCTTCGGTAAAGGGAATGCATGGGAGGCTTTTGAGAAATTTAATCTATCTACTATAGCGTAACTCTTTAAAATTTCCAAGTATAGTGTGTGGAAATTAAGTACAAATTAATCTCATGATAAATCCTAGTCTAAAACACAGAAGCCCAACGTGGGGCTTGAACCCACGACCCTGAGATTAAGAGTCTCATGCTCTGCCGTCTGAGCTAGCTAGGCCTGGTACAGCAAAAGTAGGGTTGTGAGTTCGAACCCCATCTTCAGATATCTGTATTGGCAAACCACAGGGCTGAAACCTGCAGGTAAAAGTATCTGTCAGAAGTGGGATTTGAACCCACGCCTCCAATTGGAGACCAGAAGCCTCTTTACTGAGGAAGGAGTCAAGTCTTGAGTCTGGCGCCTTAGACCACTCGGCCATCCTGACAGCTGAATCTCAAGTTCTTTCTGGGGTTCATGTGTTAAATCTAACATCATGCGTTGCCTTGTTCGCCAGGGCCTGCTGTAGTCCACGTAACAAAAATGTTGTCATCGCCCTATGTAGGAAAGGGTCAGCACTTAATCTCTGTGGATGTCCTTGTGCATATTCATGCTCTGCCGTCTGAGGTAGCCGGGCCTGCTACAACAACAAAAGAGTAACATCATGTAGTTTAACACACCAAAGACAAACGTGGGGCTCGAACCAACAACCTTGAGATTAAGAATCTTATGCTCTTCCTTCTCAGTCAGCTATTTCTGGAACAACTCAAGTTGGATCGTGAGTTTGAGCCCGATCTTGAGATGTCTGTATTGCCAAACAACAGGGATGACACTTGCAGGTTAAATTATCTGTCAGAAGTGGGATTTCAACCCATGCCTCCAACTGGAGACCAGAAGATTCTTTACTGAGGATGTTGCTTTGTTTGGCAGGGTCGGTTGGTCTGGCACACAATGTTATGGTGCATAACGACTTCCAGCTGGACTCAAGAGGGCTTCGGTAAAGGGAATGCATGGGAGACTTTTGAGAAATGTAATCTATCTACTATAGCGTAACTCTTTAAAATTTCCAAGTATAGTGTGTGGAAATTAAGTACAAATTAATCTCATGATAAATCCTAGTCTAAAACACTGAAGCCCAACGTGGGGCTCGAACCCACGACCCTGAGATTAAGAGTCTCATGCTCTGCCGTCTGAGCTAGCTAGGCCTGGTACAGCAAAAGTAGGGTTGTGAGTTCGAGCCCCATCTTCAGATATCTGTATTGGCAAACCACAGGGCTGAAACCTGCAAGTAAAAGTATCTGTCAGAAGTGGGATTTGAACCCACGCCTCCAATTGGAGACCAGAAGCCTCTTTACTGAGGAAGGAGTCAAGTCTTGAGTCTGGCGCCTTAGACCACTCGGCCATCCTGACAGCTGAATCTCAAGTTCTTTCTGGGGTTCATGTGTTAAATCTAACATCATGCGTTGCCTTGTTCGCCAGGGCCTGCTGTAGTCCACGTAACAAAAATGTTGTCATCGCCCTATGTAGGAAAGTGTCAGCACTTAATCTCTGTGGATGTCCTTGTGCATATTCATGCTCTGCCGTCTGAGGTAGCCGGGCCTGCTACAACAACAAAAGAGTAACATCATGTAGTTTAACACACCAAAGACAAACGTGGGGCTCAAACCGACAACCCTGAGATTAAGAATCTTATGCTCCTCCTTTTCAGTCAGCTAGGCCTGGAACAAGTCAAGTTGGATCGTGAGTTTGAGCCCGATCTTGAGATGTCTGTATTGCCAAACAACAGGGATGACACCTGCAGGTTAAATTATCTGTCAGAAGTGGGATTTCAACCCATGCCTCCAACTGGAGACCAGAAGATTCTTTACTGAGGATGTTGCTTTGTTTGGCAGGGTCGGTTGGTCTGGCACACAATGTTATGGTGCATAACGACTTCCAGCTGGACTCAAGAGGGCTTCGGTAAAGGGAATGCATGGGAGGCTTTTGAGAAATTTAATCTATCTACTATAGCGTAACTCTTTAAAATTTCCAAGTATAGTGTGTGGAAATTAAGTACAAATTAATCTCATGATAAATCCTAGTCTAAAACACAGAAGCCCAACATGGGGCTCGAACCCACGACCCTGAGATTAAGAGACTCATGCTCTGCCGTCTGAGCTAGCTAGGCCTGGTACAGCAAAAGTAGGGTTGTGAGTTCGAGCCCCATCTTCAGATATCTGTATTGGCAAACCACAGGGCTGAAACCTGCAAGTAAAAGTATCTGTCAGAAGTGGGATTTGAACCCACGCCTCCAATTGGAGACCAGAAGCCTCTTTACTGAGGAAGGAGTCAAGTCTTGAGTCTGGTGCCTTAGACCACTCGGCCATCCTGACAGCTGAACCTCAAGTTCTTTGTGGGGTTCATGTGTTAAATCTAACATCATGCGTTGCCTTGTTCGCCAGGGCCTGCTGTAGTCCACGTAACAAACATTTTGTCATCGCCCTATGTAGGAAAGTGTCAGCACTTAATCTCTGTGGATGTCCTTGTGCATATTCATGCTCTGCCGTCTGAGGTAGCCGGGCCTGCTACAACAACAAAAGAGTAACATCATGTAGTTTAACACACCAAAGACAAACGTGGGGCTCGAACCGACAACCCTGAGATTAAGAATCTTATGCTCCTCCTTCTCAGTCAGCTAGGCCTGGAACAAGTCAAGTTGGATCGTGAGTTTGAGCCCGATCTTGAGATGTCTCTATTGCCAAACAACAGGGATGACACCTGCAGGTTAAATTATCTGTCAGAAGTGGGATTTCAACCCATGCCTCCAACTGGAGACCAGAAGATTCTTTACTGAGGATGTTGCTTTGTTTGGCAGGGTCGGTTGGTCTGGCACACAATGTTATGGTGCATAACGACTTTCAGCTGGACTCAAGAGGGCTTCGGTAAAGGGAATGCATGGGAGGCTTTTGAGAAATTTAATCTATCTACTATAGCGTAACTCTTTAAAATTTCCAAGTATAGTGTGTGGAAATTAAGTACAAATTAATCTCATGATAAATCCTAGTCTAAAACACAGAAGCCCAACGTGGGGCTCGAACCCACGACCCTGAGATTAAGAGTCTCATGCTCTGCCGTCTGAGCTAGCTAGGCCTGGTACAGCAAAAGTAGGGTTGTGAGTTCGAACCCCATCTTCAGATATCTGTATTGGCAAACCACAGGGCTGAAACCTGCAGGTAAAAGTATCTGTCGGAAGTGGGATTTGAACCCACGCCTCCAATTGGAGACCAGAAGCCTCTTTACTGAGGAAGGAGTCAAGTCTTGAGTCTGGCGCCTTAGACCACTCGGCCATCCTGACAGCTGAATCTCAAGTTCTTTCTGGGGTTCATGTGTTAAATCTAACATCATGCGTTGCCTTGTTCGCCAGGGCCTGCTGTAGTCCACGTAACAAAAATGTTGTCATCGCCCTATGTAGGAAAGGGTCAGCACTTAATCTCTGTGGATGTCCTTGTGCATATTCATGCTCTGCCGTCTGAGGTAGCCGGGCCTGCTACAACAACAAAAGAGTAACATCATGTAGTTTAACACACCAAAGACAAACGTGGGGCTCGAACCAACAACCTTGAGATTAAGAATCTTATGCTCTTCCTTCTCAGTCAGCTATTTCTGGAACAACTCAAGTTGGATCGTGAGTTTGAGCCCGATCTTGAGATGTCTGTATTGCCAAACAACAGGGATGACACTTGCAGGTTAAATTATCTGTCAGAAGTGGGATTTCAACCCATGCCTCCAACTGGAGACCAGAAGATTCTTTACTGAGGATGTTGCTTTGTTTGGCAGGGTCGGTTGGTCTGGCACACAATGTTATGGTGCATAACGACTTCCAGCTGGACTCAAGAGGGCTTCGGTAAAGGGAATGCATGGGAGACTTTTGAGAAATGTAATCTATCTACTATAGCGTAACTCTTTAAAATTTCCAAGTATAGTGTGTGGAAATTAAGTACAAATTAATCTCATGATAAATCCTAGTCTAAAACACTGAAGCCCAACGTGGGGCTCGAACCCACGACCCTGAGATTAAGAGTCTCATGCTCTGCCGTCTGAGCTAGCTAGGCCTGGTACAGCAAAAGTAGGGTTGTGAGTTCGAGCCCCATATTCAGATATCTGTATTGTCAAACCACAGGGCTGAAACCTGCAGGTAAAAGTATCTGTCAGAAGTGGGATTTGAACCCACGCCTCCAATTGGAGACCAGAAGCCTCTTTACTGAGGAAGGAGTCAAGTCTTGAGTCTGGCGCCTTAGACCACTCGGCCATCCTGACAGCTGAATCTCAAGTTCTTTCTGGGGTTCATGTGTTAAATCTAACATCATGCGTTGCCTTGTTCGCCAGGGCCTGCTGTAGTCCACGTAACAAAAATGTTGTCATCGCCCTATGTAGGAAAGGGTCAGCACTTAATCTCTGTGGATGTCCTTGTGCATATTCATGCTCTGCCGTCTGAGGTAGCCGGGCCTGCTACAACAACAAAAGAGTAACATCATGTAGTTTAACACACCAAAGACAAACGTGGGGCTCGAACCAACAACCTTGAGATTAAGAATCTTATGCTCTTCCTTCTCAGTCAGCTATTTCTGGAACAACTCAAGTTGGATCGTGAGTTTGAGCCCGATCTTGAGATGTCTGTATTGCCAAACAACAGGGATGACACTTGCAGGTTAAATTATCTGTCAGAAGTGGGATTTCAACCCATGCCTCCAACTGGAGACCAGAAGATTCTTTACTGAGGATGTTGCTTTGTTTGGCAGGGTCGGTTGGTCTGGCACACAATGTTATGGTGCATAACGACTTCCAGCTGGACTCAAGAGGGCTTCGGTAAAGGGAATGCATGGGAGACTTTTGAGAAATGTAATCTATCTACTATAGCGTAACTCTTTAAAATTTCCAAGTATAGTGTGTGGAAATTAAGTACAAATTAATCTCATGATAAATCCTAGTCTAAAACACAGAAGCCCAACGTGGGGCTCGAACCCACGACCCTGAGATTAAGAGTCTCATGCTCTGCAGTCTGAGCTAGCTAGGCCTGGTACAGCAAAAGTAGGGTTGTGAGTTCGAACCCCATCTTCAGATATCTGTATTGGCAAACCACAGGGCTGAAACCTGCAGGTAAAAGTATCTGTCAGAAGTGGGATTTGAACCCACGCCTCCAATTGGAGACCAGAAGCCTCTTTACTGAGGAAGGAGTCAAGTCTTGAGTCTGGCGCCATAGACCACTCGGCCATCCTGACAGCTGAATCTCAAGTTCTTTCTGGGGTTCATGTGTTAAATCTAACATCATGCGTTGCCTTGTTCGCCAGGGCCTGCTGTAGTCCACGTAACAAAAATGTTGTCATCGCCCTATGTAGGAAAGGGTCAGCACTTAATCTCTGTGGATGTCCTTGTGCATATTCATGCTCTGCCGTCTGAGGTAGCCGGGCCTGCTACAACAACAAAAGAGTAACATCATGTAGTTTAACACACCAAAGACAAACGTGGGGCTCGAACCAACAACCTTGAGATTAAGAATCTTATGCTCTTCCTTCTCAGTCAGCTATTTCTGGAACAACTCAAGTTGGATCGTGAGTTTGAGCCCGATCTTGAGATGTCTGTATTGCCAAACAACAGGGATGACACTTGCAGGTTAAATTATCTGTCAGAAGTGGGATTTCAACCCATGCCTCCAACTGGAGACCAGAAGATTCTTTACTGAGGATGTTGCTTTGTTTGGCAGGGTCGGTTGGTCTGGCACACAATGTTATGGTGCATAACGACTTCCAGCTGGACTCAAGAGGGCTTCGGTAAAGGGAATGCATGGGAGACTTTTGAGAAATGTAATCTATCTACTATAGCGTAACTCTTTAAAATTTCCAAGTATAGTGTGTGGAAATTAAGTACAAATTAATCTCATGATAAATCCTAGTCTAAAACACTGAAGCCCAACGTGGGGCTCGAACCCACGACCCTGAGATTAAGAGTCTCATGCTCTGCCGTCTGAGCTAGCTAGGCCTGGTACAGCAAAAGTAGGGTTGTGAGTTCGAGCCCCATATTCAGATATCTGTATTGTCAAACCACAGGGCTGAAACCTGCAGGTAAAAGTATCTGTCAGAAGTGGGATTTGAACCCACGCCTCCAATTGGAGACCAGAAGCCTCTTTACTGAGGAAGGAGTCAAGTCTTGAGTCTGGCGCCTTAGACCACTCGGCCATCCTGACAGCTGAATCTCAAGTTCTTTCTGGGGTTCATGTGTTAAATCTAACATCATGCGTTGCCTTGTTCGCCAGGGCCTGCTGTAGTCCACGTAACAAAAATGTTGTCATCGCCCTATGTAGGAAAGGGTCAGCACTTAATCTCTGTGGATGTCCTAGTGCATATTCATGCTCTGCCGTCTGAGGTAGCCGGGCCTGCTACAACAACAAAAGAGTAACATCATGTAGTTTAACACACCAAAGACAAACGTGGGGCTCGAACCAACAACCTTGAGATTAAGAATCTTATGCTCTTCCTTCTCAGTCAGCTATTTCTGGAACAACTCAAGTTGGATCGTGAGTTTGAGCCCGATCTTGAGATGTCTGTATTGCCAAACAACAGGGATGACACTTGCAGGTTAAATTATCTGTCAGAAGTGGGATTTCAACCCATGCCTCCAACTGGAGACCAGAAGATTCTTTACTGAGGATGTTGCTTTGTTTGGCAGGGTCGGTTGGTCTGGCACACAATGTTATGGTGCATAACGACTTCCAGCTGGACTCAAGAGGGCTTCGGTAAAGGGAATGCATGGGAGACTTTTGAGAAATGTAATCTATCTACTATAGCGTAACTCTTTAAAATTTCCAAGTATAGTGTGTGGAAATTAAGTACAAATTAATCTCATGATAAATCCTAGTCTAAAACACTGAAGCCCAACGTGGGGCTCGAACCCACGACCCTGAGATTAAGAGTCTCATGCTCTGCCGTCTGAGCTAGCTAGGCCTGGTACAGCAAAAGTAGGGTTGTGAGTTCGAGCCCCATCTTCAGATATCTGTATTGGTAAACCACAGGGCTGAAACCTGCAGGTAAAAGTATCTGTCAGAAGTGGGATTTGAACCCACGCCTCCAATTGGAGACCAGAAGCCTCTTTACTGAGGAAGGAGTCAAGTCTTGAGTCTGGCGCCTTAGACCACTCGGCCATCCTGACAGCTGAACCTCAAGTTCTTTGTGGGGTTCATGTGTTAAATCTAACATCATGCGTTGCCTTGTTCGCCAGGGCCTGCTGTAGTCCACGTAACAAACATTTTGTCATCGCCCTATGTAGGAAAGTGTCAGCACTTAATCTCTGTGGATGTCCTTGTGCATATTCATGCTCTGCCGTCTGAGGTAGCCGGGCCTGCTACAACAACAAAAGAGTAACATCATGTAGTTTAACACACCAAAGACAAACGTGGGGCTCGAACCGACAACCCTGAGATTAAGAATCTTATGCTCCTCCTTCTCAGTCAGCTAGGCCTGGAACAAGTCAAGTTGGATCGAGAGTTTGAGCCCGATCTTGAGATGTCTCTATTGCCAAACAACACGGATGACACCTGCAGGTTAAATTATCTGTCAGAAGTGGGATTTCAACCCATGCCTCCAACTGGAGACCAGAAGATTCTTTACTGAGGATGTTGCTTTGTTTGGCAGGGTCGGTTGGTCTGGCACACAATGTTATGGTGCATAACGACTTTCAGCTGGACTCAAGAGGGCTTCGGTAAAGGGAATGCATGGGAGGCTTTTGAGAAATTTAATCTATCTACTATAGCGTAACTCTTTAAAATTTCCAAGTATAATGTGTGGAAATTAAGTACAAATTAATCTCATGATAAATCCTAGTCTAAAACACAGAAGCCCAACGTGGGGCTTGAACCCACGACCCTGAGATTAAGAGTCTCATGCTCTGCCGTCTGAGCTAGCTAGGCCTGGTACAGCAAAAGTAGGGTTGTGAGTTCGAACCCCATCTTCAGATATCTGTATTGGCAAACCACAGGGCTGAAACCTGCAGGTGAAAGTATCTGTCAGAAGTGGGATTTGAACCCACGCCTCCAATTGGAGACCAGAAGCCTCTTTACTGAGGAAGGAGTCAAGTCTTGAGTCTGGCGCCTTAGACCACTCGGCCATCCTGACAGCTGAATCTCAAGTTCTTTCTGGGGTTCATGTGTTAAATCTAACATCATGCGTTGCCTTGTTCGCCAGGGCCTGCTGTAGTCCACGTAACAAAAATGTTGTCATCGCCCTATGTAGGAAAGGGTCAGCACTTAATCTCTGTGGATGTCCTTGTGCATATTCATGCTCTGCCGTCTGAGGTAGCCGGGCCTGCTACAACAACAAAAGAGTAACATCATGTAGTTTAACACACCAAAGACAAACGTGGGGCTCGAACCAACAACCTTGAGATTAAGAATCTTATGCTCTTCCTTCTCAGTCAGCTATTTCTGGAACAACTCAAGTTGGATCGTGAGTTTGAGCCCGATCTTGAGATGTCTGTATTGCCAAACAACAGGGATGACACTTGCAGGTTAAATTATCTGTCAGAAGTGGGATTTCAACCCATGCCTCCAACTGGAGACCAGAAGATTCTTTACTGAGGATGTTGCTTTGTTTGGCAGGGTCGGTTGGTCTGGCACACAATGTTATGGTGCATAACGACTTCCAGCTGGACTCAAGAGGGCTTCGGTAAAGGGAATGCATGGGAGACTTTTGAGAAATGTAATCTATCTACTATAGCGTAACTCTTTAAAATTTCCAAGTATAGTGTGTGGAAATTAAGTACAAATTAATCTCATGATAAATCCTAGTCTAAAACACTGAAGCCCAACGTGGGGCTCGAACCCACGACCCTGAGATTAAGAGTCTCATGCTCTGCCGTCTGAGCTAGCTAGGCCTGGTACAGCAAAAGTAGGGTTGTGAGTTCGAGCCCCATCTTCAGATATCTGTATTGGCAAACCACAGGGCTGAAACCTGCAGGTAAAAGTATCTGTCAGAAGTGGGATTTGAACCCACGCCTCCAATTGGAGACCAGAAGCCTCTTTACTGAGGAAGGAGTCAAGTCTTGAGTCTGGCGCCTTAGACCACTCGGCCATCCTGACAGCTGAACCTCAAGTTCTTTGTGGGGTTCATGTGTTAAATCTAACATCATGCGTTGCCTTGTTCGCCAGGGCCTGCTGTAGTCCACGTAACAAACATTTTGTCATCGCCCTATGTAGGAAAGTGTCAGCACTTAATCTCTGTGGATGTCCTTGTGCATATTCATGCTCTGCCGTCTGAGGTAGCCGGGCCTGCTACAACAACAAAAGAGTAACATCATGTAGTTTAACACACCAAAGACAAACGTGGGGCTCGAACCGACAACCCTGAGATTAAGAATCTTATGCTCCTCCTTCTCAGTCAGCTAGGCCTGGAACAAGTCAAGTTGGATCGTGAGTTTGAGCCCGATCTTGAGATGTCTCTATTGCCAAACAACACGGATGACACCTGCAGGTTAAATTATCTGTCAGAAGTGGGATTTCAACCCATGCCTCCAACTGGAGACCAGAAGATTCTTTACTGAGGATGTTGCTTTGTTTGGCAGGGTCGGTTGGTCTGGCACACAATGTTATGGTGCATAACGACTTTCAGCTGGACTCAAGAGGGCTTCGGTAAAGGGAATGCATGGGAGGCTTTTGAGAAATTTAATCTATCTACTATAGCGTAACTCTTTAAAATTTCCAAGTATAGTGTGTGGAAATTAAGTACAAATTAATCTCATGATAAATCCTAGTCTAAAACACAGAAGCCCAACGTGGGGCTTGAACCCACGACCCTGAGATTAAGAGTCTCATGCTCTGGCGTCTGAGCTAGCTAGGCCTGGTACAGCAAAAGTAGGGTTGTGAGTTCGAACCCCATCTTCAGATATCTGTATTGGCAAACCACAGGGCTGAAACCTGCAGGTAAAAGTATCTGTCAGAAGTGGGATTTGAACCCACGCCTCCAATAGGAGACCAGAAGCCTCTTTACTGAGGAAGGAGTCAAGTCTTGAGTCTGGCGCCTTAGACCACTCGGCCATCCTGACAGCTGAATCTCAAGTTCTTTCTGGGGTTCATGTGTTAAATCTAACATCATGCGTTGCCTTGTTCGCCAGGGCCTGCTGTAGTCCACGTAACAAAAATGTTGTCATCGCCCTATGTAGGAAAGTGTCAGCACTTAATCTCTGTGGATGTCCTTGTGCATATTCATGCTCTGCCGTCTGAGGTAGCCGGGCCTGCTACAACAACAAAAGAGTAACATCATGTAGTTTAACACACCAAAGACAAACGTGGGGCTCAAACCGACAACCCTGAGATTAAGAATCTTATGCTCCTCCTTTTCAGTCAGCTAGGCCTGGAACAAGTCAAGTTGGATCGTGAGTTTGAGCCCGATCTTGAGATGTCTGTATTGCCAAACAACGGGGATGACACCTGCAGGTTAAATTATCTGTCAGAAGTGGGATTTCAACCCATGCCTCCAACTGGAGACCAGAAGATTCTTTACTGAGGATGTTGCTTTGTTTGGCAGGGTCGGTTGGTCTGGCACACAATGTTATGGTGCATAACGACTTCCAGCTGGACTCAAGAGGGCTTCGGTAAAGGGAATGCATGGGAGGCTTTTGAGAAATTTAATCTATCTACTATAGCGTAACTCTTTAAAATTTCCAAGTATAGTGTGTGGAAATTAAGTACAAATTAATCTCATGATAAATCCTAGTCTAAAACACGGAAGCCCAACGTGGGGCTCGAACCCACGACCCTGAGATTAAGAGTCTCATGCTCTGCCGTCTGAGCTAGCTAGGCCTGGTACAGCAAAAGTAGGGTTGTGAGTTCGAGCCCCATCTTCAGATATCTGTATTGGCAAACCACAGGGCTGAAACCTGCAAGTAAAAGTATCTGTCAGAAGTGGGATTTGAACCCACGCCTCCAATTGGAGACCAGAAGCCTCTTTACTGAGGAAGGAGTCAAGTCTTGAGTCTGGCGCCTTAGACCACTCGGCCATCCTGACAGCTGAACCTCAAGTTCTTTGTGGGGTTCATGTGTTAAATCTAACATCATGCGTTGCCTTGTTCGCCAGGGCCTGCTGTAGTCCACGTAACAAACATTTTGTCATCGCCCTATGTAGGAAAGTGTCAGCACTTAATCTCTGTGGATGTCCTTGTGCATATTCATGCTCTGCCGTCTGAGGTAGCCGGGCCTGCTACAACAACAAAAGAGTAACATCATGTAGTTTAACACACCAAAGACAAACGTGGGGCTCGAACCGACAACCCTGAGATTAAGAATCTTATGCTCCTCCTTCTCAGTCAGCTAGGCCTGGAACAAGTCAAGTTGGATCGTGAGTTTGAGCCCGATCTTGAGATGTCTCTATTGCCAAACAACACGGATGACACCTGCAGGTTAAATTATCTGTCAGAAGTGGGATTTCAACCCATGCCCCCAACTGGAGACCAGAAGATTCTTTACTGAGGATGTTGCTTTGTTTGGCAGGGTCGGTTGGTCTGGCACACAATGTTATGGTGCATAACGACTTTCAGCTGGACTCAAGAGGGCTTCGGTAAAGGGAATGCATGGGAGGCTTTTGAGAAATTTAATCTATCTACTATAGCGTAACTCTTTAAAATTTCCAAGTATAGTGTGTGGAAATTAAGTACAAATTAATCTCATGATAAATCCTAGTCTAAAACACAGAAGCCCAACGTGGGGCTTGAACCCACGACCCTGAGATTAAGAGTCTCATGCTCTGCCGTCTGAGCTAGCTAGGCCTGGTACAGCAAAAGTAGGGTTGTGAGTTCGAACCCCATCTTCAGATATCTGTATTGGCAAACCACAGGGCTGAAACCTGCAGGTAAAAGTATCTGTCAGAAGTGGGATTTGAACCCACGCCTCCAATTGGAGACCAGAAGCCTCTTTACTGAGGAAGGAGTCAAGTCTTGAGTCTGGCGCCTTAGACCACTCGGCCATCCTGACAGCTGAATCTCAAGTTCTTTCTGGGGTTCATGTGTTAAATCTAACATCATGCGTTGCCTTGTTCGCCAGGGCCTGCTGTAGTCCACGTAACAAAAATGTTGTCATCGCCCTATGTAGGAAAGGGTCAGCACTTAATCTCTGTGGATGTCCTTGTGCATATTCATGCTCTGCCGTCTGAGGTAGCCGGGCCTGCTACAACAACAAAAGAGTAACATCATGTAGTTTAACACACCAAAGACAAACGTGGGGCTCGAACCAACAACCTTGAGATTAAGAATCTTATGCTCTTCCTTCTCAGTCAGCTATTTCTGGAACAACTCAAGTTGGATCGTGAGTTTGAGCCCGATCTTGAGATGTCTGTATTGCCAAACAACAGGGATGACACCTGCAGGTTAAATTATCTGTCAGAAGTGGGATTTCAACCCATGCCTCCAACTGGAGACCAGAAGATTCTTTACTGAGGATGTTGCTTTGTTTGGCAGGGTCGGTTGGTCTGGCACACAATGTTATGGTGCATAACGACTTCCAGCTGGACTCAAGAGGGCTTCGGTAAAGGGAATGCATGGGAGGCTTTTGAGAAATTTAATCTATCTACTATAGCGTAACTCTTTAAAATTTCCAAGTATAGTGTGTGGAAATTAAGTACAAATTAATCTCATGATAAATCCTAGTCTAAAACACAGAAGCCCAACATGGGGCTCGAACCCACGACCCTGAGATTAAGAGTCTCATGCTCTGCCGTCTGAGCTAGCTAGGCCTGGTACAGCAAAAGTAGGGTTGTGAGTTCGAGCCCCATCTTCAGATATCTGTATTGGCAAACCACAGGGCTGAAACCTGCAAGTAAAAGTATCTGTCAGAAGTGGGATTTGAACCCACGCCTCCAATTGGAGACCAGAAGCCTCTTTACTGAGGAAGGAGTCAAGTCTTGAGTCTGGTGCCTTAGACCACTCGGCCATCCTGACAGCTGAACCTCAAGTTCTTTGTGGGGTTCATGTGTTAAATCTAACATCATGCGTTGCCTTGTGCGCCAGGGCCTGCTGTAGTCCACGTAACAAACATTTTGTCATCGCCCTATGTAGGAAAGTGTCAGCACTTAATCTCTGTGGATGTCCTTGTGCATATTCATGCTCTGCCGTCTGAGGTAGCCGGGCCTGCTACAACAACAAAAGAGTAACATCATGTAGTTTAACACACCAAAGACAAACGTGGGGCTCGAACCGACAACCCTGAGATTAAGAATCTTATGCTCCTCCTTCTCAGTCAGCTAGGCCTGGAACAAGTCAAGTTGGATCGTGAGTTTGAGCCCGATCTTGAGATGTCTCTATTGCCAAACAACACGGATGACACCTGCAGGTTAAATTATCTGTCAGAAGTGGGATTTCAACCCATGCCTCCAACTGGAGACCAGAAGATTCTTTACTGAGGATGTTGCTTTGTTTGGCAGGGTCGGTTGGTCTGGCACACAATGTTATGGTGCATAACGACTTTCAGCTGGACTCAAGAGGGCTTCGGTAAAGGGAATGCATGGGAGGCTTTTGAGAAATTTAATCTATCTACTATAGCGTAACTCTTTAAAATTTCCAAGTATAGTGTGTGGAAATTAAGTACAAATTAATCTCATGATAAATCCTAGTCTAAAACACAGAAGCCCAACGTGGGGCTTGAACCCACGACCCTGAGATTAAGAGTCTCATGCTCTGCCGTCTGAGCTAGCTAGGCCTGGTACAGCAAAAGTAGGGTTGTGAGTTCGAACCCCATCTTCAGATATCTGTATTGGCAAACCACAGGGCTGAAACCTGCAGGTAAAAGTATCTGTCAGAAGTGGGATTTGAACCCACGCCTCCAATTGGAGACCAGAAGCCTCTTTACTGAGGAAGGAGTCAAGTCTTGAGTCTGGCGCCTTAGACCACTCGGCCATCCTGACAGCTGAATCTCAAGTTCTTTCTGGGGTTCATGTGTTAAATCTAACATCATGCGTTGCCTTGTTCGCCAGGGCCTGCTGTAGTCCACGTAACAAAAATGTTGTCATCGCCCTATGTAGGAAAGGGTCAGCACTTAATCTCTGTGGATGTCCTTGTGCATATTCATGCTCTGCCGTCTGAGGTAGCCGGGCCTGCTACAACAACAAAAGAGTAACATCATGTAGTTTAACACACCAAAGACAAACGTGGGGCTCAAACCAACAACCTTGAGATTAAGAATCTTATGCTCTTCCTTCTCAGTCAGCTATTTCTGGAACAACTCAAGTTGGATCGTGAGTTTGAGCCCGATCTTGAGATGTCTGTATTGCCAAACAACAGGGATGACACTTGCAGGTTAAATTATCTGTCAGAAGTGGGATTTCAACCCATGCCTCCAACTGGAGACCAGAAGATTCTTTACTGAGGATGTTGCTTTGTTTGGCAGGGTCGGTTGGTCTGGCACACAATGTTATGGTGCATAACGACTTCCAGCTGGACTCAAGAGGGCTTCGGTAAAGGGAATGCATGGGAGACTTTTGAGAAATGTAATCTATCTACTATAGCGTAACTCTTTAAAATTTCCAAGTATAGTGTGTGGAAATTAAGTACAAATTAATCTCATGATAAATCCTAGTCTAAAACACTGAAGCCCAACGTGGGGCTCGAACCCACGACCCTGAGATTAAGAGTCTCATGCTCTGCCGTCTGAGCTAGCTAGGCCTGGTACAGCAAAAGTAGGGTTGTGAGTTCGAGCCCCATCTTCAGATATCTGTATTGGCAAACCACAGGGCTGAAACCTGCAAGTAAAAGTATCTGTCAGAAGTGGGATTTGAACCCACGCCTCCAATTGGAGACCAGAAGCCTCTTTACTGAGGAAGGAGTCAAGTCTTGAGTCTGGCGCCTTAGACCACTCGGCCATCCTGACAGCTGAATCTCAAGTTCTTTCTGGGGTTCATGTGTTAAATCTAACATCATGCGTTGCCTTGTTCGCCAGGGCCTGCTGTAGTCCACGTAACAAAAATGTTGTCATCGCCCTATGTAGGAAAGTGTCAGCACTTAATCTCTGTGGATGTCCTTGTGCATATTCATGCTCTGCCGTCTGAGGTAGCCGGGCCTGCTACAACAACAAAAGAGTAACATCATGTAGTTTAACACACCAAAGACAAACGTGGGGCTCGAACCAACAACCTTGAGATTAAGAATCTTATGCTCTTCCTTCTCAGTCAGCTATTTCTGGAACAACTCAAGTTGGATCGTGAGTTTGAGCCCGATCTTGAGATGTCTGTATTGCCAAACAACAGGGATGACACCTGCAGGTTAAATTATCTGTCAGAAGTGGGATTTCAACCCATGCCTCCAACTGGAGACCAGAAGATTCTTTACTGAGGATGTTGCTTTGTTTGGCAGGGTCGGTTGGTCTGGCACACAATGTTATGGTGCATAACGACTTCCAGCTGGACTCAAGAGGGCTTCGGTAAAGGGAATGCATGGGAGGCTTTTGAGAAATTTAATCTATCTACTATAGCGTAACTCTTTAAAATTTCCAAGTATAGTGTGTGGAAATTAAGTACAAATTAATCTCATGATAAATCCTAGTCTAAAACACAGAAGCCCAACATGGGGCTCGAACCCACGACCCTGAGATTAAGAGTCTCATGCTCTGCCGTCTGAGCTAGCTAGGCCTGGTACAGCAAAAGTAGGGTTGTGAGTTCGAGCCCCATCTTCAGATATCTGTATTGGCAAACCACAGGGCTGAAACCTGCAAGTAAAAGTATCTGTCAGAAGTGGGATTTGAACCCACGCCTCCAATTGGAGACCAGAAGCCTCTTTACTGAGGAAGGAGTCAAGTCTTGAGTCTGGTGCCTTAGACCACTCGGCCATCCTGACAGCTGAACCTCAAGTTCTTTGTGGGGTTCATGTGTTAAATCTAACATCATGCGTTGCCTTGTGCGCCAGGGCCTGCTGTAGTCCACGTAACAAACATTTTGTCATCGCCCTATGTAGGAAAGTGTCAGCACTTAATCTCTGTGGATGTCCTTGTGCATATTCATGCTCTGCCGTCTGAGGTAGCCGGGCCTGCTACAACAACAAAAGAGTAACATCATGTAGTTTAACACACCAAAGACAAACGTGGGGCTCGAACCGACAACCCTGAGATTAAGAATCTTATGCTCCTCCTTCTCAGTCAGCTAGGCCTGGAACAAGTCAAGTTGGATCGTGAGTTTGAGCCCGATCTTGAGATGTCTCTATTGCCAAACAACACGGATGACACCTGCAGGTTAAATTATCTGTCAGAAGTGGGATTTCAACCCATGCCTCCAACTGGAGACCAGAAGATTCTTTACTGAGGATGTTGCTTTGTTTGGCAGGGTCGGTTGGTCTGGCACACAATGTTATGGTGCATAACGACTTTCAGCTGGACTCAAGAGGGCTTCGGTAAAGGGAATGCATGGGAGGCTTTTGAGAAATTTAATCTATCTACTATAGCGTAACTCTTTAAAATTTCCAAGTATAGTGTGTGGAAATTAAGTACAAATTAATCTCATGATAAATCCTAGTCTAAAACACAGAAGCCCAACGTGGGGCTTGAACCCACGACCCTGAGATTAAGAGTCTCATGCTCTGCCGTCTGAGCTAGCTAGGCCTGGTACAGCAAAAGTAGGGTTGTGAGTTCGAACCCCATCTTCAGATATCTGTATTGGCAAACCACAGGGCTGAAACCTGCAGGGAAAAGTATCTGTCAGAAGTGGGATTTGAACCCACGCCTCCAATTGGAGACCAGAAGCCTCTTTACTGAGGAAGGAGTCAAGTCTTGAGTCTGGCGCCTTAGACCACTCGGCCATCCTGACAGCTGAATCTCAAGTTCTTTCTGGGGTTCATGTGTTAAATCTAACATCATGCGTTGCCTTGTTCGCCAGGGCCTGCTGTAGTCCACGTAACAAAAATGTTGTCATCGCCCTATGTAGGAAAGGGTCAGCACTTAATCTCTGTGGATGTCCTTGTGCATATTCATGCTCTGCCGTCTGAGGTAGCCGGGCCTGCTACAACAACAAAAGAGTAACATCATGTAGTTTAACACACCAAAGACAAACGTGGGGCTCAAACCAACAACCTTGAGATTAAGAATCTTATGCTCTTCCTTCTCAGTCAGCTATTTCTGGAACAACTCAAGTTGGATCGTGAGTTTGAGCCCGATCTTGAGATGTCTGTATTGCCAAACAACAGGGATGACACTTGCAGGTTAAATTATCTGTCAGAAGTGGGATTTCAACCCATGCCTCCAACTGGAGACCAGAAGATTCTTTACTGAGGATGTTGCTTTGTTTGGCAGGGTCGGTTGGTCTGGCACACAATGTTATGGTGCATAACGACTTCCAGCTGGACTCAAGAGGGCTTCGGTAAAGGGAATGCATGGGAGACTTTTGAGAAATGTAATCTATCTACTATAGCGTAACTCTTTAAAATTTCCAAGTATAGTGTGTGGAAATTAAGTACAAATTAATCTCATGATAAATCCTAGTCTAAAACACTGAAGCCCAACGTGGGGCTCGAACCCACGACCCTGAGATTAAGAGTCTCATGCTCTGCCGTCTGAGCTAGCTAGGCCTGGTACAGCAAAAGTAGGGTTGTGAGTTCGAGCCCCATCTTCAGATATCTGTATTGGCAAACCACAGGGCTGAAACCTGCAAGTAAAAGTATCTGTCAGAAGTGGGATTTGAACCCACGCCTCCAATTGGAGACCAGAAGCCTCTTTACTGAGGAAGGAGTCAAGTCTTGAGTCTGGCGCCTTAGACCACTCGGCCATCCTGACAGCTGAATCTCAAGTTCTTTCTGGGGTTCATGTGTTAAATCAAACATCATGCGTTGCCTTGTTCGCCAGGGCCTGCTGTAGTCCACGTAACAAAAATGTTGTCATCGCCCTATGTAGGAAAGTGTCAGCACTTAATCTCTGTGGATGTCCTTGTGCATATTCATGCTCTGCCGTCTGAGGTAGCCGGGCCTGCTACAACAACAAAAGAGTAACATCATGTAGTTTAACACACCAAAGACAAACGTGGGGCTCAAACCGACAACCCTGAGATTAAGAATCTTATGCTCCTCCTTTTCAGTCAGCTAGGCCTGGAACAAGTCAAGTTGGATCGTGAGTTTGAGCCCGATCTTGAGATGTCTGTATTGCCAAACAACAGGGATGACACCTGCAGGTTAAATTATCTGTCAGAAGTGGGATTTCAACCCATGCCTCCAACTGGAGACCAGAAGATTCTTTACTGAGGATGTTGCTTTGTTTGGCAGGGTCGGTTGGTCTGGCACACAATGTTATGGTGCATAACGACTTCCAGCTGGACTCAAGAGGGCTTCGGTAAAGGGAATGCATGGGAGGCTTTTGAGAAATTTAATCTATCTACTATAGCGTAACTCTTTAAAATTTCCAAGTATAGTGTGTGGAAATTAAGTACAAATTAATCTCATGATAAATCCTAGTCTAAAACACGGAAGCCCAACGTGGGGCTCGAACCCACGACCCTGAGATTAAGAGTCTCATGCTCTGCCGTCTGAGCTAGCTAGGCCTGGTACAGCAAAAGTAGGGTTGTGAGTTCGAGCCCCATCTTCAGATATCTGTATTGGCAAACCACAGGGCTGAAACCTGCAAGTAAAATTAGATTTGAACCAACGCCTCCAATTGGAGACCAGAAGCCTCTTTACTGAGGAAGGAGTCAAGTCTTGAGTCTGGTGCCTTAGACCACTCGGCCATCCTGACAGCTGAAGCTCAAGTTCTTTCTGGGGTTCATGTGTTAAATCTAACATCATGCGTTGCCTTGTTCGCCAGGGCCTGCTGTAGTCCACGTAACAAAAATGTTGTCATCGCCCTATGTAGGTAAGGGAATGTTCCCGTTTGTCCCCCATTTTAACATAGGCCGTTGTTGCGAAGTGGCAGTTTTTGGTCTCAGTGTCCCCGCTTTTGCCATTTCGACTACATCCCATGTTAAACGCCGGGACAAATGGGAACAAAAGGGACATTTGGGTCGGACAAATGGGAACAAAAGGGACATTTGGGAATCCTGTAGGGGGCGATGGTGGCTGTTGGACACCGGGGAACAATTGTGCCGTTTGGGTCAAAATCCTTCCTTTAACAGGAAATGGTTGGAAATGACAGGAAATGGTTGGAAATGGGCGGGTTCAAGGGACACTTGGGAACAATTGTGCCATTTGGGTCAAAATCCTTCCTTAACCATAAAATTGGTCAACATTCATAGATTAAGCTAAAAATACGTGGAGCAAGTCCCCATTGGCTCAAATACTTGAAATTACTTGGTAATTGGTGTTTTCGCAACACTCCTATTTTAAATCAAACGTGGGACACAGCGGGACACCCTCTTCAAGGTTTTGGGGGTCTTAGCTCACTAGCTGGCTCCTACCGGAAGTTAGCTTTCTAAAGGGTCTACAGACTTGTGCTTCTGGGATCAGGGTCGCGCTGTCTAGGGCAGCATACACCCAAAGTTTCAGGTTGTTTGGACCTTGTCATGAGGAGTTATGCTCTGGGTAAACTCAGGGACATTTGGGCTAAACGGTTGCCCATGTTAATGTAGTCGAAGTGGCAGTTTTTAAATTATAAGGATACATCCCTTATAAATCAAAAAGGGACACTTCGACTACATTAACATGGGGAGGCTACTACCCCAAATGTCCCGGAGCTTACCCGGGAATAGAGGCACTTTCTCTGGGTACAGGTTCGGGAAATCAACCCTGGCTCCTCCAGGGCATGTATGGTCTTACTCTACCCAGGAATAGAGTCACCTGCTCTGGGTACAAGTTGGGGAAATGCCCCCTCTCTCCCTGCCCAGGCATCCTCTCACTGTACAAACATGTTAAAACCTGGAAACCTTATCAGAGGGACATTTGGACTACAAAGTTGACCACATTGATGTAGTCGGAATGTCCCCTAGATATGCCAACTTTCACCCTCAAATTTTACTGGCAAATTCTCACCCTGCCTTAGGACATTTCGACTAACAGTCTGCCCATGTTAATGTAGCCGAAGTGGAAGTTTTTAAATCATAAGGATATATCCCTTATAAATCGAAACTTATTGAGAACTGAGGAATTGCACCAAAAACACCCGTCTACTCCAGATCTCAACAGTAGTTCCTCCAGGGCATGTGTGCTCTGACTGTACCCAGGAATAGAGTCACCTTCTCTGGGTAAACTCAGGGACATTTGGGCTATATGGTTGCCCATGTTAATGTAGTCGAAGTGGCAGTTTTTAAATCATAAGGATACATCCCTTATAAATCCAAACTTATTGAGAACTGAGGAATTGCACCAAAAACACCCGTCTACTCCAGATCTCAACAGTAGTTCCTCCAGGGCATGTGTGCTCTGACTGTACCCAGGAATAGAGTCACCTTCTCTGGGTAAACTCAGGGACATTTGGGCTATATGGTTGCCCATGTTAATGTAGTCGAAGTGGCAGTTTTTAAATCATAAGGATACATCCCTTATAAATCCAAACTTATTGAGAACTGAGGAATTGCACCAAAAACACCCGTCTACTCCAGATCTCAACAGTAGTTCCTCCAGGGCATGTGTGCTCTGACTGTACCCAGGAATAGAGTCACCTTCTCTGGGTAAACTCAGGGACATTTGGGCTATATGGTTGCCCATGTTAATGTAGTCGAAGTGGCAGTTTTTAAATCATAAGGATACATCCCTTATAAATCCAAACTTATTGAGAACTGAGGAATTGCACCAAAAACACCCGTCTACTCCAGTTACCAACAGTAGTTCCTCCAGGGCATGTTTGGTCTTACTCTACCCAGGAAAAGATGCACCTTCTCTGGGTAAACTCAGGGACATTTGGGCGGAATAGTATGCCCATGTTAATGTAGTCGAAATGGCAGTTTTTGAATGATAAGGATACATCCCTTATAAATCAAAAAGGGACACTTCGACTACATTAACATGGGAAGTATAATACCCCAAATGTCCCTAAGCTTACCCGGGAATAGAGGCACTTTCTCTGGGTCGCAGTTGGGGAAATCCCCCTCTCCTCCAGGGCATGTGTGCTCTGACTGTACCCAGGAATAGAGTCACCTGCTCTGGGTACAAGTTGGGGAAATCACCCATCTCTTCCAGGGCATGCATGCTCTGACTGTACCCAGGAATAGAGTCACCTTCTCTGGGTACAAGTTGGGGAAATCCCCCTCTCCTCCAGGGCATGTGTGCTCTGACTGTACCCAGGAATAGAGTCACCTGCTCTGGGTACAAGTTGGGGAAATCACCCATCTCTTCCAGGGCATAAATGCTCTGACTGTACCCAGGAATAGAGTCACCTGCTCTGGGTACAGGTTGGGGAAATTCCCCTCTAACAGTACCTGGAACTCTGGGTCAGTTAGTCAAAGGGACATTTGGGAACAAAAGGGACACGGCGGACCATAACTGCAAGCCGATTTTGAAGCACCCAAATGTGGGTCAAAGTGGACCTCTTCAGCCTCCTCTGGAGCTCACACCCGAACCCGGCTCTCCCCTCGACCCCGTGCACCCACACTTAAGCACACCCCCGGAGTTAAAACCCATAAACGCGAATTTTAAAGTTTCGTGCCCCTGGTGCTCTAAATGAAGGAAATCCCAAAAATATTCACACACAGTTATGCTAAATGTCCCTTTTGTTCCCGGACGTCCGGGAACAAAAGGGACATTAGGGGGACATTTTGTAAGGAATCACCAGGGACATTTGGCCTAAACGGTCTGCCCATGTTAATGTAGTCGAAGTGGCAGTTTTTGAATGATGAAGGTCTTCACTTACAGACAGACACTTCGACTACATTAACATGGGATGGATAGTTAGTCCAATTGTCCTATGGAATCCTTACATTTCAAAAAGGGACACTCCGACTACATTAACATGGGGAGGCTACTACCCCAAATGTCCCGGAGCTTACCCGGGAATAGAGGCACTTTCTCTGGGTACAGGTTCGGGAAATCAACCCACTCTCATCCAGGGCATGTGTGCTCTGACTGTACCCAGGAACAGAGTCACCTGCTCTGGGTACAAGTTGGGGGAATGCCCCCTCTCTCCCTGCCTGCCCAGGCATCCTCTCACTGTACATGTTAAAACATGTAAACCTTATAGTGGGACACTTGGACTACAACGTTGGCCACATTGATGTAGTCCGAGTGGCACCACGATTGGCCAAAATCCACCCTGCCACTTGGCACATTTTCACCCTGCCCAAGGACATTTAGACTACATTCATCCCATATTAATGTAGTCAAAGTGGCAGTTTTGAATGATAAGGATACATCCCTTATAAATCAAAAAGGGACACTTCGACTACATTACATGGGAAGTATAATACCCCAAATGTCCCTAAGCTTACCCGGGAATAGAGGCACTTTCTCTGGGTCGCAGTTGGGGAAATCCCCCTCTCCTCCAGGGCATGTGTGCTCTGACTGTACCCAGGAATAGAGTCACTTGCTCTGGGTACAAGTTGGGGAAATCACCCATCTCTTCCAGGGCATGCATGCTCTGACTGTACCCAGGAATAGAGTCACCTGCTCTGGGTACAGGTTGGGGAAATTCCCCTCTAACAGTACCTGGAACTCTGGGTCAGTTAGTCAAAGGGACATTGGGGAACAAAAGGGACACGGCGGACCATAACTGCAAGCCGATTTTGAAGCACCCAAATGTGGGTCAAAGTGGACCTCTTCAACCTCCTCTGGAGATCACACCCGAACCCGGCTCACCCCTCGACCCCGTGCACCCACACTTAAGCACACCCCCGGAGTTAAAACCCATAAACGCGAGTTTTAAAGTTTCGTGCCCCTGGTGCTCTAAATGAAGGAAATCCCAAAAATATTCACACACAGTTATGCTAAATGTCCCTTTTGTTCCCGGACGTCCGGGAACAAAAGGGACATTAGGGGGACATTTTGTAAGGATACACCCATCCCTTGTGAATCAAAAAGGGACACTTCGACTACATTAACATGGGGAAGGACACTGATTGATAAGAATACATCCGTTATCATTCAAAAACGGACATCCAGACTACATTAACATGGGGAAGTATAATACCCCAAATGTCCCCAAGCTGACCCGGGAATAGAGGCACTTTCTCTGGGTCTGCATATTCGATCCGGGACTCAGGGTCCGGGTCTGGCTCCATGGGTCTGTCCGGAACCCCCGTGTGAGTCCACACCCCGAATCTGGGCTCCGTAGCACCTTCCCACGTGGAGTTATTTAGGAATGAGTACAACTAGCCCCCACCTTTGCGCTCCGCACTTGCTGCAGTCTGTGTCAGCCCCCACCTTTGGGAAACACTCCGAACGGCCTAGCTCGGGCTCTGGACCACCTAGAAGGACGCGGTTTGGACCAGGGCACTCCAGGGACCCGGGGCTACACCCCCCAGTCCTCGATGAGCGACCAAGAGCGGGTTAAGCCGCCCGCATGCCCGAAAAAGTGCTCTTTTTTCGGATCAAACACAGTGTGTTGTCCCTGTGGTATTTTTAAATGCATTGTTACCAACATTTCACCTGCAATAGTTCCTCCAGGGCATGTGTGATCTGACTGTACCCAGGAATAGAGTCACTTTCTATGGGTACAAGTTGTGGAAATGCCCTCTCTCTCTCTGCCCAGGCATCCTCTCACTGTACATGTTAAAACATGTAAACCTTATATATCAGGACATTTGGACTACAAAGTTGTAGCCGGAATGTCACGATTGGCGAGATTCCACCCTGTCTAAACTGGCAAATTCTCACCCTGCCTTAGGACATTTCGACTAACAGTCTGCCCATGTTAATGTAGTTGAAATGGCAGTTTTTAAATTATAAGGACACATCCCTTATAAATCAAAAAGGGACACTTCGACTACATTAACATGGGGAAGGACACTACCCCAAATTTCCCAGAGCTCACCCGGGAGAAGAGGCACTTTCTCTAGGTACAGGTTGGGGACATTCGGGCGGAACAGTCTGCCCATGTTAATGTAGTTGAAATGGCAGTTTTTAAATCATAAGGATACATCCCTTATAAATCAAAAAGGGACACTTCGACTACCTTAACATGGGGAAGGACACTACCCCAAATGTCCCAGAGCTCACCCGGGAGAAGAGGCACTTTCTCTAGGTACAGGTTGGGGACATTCGGGCGGAACAGTCTGCCCATGTTAATGTAGTTGAAATGGCAGTTTTTAAATCATAAGGATACATCCCTTATAAATCAAAAAGGGACACTTCGACTACATTAACATGGGGAAGGACACTACCCCAAATGTCCCAGAGCTCACCCGGGATAAAAGGCACTTTCTCTAGGTACAGGTTGGGGACATTCGGGCGGAACAGTCTGCCCATGTTAATGTAGTTGAAATGGCAGTTTTTGAATTATAAGGATACATCCCTTATAAATCAAAATGGGACATCCAGACTACATTAGGGACACTTGGGGGACATTTCATAAGGATTCCCAAATTCACTCTACAAGTTCCAGGGCATGTTTGGTCTTACTCTACCCGGAAAAGAGGCTCTTTCTCTGGGTAAACCCAGGGACATTTGGGCGGAACAGTCTACCCATGTTAATGTAGTTGAAATGGCAGTTTTTGAATTATAAGGATACATCCCTTATAAATCAAAATGGGACATCCAGACTACATTAGGGACACTTGGGGGACATTTCATAAGGATTCCCAAATTCACTCTACAAGTTCCAGGGCATGTTTGGTCTTACTCTACCCGGAAAAGAGGCTCTTTCTCTGGGTAAACCCAGGGACATTTGGGCGGAACAGTCTACCCATGTTAATGTAGTTGAAATGGCAGTTTTTGAATTATAAGGATACATCCCTTATAAATCAAAATGGGACATCCAGACTACATTAGGGACACTTGGGGGACATTTCATAAGGATTCCCAAATTCACTCTACAAGTTCCAGGGCATGTTTGGTCTGACTCTACCCGGAAAAGAGGCTCTTTCTCTGGGTAAACCCAGGGACATTTGGGCGGAACAGTCTACCCATGTTAATGTAGTTGAAATGGCAGTTTTTTAATTATAAGGATACATCCCTTATAAATCAAAATGGGACATCCAGACTACATTAGGGACACTTGGGGGACATTTCATAAGGATTCCCAAATTCACTCTACAAGTTCCAGGGCATGTTTGGTCTTACTCTACCCGGAAAAGAGGCTCTTTCTCTGGGTAAACCCAGGGACATTTGGGCGGAACAGTCTACCCGTGTTAATGTAGTTGAAATGGCAGTTTTTAAATCATAAGGATACATCCCTTATAAATCAAAAAGGGACATCCAGACTACATTAGGGACACTTGGGGGACATTTCATAAGGATTCCCAAATTCACTCTACAAGTTCCAGGGCATGTTTGGTCTTACTCTACCCGGAAAAGAGGCTCTTTCTCTGGGTAAACTCAGGGACATTTGGGCGGAACAATCTGCCCATGTTAATGTAGTCGAAGTGGCAGTTTTTGAATGATAAGGATACATCCCTTATAAATCCAAACTTATTGAGAACTGAGGAATTGCACCAAAAACACCCGTCTACGCCAGTTCTCAACAGTAGTTCCTCCAGGGCATGTTTGGTCTTACTCTACCCAGGAAAAGAGACACTTTCTCTGGGTAAACTCAGGGACATTTGGGCTAAACGGTTGCCCATGTTAATGTAGTCGAAGTGGCAGTTTTTAAATCATAAGGATACATCCCTTATAAATCCAAACTTATTGAGAACTGAGGAATTGCACCAAAAACACCCGTCTACTCCAGTTCCCAACAGTAGTTCCTCCAGGGCATGTTTGGTCTTACTCTACCCAGGAAAAGATGCACCTTCTCTGGGTAAACTCAGGGACATTTGGGCTATATGGTTGCCCATGTTAATGTAGTTGAAATGGCAGTTTTTAAATGATAAGGATACATTCCTTATAATTCAAAAACGGACATATGGCATACATTAACATGGGGAAGGCTACTACCCTAAATGTCCCTGAGCTTACCCAGGAATAGAGGCACATTCTCTGGGTCGCAGTTGGGGAAATCAACCCCCTCTCCTCCAGGGCATGTATGGTCTTACTCTACCCCGGAAAAGAGACACTTTCTCTGGGTAAACTCAGGGACATTTGGGCGGAATAGTATGCCCATGTTAATGTAGTCGAAATGGCAGTTTTTGAATGATAAGGATACATCCCTTATAAATCAAAAAGGGACACTTTGACTACATTAACATGGGGAAGGACACTACCCCAAATGTCCCAGAGCTCACCCGGGAATAGAGGCACTTTATCTGGGTAAACTCAGGGACATTTGGGCTAAACAGTCTGCCCATGTTAATGTAGCTGAAGTGGCAGTTTTTGAATGATGAAGGTCTTCCCTTACAAACGGACACTCCGACTACATTAACACGGGATGGATAGTTAGTCCAAATGTCCCATGGAATCCTTACATTTCAAAAAGGGACACTTGGGACAACATGTAAATGTAGTCCAAATGTCCCTCAAAAAGTCACTCGGTACAATTTGACGCTGTGTCGAGATATCTACGTCCCGACGTCGTGCGTCGCTCGGTTGCGGAGATCTCGTCGTTTTAAAATAAATCCCAATTCTCGCCGATCGTGGCCCCCGAATGTCCCTTTTGTTCCCATATGTCCCTCCCCCAAATGTCCCTTTTGTTCCAGGGTGTCCCCGACCGCTCGCCATCTGGTGGCCAACTTCGGTACTGGGACATTTCGACTACACCTTCCGAAACTTTGGAATTTTGCCACGGGGTGAGCGTAAGAGCCAGGGGGACCCCGCTTGCCTTCTCGCAACTAGGAAAAATATGTTATCCGAACACAGTCCGAACCGATTTTTAAGAGCGTCCGAAGTGCCCGTTAGGAGAGCCTGAAAAAAGTGGTTTTCGAATCCTTACGCGTAATGTAAATGTAGGCGAAGTGGCAAACGGAATCCTACTGCCGGAAAGGGTCAGCACTTAATCTCTGTGGATGTCCTTGTGCATATTCATGCTCTGCCGTCTGAGGTAGCCGGGCCTGCTACAACAACAAAAGAGTAACATCATGTAGTTTAACACACCAAAGACAAACGTGGGGCTCGAACCGACAACCTTGAGATTAAGAATCTTATGCTCTTCCTTCTCAGTCAGCTATTTCTGGAACAACTCAAGTTGGATCGTGAGTTTGAGCCTGATCTTGAGATGTCTGTATTGCCAAACAACAGGGATGACACTTGCAGGTTAAATTATCTGTCAGAAGTGGGATTTCAACCCATGCCTCCAACTGGAGACCAGAAGATTCTTTACTGAGGATGTTGCTTTGTTTGGCAGGGTCGGTTGGTCTGGCACACAATGTTATGGTGCATAACGACTTCCAGCTGGACTCAAGAGGGCTTCGGTAAAGGGAATGCATGGGAGACTTTTGAGAAATGTAATCTATCTACTATAGCGTAACTCTTTAAAATTTCCAAGTATAGTGTGTGGAAATTAAGTACAAATTAATCTCATGATAAATCCTAGTCTAAAACACTGAAGCCCAACGTGGGGCTCGAACCCACGACCCTGAGATTAAGAGTCTCATGCTCTGCCGTCTGAGCTAGCTAGGCCTGGTACAGCAAAAGTAGGGTTGTGAGTTCGAGCCCCATCTTCAGATATCTGTATTGGCAAACCACAGGGCTGAAACCTGCAAGTAAAAGTATCTGTCAGAAGTTGGATTTGAACCCACGCCTCCAATTGGAGACCAGAAGCCTCTTTACTGAGGAAGGAGTCAAGTCTTGAGTCTGGCGCCTTAGACCACTCGGCCATCCTGACAGCTGAATCTCAAGTTCTTTCTGGGGTTCATGTGTTAAATCTAACATCATGCGTTGCCTTGTTCGCCAGGGCCTGCTGTAGTCCACGTAACAAAAATGTTGTCATCGCCCTATGTAGGAAAGTGTCAGCACTTAATCTCTGTGGATGTCCTTGTGCATATTCATGCTCTGCCGTCTGAGGTAGCCGGGCCTGCTACAACAACAAAAGAGTAACATCATGTAGTTTAACACACCAAAGACAAACGTGGGGCTCAAACCGACAACCCTGAGATTAAGAATCTTATGCTCCTCCTTTTCAGTCAGCTAGGCCTGGAACAAGTCAAGTTGGATCGTGAGTTTGAGCCCGATCTTGAGATGTCTGTATTGCCAAACAACAGGGATGACACCTGCAGGTTAAATTATCTGTCAGAAGTGGGATTTCAACCCATGCCTCCAACTGGAGACCAGAAGATTCTTTACTGAGGATGTTGCTTTGTTTGGCAGGGTCGGTTGGTCTGGCACACAATGTTATGGTGCATAACGACTTCCAGCTGGACTCAAGAGGGCTTCGGTAAAGGGAATGCATGGGAGGCTTTTGAGAAATTTAATCTATCTACTATAGCGTAACTCTTTAAAATTTCCAAGTATAGTGTGTGGAAATTAAGTACAAATTAATCTCATGATAAATCCTAGTCTAAAACACAGAAGCCCAACGTGGGGCTCGAACCCACGACCCTGAGATTAAGAGTCTCATGCTCTGCCGTCTGAGCTAGCTAGGCCTGGTACAGCAAAAGTAGGGTTGTGAGTTCGAGCCCCATCTTCAGATATCTGTATTGGCAAACCACAGGGCTGAAACCTGCAGGTAAAAGTATCTGTCAGAAGTGGGATTTGAACCCACGGCTCCAATTGGAGACCAGAAGCCTCTTTACTGAGGAAGGAGTCAAGTCTTGAGTCTGGCGCCTTAGACCACTCGGCCATCCTGACAGCTGAATCTCAAGTTCTTTGTGGGGTTCATGTGTTAAATCTAACATCATGCGTTGCCTTGTTCGCCAGGGCCTGCTGTAGTCCACGTAACAAACATTTTGTCATCGCCCTATGTAGGAAAGTGTCAGCACTTAATCTCTGTGGATGTCCTTGTGCATATTCATGCTCTGCCGTCTGAGGTAGCCGGGCCTGCTACAACAACAAAAGAGTAACATCATGTAGTTTAACACACCAAAGACAAACGTGGGGCTCGAACCGACAACCCTGAGATTAAGAATCTTATGCTCCTCCTTCTCAGTCAGCTAGGCCTGGAACAAGTCAAGTTGGATCGTGAGTTTGAGCCCGATCTTGAGATGTCTCTATTGCCAAACAACACGGATGACACCTGCAGGTTAAATTATCTGTCAGAAGTGGGATTTCAACCCATGCCTCCAACTGGAGACCAGAAGATTCTTTACTGAGGATGTTGCTTTGTTTGGCAGGGTCGGTTGGTCTGGCACACAATGTTATGGTGCATAACGACTTTCAGCTGGACTCAAGAGGGCTTCGGTAAAGGGAATGCATGGGAGGCTTTTGAGAAATTTAATCTATCTACTATAGCGTAACTCTTTAAAATTTCCAAGTATAGTGTGTGGAAATTAAGTACAAATTAATCTCATGATAAATCCTAGTCTAAAACACAGAAGCCCAACGTGGGGCTTGAACCCACGACCCTGAGATTAAGAGTCTCATGCTCTGCCGTCTGAGCTAGCTAGGCCTGGTACAGCAAAAGTAGGGTTGTGAGTTCGAACCCCATCTTCAGATATCTGTATTGGCAAACCACAGGGCTGAAACCTGCAGTTAAAAGTATCTGTCAGAAGTGGGATTTGAACCCACGCCTCCAATTGGAGACCAGAAGCCTCTTTACTGAGGAAGGAGTCAAGTCTTGAGTCTGGCGCCTTAGACCACTCGGCCATCCTGACAGCTGAATCTCAAGTTCTTTCTGGGGTTCATGTGTTAATTCTAACATCATGCGTTGCCTTGTTCGCCAGGGCCTGCTGTAGTCCACGTAACAAAAATGTTGTCATCGCCCTATGTAGGAAAGTGTCAGCACTTAATCTCTGTGGATGTCCTTGTGCATATTCATGCTCTGCCGTCTGAGGTAGCCGGGCCTGCTACAACAACAAAAGAGTAACATCATGTAGTTTAACACACCAAAGACAAACGTGGGGCTCGAACCGAACCCCCCTGAGATTAAGAATCTTATGCTCCTCCTTCTCAGTCAGCTAGGCCTGGAACAAGTCAAGATGGATCGTGAGTTTGAGCCCGATCTTGAGATGTCTGTATTGCCAAACAACAGGGATGACACCTGCAGGTTAAATTATCTGTCAGAAGTGGGATTTCAACCCATGCCTCCAACTGGAGACCAGAAGATTCTTTACTGAGGATGTTGCTTTGTTTGGCAGGGTCGGTTGGTCTGGCACACAATGTTATGGTGCATAACGACTTCCAGCTGGACTCAAGAGGGCTTCGGTAAAGGGAATGCATGGGAGGCTTTTGAGAAATTTAATCTATCTACTATAGCGTAACTCTTTAAAATTTCCAAGTATAGTGTGTGGAAATTAAGTAAAAATTAATCTCATGATAAATCCTAGTCTAAAACACAGAAGCCCAACGTGGGGCTCGAACCCACGACCCTGAGATTAAGAGTCTCATGCTCTGCCGTCTGAGCTAGCTAGGCCTGGTACAGCAAAAGTAGGGTTGTGAGTTCGAACCCCATCTTCAGATATCTGTATTGGCAAACCACAGGGCTGAAACCTGCAGGTAAAAGTATCTGTCAGAAGTGGGACTTGAACCCACGCCTCCAATTGGAGACCAGAAGCCTCTTTACTGAGGAAGGAGTCAAGTCTTGAGTCTGGCGCCTTAGACCACTCGGCCATCCTGACAGCTGATTCTCAAGTTCTTTCTGGGGTTCATGTGTTAAATCTAACATCATGCGTTGCCTTGTTCGCCAGGGCCTGCTGTAGTCCACGTAACACATATTTTGTCATCGCCCTATGTAGGAAAGGGTCAGCACTTAATCTCTGTGGATGTCCTTGTGCATATTCATGCTCTGCCGTCTGAGCTAGCTAGGCCTGGTACAGCAAAAGTAGGGTTGTGAGTTCGAGCCCCATCTTCAGATATCTGTATTGGCAAACCACAGGGCTGAAACCTGTAGGTAAAAGTGTCTGCCAGAAGTGGGATTTGAACCCACGCCTCCAATTGGAGACCAGAAGCCTTTTACTGAGGAAGGAGTCAAGTCTTGAGTCTGGCGCCTTAGACCACTCGGCCATCCTGACAGCTGAATCTCAAGTTCTTTGTGGGGTTCATGTGTTAAATCTAACATCATGCGTTGCCTTGTTCGCCAGGGCCTGCTGTAGTCCACGTAACAAAAATGTTGTCATCGCCCTATGTAGGAAAGGGTCAGCACTTAATCTCTGTGGATGTCCTTGTGCATATTCATGCTCTGCCGCCTGAGGTAGCCGGGCCTGCTACAACAACAAAAGAGTAACATCATGTAGTTTAACACACCAAAGACAAACGTGGGGCTCGAATCGACAACCCTGAGATTAAGAACCTTATGCTCTTCTTTTTTGGTTAGCTAGGCCTGGAACAACAAAAGTAGGGTCGTGAGTTTGAGCCCGAGCTTTAGATGTGTGTATTGCCAAACAACAGTGATGAAACCTGCATGTCAAATTACAATTTCCTCATTTATACAATTAAGATTGATTTGTTTCTCCACGTGACAAAAATACAGCCTTCTAAGAGAGCAGGGAGACAGTCAGGAGCAGACTATGACAGTCAACTTCTCAGCCCATCTCCCAGTGTGTCCATTCCAAAGCGTTGTAAAGACTATAGAAATGATTGAACTACATGTTGTATAACCTGGTTCATTGACACACACCCTGTAACTGCCCAGTGAATATAAAGAGTCATTCATACAGTTGATGCTTCACTCCTCCTCAGCTTCTAACCTGCTGAATGTCACCATGGTCTGGAGTTGGGTTTTTACAGTATCAGCCATTATTGGACCATAGAATTATTTAAGTATCAGCACTGCGATCAGTTAATCACATTATAATTTTCCATCATTGTATGGAAGAGCCTTTTTTTTTTGCCAACACTCAATTCTAATGTGTCCTTAACTCAGAAAATAGTTTGCTCACTACATTTTTCCAGAGTTTGAGCACCAATTTAAATCCCATTAAAGTGATGATTAGACTAATGAAGTCACTGAGGGATTGGCTGCATATTGCAGACCTGGCGCCTTTAGGGCCACAGTGCCACTGCAGTCCAGTCACTCACTGCAGCTCCACTAATAACACGGTTCTAAGCAGAGCAATGCCACTCACCAACTCCTCAGACACTTCTCTCTCCTGTTCCCCAAAGCAAAAATGATTATACTTTGTTGAGCTTCAGTGATTCTAGTGTTCTTGAACAAGTTACATAGACCTAAGTACAGAAAGCTGACATCCATTCATACTTTCGTGGATGTGTTGCTCTATTAACACATCAGTTTTGCAGTACACAGTGTGTAAGACTCCAGGTTTGTGCTCAGCAAATCCTGTACTAATGTTTGTGTATTTGGCGAAAGCTAATGAGGGAGGATTAATCAGAAAAATGCATTTTATTTGTAATCAATTGTAACAGCTTGGTGCTTAATGGATTTCTATAAAATTAGAAGTGGCAGACAAGGACACAGAAAAGCCCTCAAAACTGTATCAATGCGCGTCCACACATTTAGTATACGTGAAGTATATACGTGAAGGGGCGACTGTGGCTCAGTGGTTAGCAAGTCGGTCTTTCAATCAGAAGGTCGGTGGTTCGATCCCCGGCTCCGGCAGTCTGTGTCGTTGTGTCCTTGAGCAAGACACTTAACCCTAATTGCTCACCGTTGCTGTGTCTACGGTCTAATGTATATCATGTAAGTCGCTTTGGATAAAAGCGTCAGTGAAATGTAATGAAGTTCTCGAGTGAAAAGTCTTTTATACGAATGCCTAAGTAAGATATTGAGACCTGAGCCGACCTGAGCCAGCCCTAACTATAAGCACTATCAAAGAGAAAAGTCTTAAGTCTACTCTTAAATGAGGTGACTGTGTCTGCCCCCCGGACTGAAAGTGGAAGCTGGTTCCACAGAAAGGGAGCTTGATAACTGAAGGCTCTGCTCCCCCATTCTACTTTTTAAGAGTCTAGGAACCACAAGTAGCCCCACATTTAGTGAGCGCAGCTCTCCGGCAGGACAATATGGTGCTATAAGCTCCCTAAGATATGATGGTGCATCACCAGTTAAGGCTTTGTAGGTAAGAAGAAGGACCTTAAATACAATTGTCTGTGTTACAGGAAGCCAGTGGAGAGCAGCTAGTACAGGAGTAATCTGATCTCTCCTCCTAGTCCTTGTTAGTACACAAGCTGCAGCATTCTGAATCAATTGGAGAGGCCTAAGAGATTTAGCAGAGCAGCCTGATAATACAGAGTTACAGTAATCCTGCTTTGAAGTAACAAATGCTTTGGATAAAAGCGTCAGTGAAATGTAATGAAGTTCTCGAGTGAAAAGTCTTTTATACGAATGCCTAAGTAAGATATTGGTTTATATTTATCTGGCAAAGACCTCTCGTGGCAATATGAGTCATGCCTCTACTGTCAGGAGCAAATTCAATTCAATTCAGTTCATTTTGTATAGCCCAAAATCACAAATACACCCTGCCTCTGAGGGCTTTACAATCTGTACACATACGACATCCCTGTCCCGGGACCTCACATCGGATCAGGAAAAACTCCCCCATATAATAGTGAAAACCCTTTTACAGGGAAAAAAAGGGAAGAAACCTTCGGGAGAGCAACAGAGGAGGATCCCTCTCCCCGGATGGACAGAAGCAATAGATGTCATGTGTACAGAATCAACATAACAGTTAGAGCACATCATAGAGCACATGAATATCACAGAAACTATTCATGTAATGAGTAGTAGGCATGGACCACGACCCAGACAACCACGATCGACGCCAGCAGACGGAGGCAGAGATGAGGGGCATCAGCAGGGCCGTCATGGCAGGGAGCAGGACCGGCTCCAGACAGCAGCAATCCATGGAAGCTTGAGGAGAGGAAGCACAGAGGCTCCCGAGAAGAAGTAGAGTTAGTAATGTGCATTAAAGAGTGAGAGAAAAGAGGAGAGAGAGAGAGAAGAGGAGAGAGGAGCTCATTGTGTCATAAGATGTCCACTAGCAGTCTAGGCCTATGGCAGCATATCTGGGGGCTGGACCAGGGCCGACCTGAGCCAGCCCTAACTATAAGCACTATCAAAGAGAAAAGTCTTAAGTCTACTCTTAAATGAGGTGACTGTGTCTGCCCCCCGGACTGAAAGTGGAAGCTGGTTCCACAGAAAGGGAGCTTGATAACTGAAGGCTCTGCTCCCCCATTCTACTTTTTAAGAGTCTAGGAACCACAAGTAGCCCCACATTTAGTGAGCGCAGCTCTCCGGCAGGACAATATGGTGCTATAAGCTCCCTAAGATATGATGGTGCATCACCAGTTAAGGCTTTGTAGGTAAGAAGAAGGACCTTAAATACAATTGTCTGTGTTACAGGAAGCCAGTGGAGAGCAGCTAGTACAGGAGTAATCTGATCTCTCCTCCTAGTCCTTGTTAGTACACAAGCTGCAGCATTCTGGATCAACTGGAGAGGCCTAAGAGATTTAGCAGAGCAGCCTGATAATACAGAGTTACAGTAATCCTGCTTTGAAGTAACAAATGCGTGGATCAATGTCTCTACATCCCTTCGAGATAACATGTACCTGATCCTTGAAATGTTGCGTAGCTGAAAGAAGGCGGTCCTTGAGATCTGTTTCACGTGGGAACTGAAGGACAAATCTTGATCAAAGACAACTCCCAGATTCCTCACGGTGGTGCTTGACGCAAGACCAATGCCATCAAGAGAAACAATATCATTGATTTCTCAGATGCTCTGGGCCAAGCAAAATAACTTCAGTCTTGTCCGAGTTCAACATCAGGAATTTGCAAGTCATCCTGGTTTTTGTCTTTAAGACATGCTTGAAGTTTAGCCACCTGGTTGGTTTCATCTGGCTTGATCGATATATATAATATAGCTGGGTATCATCGGCATAACAAAGGAATTTTATTAAGTGTTTCCTGATAACATTGCCTAAAGGAAGCATATACAAGGTGAACAAAATTGGTCCAAGCACAGAACCTTGTGGAACTCAATGATGAACACCAGTGTTCATAGAGGCTTCATCATTTACATATACAAACTGAGATCAATCTTATACATATGACTTAAACCAGCTTGGTGCTGTACCTTTAATACCATTCACCTGTTCTAGTCTCTGTAATAAAATGTCATGGTCAATGGCGTCGAACGCAGCACTAAGGTCTAACAGGACCAGAACAGTTACAAGTCCCCTATCTGATGCAACTAGAACGTCATTTGTAATTGTCACCAGTGCTGTCTCCGTGCTATGATGATTTCTAAATCCGGACTGAAAGTCCTCAAATAAACTATTGCTATGTAAAAAGTCACAACTGATTTGCTACTACTTTCTCCAGAATCTTAGACAGGAAGGGCAGGTTAGAGCTAGGTCTGTCGTTGGCCAACATCTTGGAATCGAGAGTTGGCTTCTTGAGAAGAGGTTTAATTACAGCCACTTTGAGAGACTGTGGCACATAACCAGTTAGTAGAGAACCGTTGATAATATCCAGCAGAGAGGTGCCAATCAAAGGCAAAACCTCCTTAAGCAGCCTCGTTGGAATGGGGTCCAGGAGACAGGTAGAAGATTTAGACGCAGAAACAGTTGAAGACAATTGGTCAAGACTTATGGGGAAAAAGCCATCCAAACACACATCAGGGCCCACAGCTGCCTCCAAGGCCAGTCCACTTGAGGATAAACAGTCAGTAGTTGAGGGCAGGAGATCACCAATCCTGCCTCTGATAGCCAGAATCTTATCATTGAAAAAGTTCATGAAGTCATCACTGCTGAGGTCTGTAGGAATACACGGCTCCAACGAGCTGTGACTCTCCGTCAGCCTGGCCACAGTGCTGAAGAGAAACCTGGGGTTGTTCTTGTTCTTCTCTATTACTGATGAGTAGTAGGCTCCTCTGGCATTATGAAGCGCCTTCTTGTAGGTTTTGTCCCGCCAGACTAACCACGATTACTCTTGATTGTTGGAACGCCATACACCTTCCAGCTTCCGTGATGCTTGCTTCAGTATGCGGGTCTAAAGGTTCTTGACTGATGGTAAAGTACATTGTGTCTTAACCCCAGCCATGCTGTGGCGAAAATTGCGAATGGTTTGCATCTCATACTAAATCTTTATTATCTCCTCATTCACAAGGTCTAATTTCAATAGGTATAATATACAGAAAGCCCTTGTGAAGATATATAATAAGTTCATATGTGTTAGTGGTATATTGGTTTATGATAGTACACAGAAAAGAAAATATATATATATATAGTTAATTTTCATTATCGTAACTTTATTAACAAATGCTTTTTAAAATATATAAAATATCTATATGGTAGGAGTATCTGTGTGAAGTTTTGCTTTGATTGAATAAAGTTACGGTTCATATAGCATTTTGCTAACATTTCTTTGCATTTTTTCAAAACTCAGGGTGCATTCTCAGCCACTTTGAGGGTCACTTTGAGTCATATTTATGGTTTACGTTCATATTTATTGTGTAATATTGTTATAAACATGACAAATTAACTTATATTGACTTGTGAGACAAGGATGTGCCATTTTCTCTGCTATATCACATCAGTGGCTCTGCTAAAAGCTGATATTTATTGATAGGCTCTGAACCCGTCTGAGTCCCAGAGGTTCTGAACCCAAAGCCCCCGAAATGGGGCCTCTGAGGTGCATTTAAGGTTTGCATTTAAATGTCCCTCTTGATAACTTCTAATTTTATCAGAGGCGTATAAAGAACGGATACACAACTCAAAGATAACCCATTGTGTGGAACATTCCATATAATTATCCAATATTTATTGGCAATGACACTTAGATCTTCCCCATGGAACACTTTTGTTCCAGCTCACACATGACATGCGCTTGTCTTTTTCCACTAGTAGACATTTCAGCTTTTGCCTTAAACTCAGCAAGCTTTAAAGGATGAGAAACTTGCCCCTGTCCATAAAATGCCATAATAGATGAGATGATTCTCAGTTTATTCTTACCTTTGAAACAAAAATTCACATAACTTTAAGATACTTTTAGTCATTGGTCTCGAGCTTCTGATTATAAAGCAGGATATTCATTAGAAGATGAAGTTTGACCAGTTTTCATGGGGACATCAATTTTTGGAACTGGTCCAGTATTGAGAGAGAATGCTGCAGACAATAGCTGCTTGACGGGCTGTTATGTCAGCACCATGGGCTGCCATCTGCAGCGTTCTCCATCAACACCGGACCAGTTTCAGAAATTATTGTCCCCATTAGTCTCTTCAACACAACAACATAGGAATGTAGGGTAGAAAAATACACAGTGTCACCCATTAATTAATCCAGGTTCACATAGATAAACATGATATTTACCCTAACATGGTAGGCTTTAGTTCAGCCGGTAAAGCGAGTATATGGAAGCATTACAAATGCAGTCCATTTACATATGTGAAGTGATTAATGATCAGTCGACTCTCACCCTACTTAGATCATGGTGAACATTTTTGGACAGAAGATCACTGGCGGTCCAGAGACTGTCATACAGCATTACCTTCAGTGGTTGATCGTCTTGTTGATCGCCCTTCAGTGGTTGATCGTCTTGACATGAAATGTGTCTCTCTCCTCTCTGCCTGCAGCTCCAGAAGACTCTGTCAGAGCTGGACGAAGATGATCCTTGCTACGAGTTTCGCCGAGAACGATTCACCGTCCACCGAACGCACCTCTACTTCCTCCACTATGAGCATGAACCCAGCTCTGACAACACTGATGTCACGCTAGTCGCCCAGCTCTCCATGGACAGGTACTGCTCTTCACAAACAGCAATAAAGTTCTGCTAAAAAGGCAGTCTGTTACAATATAGGTTAATACTCCACTGCACGTAAATGGAAAACTTGGTGTGCAAAAGGTGTGCTTGGGTTTGAAAGAGGGGACTCCAGGGTTACAGTTGCAAATAGAGTATGTTCCACAAATAGTGTTAAGTGACAGGAAATTAGAGCACTTACTTTCACAACCATTTCCAGCAATAAATATGCCTCTTCATAATTAATTAGGTTGAAGCAACCCTACCGTAACATTAATGTCTGCAAACATCTCAGATGCATAACCAGATTTATAATACAATATAATACAAATGAGATTGTTGTATGATCATGTTCATGATCCTCTGGTCCTTTGTTAGTTCAGTTCAAATTCAATTAAAATTTATTTTTAGAGCACTGTATCATAGCAAAAAAGTGCTTTACATAAAAACAGAAGAAAAGAAAAAATAAATTGCAAATATCCATGGAGATACATATACATGAACACATACAAACAAGTGAGCTGTACAGATATGTTGGGTTAATTTAAGAAAAAGCTCCAGTGAAATTTAAGACTTTGGTTTGATTTGAAAATAAAACAGGTCGAAGATCTGCAGCCACTGGTTCTGTTCTTTAGGTGCATGAATACTGAGTCATATCACCGGACTTAGAAAGTGCTGTGGGCCCATGGAGGAGAATCTGGTGGCCTTATAACCTGACAGCAGGTCTGAGATGAACTGAGCCGTTGGAATATGAATAGTATTCTGAGAGTAACAGGGGAAGGTTTTTGGAGAACTGGAGTTTTATAGTCTGGTCTTTTGGGTTAGAACTCGTGCAGCTGAGTAATGGATGAATTGTAATTTGTTGAGTTAAGCTTGATGGTGATACTGATATGATCCTTGAGCTGAGTTCCCCATCAAAGGCCACTTTCAGTGAGTCTGTTTAAACATTAGTTTGTGACGTTAATGGATTAGTCCAACATTTTACCCCACAGTCAAACTACTTCATTTGGTTCACCTTTGTCCGTAAAACAGCTGCTGTGCACGTGAGAAAACACACCAACAAACATGAAGCATTGTCTGGTTCCACGTCTGTTTGTAACAGTACAATTTAAACTCATAAAGTAAATATTAAAAAGGTATTTCTTTTTGGGTGCAGCTTTTCCTGTTTGTTGTCTTTACTGTTTACTGTATATGTTAAAAGTAGGTGCTACTGATAACAACCGAAGGCCAAAAATCGGTTGCCAGTTTCTCAAAACAGTTACCAATGGCAACCTGGCAACCCTTACTGTCGAGCCCTGGGATAGATTTAAAACTGGAGTGCCTCTACTGTAAATATAGTGCAATAAAGTTAAAGTATATTGCTGCTCTTACATATATATTATTGTGGAATAATGACAATAATCTCCACCTCAAGTATGTTGTAAAATTATTTGGTTAAGATACGGGACGTCACATTTTCTCAGTGTTGTCCACCAATAAAGAGAATAAAGTCAGATTATTTTATAAATCAACAGAATAGGTTTTGCTGCAGCCCTACTCATCCTGTCTTCTCACTAAACGTGTTGCCAGTTTGGTTATGATGTCAGGGATATTGCAAGTTGAAAAATGACTCCCTTTAATAGCTCTCTTTGAGTTCTTGCTGGCTCAATGATGATGGAGGGGCCACATTTCATCCACAAGGTGTGGAGCATTTTCCCCAACAAGACTAGATTCCAGGAAGCTTGGAATCTCAGCAGTAAGTGATGTGAGGGTAGAGACATGAACCTCCATCCACACAAACTGAACAGAGAAAACTCTGCTGACCTTTATTAGTTATTGTTATTTATGTTACGACCCCCCGTGTGGTCTAGGGGTGTGTGGGCCATAGACATATGGGCAGAGCCTGGTCCTTTGTAGAAGGTACAGTTTATTGGGGTACAGAGGTAGTAGGCCGTTAACAAAACAAACAAAAGAGGGTGGATGGGGGTGCGGTTGAAAATAACAGCCCAGTTAAATAAAAGGGGTCCCCCCTATACATTCATCCCAGATAGGTTCTTCCAAAGAAAACACAAATAGAAAACACAAAGAGCCCAGCACCCCCTACACCTATGAAGCTAACAGGGAAATACTACGTGTGGCTAATTAGTGTTTGGCTCTTGCCCTCACTCCACCCTTTTGCCAGCCACATGCTGGTTAAAACACACGGAAACCCAACACTCTTAAGGGACTAGGGTTCCACCTAATGAAGGGCCCCAAAACTGGCTATAACTAACTTAAACCGTTACACACAAGTACAGAAGAGGGCTAACACAGTACTTCACTAAGTTGCACACAACACACACATGGGAGGCACACAAGTCAACTGGCTGTGACAAGCTGCCCCGAGCCACTGGTGGGCTCTCCTTAAGAGCAGGAAGTAAGGCTGAAACGGTGGCGTGCCATTGGTTGCGCTGGAACGGAGGGGACCAACCAGAACTCCACAGGAACCAGGAAGTAGGCGAGTCTTCAGTCCACAGGAACCAGGAAGTAGGCGGGTCTTCAGTCAGTCCACCGGTAGACCTTTCTTCACCGCAGGGGGAAATACCCAGACAACGGTGACAGCCGTGACAAACAAGATATTATTACAATTTACCTGGACTTCTATAAAGCTTGACTTTTCTGGCTTTGTTTTCCTATACTCTTATGTTACCAATATTTCATTCTGTTTTGTTATCATACCCCATTAACTTAAAGTTAGTGGTTGCTAACAAACGGTAGACTTCAGAACCATTAGATTACAGGCTTCAGTATCCTGGAAATAAACCGTTAGGCCCTTGTTCCTTTGCTGGCTTCTTATTAGAGACATCCGTCAGGCAATCCTAATGTGGCTCAAAATGTAAACCTTCCACACACGATGATTATGTATGCATCATAATCTAATACATTGCCATGTATGGAGCCAATTCATACACCCAAGGAAATAAACTGTTAAATAACCCCATAGTTTGTTAGGTCTCCCTTAGGAAAGAGAAACTTTAGCCCTGTTTTAGTATTGTCAGTACGTGGTGTCTTCTGCTCAGCAATATATTAATGTAGTATGTGTCAGCAGCATGCTTTTGACTGTATCTTGTTTTAATAAAGCCCATGGTGGCCCCGTGGAGGGAAATATTGGCTTTGTAGATCCAAAACAGCAACGCTCAGCAAATAACACATCTCCCCTTCATGTAGAATACCAAATGACTTGTAGAGTACTGTAGTGATACGCATGCAGAAGAACTGGAGTGGAGGAAAGGAGATGGACACAATTTGATTTTACAAATCAGAGCTTCATCATTTAATACTGAAATAAGCTAACTGAGGGAAGTGGAAAACAGTAACATCTGTGACTGTGCTTCCCCCTATATGAGGAGTGAGTGACACTGAGCTGGCTAGCCTGAACACAAATGATTTCAAAGCTCGCCTCTGAAGGTCGAGTAAAGCCCAATCTAAGGCTGAGGCAGGCGGTCTCAAGCTTTCCTTCATGTAACAACAATTAATTAAAGATGTCAAGGCCAAGGTTGAGTGACTCGTTATTCCACATCTGCACTAAAAACAATTAGAGCTGTAGGCAGCCATGGCTAATTGTAATGGTTTGTGGTCTCTGACTTTTTAAAGCCACAAAGAAACAAACAGTTGGAAACAGCTGCAGGGTTCAATACTTGATGAATAAATACACCTTCATAATACTTTCATAGAAGTTTTGTTTTGACATTATTTTAATGTAATGTGAGGTTCAGAAAACGGGCATTTAAAAGCTCATTTCATGTTATGCATCTCTTTAATGCAACAACCCTGTCTCCTAAAAATGACATTCCCACACAACTTGCGACTGTGTTGTAGCAGACACTAAATTGTGATTATCTCCACAGTACAAGGTCTATATGAAATTTCAACAGCTATAAATTTCAACATTATTATTTAATATCTTAAACATATTCACAAAGGCTTATTGTATAACATAGCTATATATGTAAGGAGTACCTGTGCTAAGTTTGGCTTTGATTGAGTGAGGTTAAGTATTATTTTTAGTTATTTTAGTTCAGACAATCCAAAAATCACAGCATCTCGGCTGCCAATGAAAGCCTCATAACTTCTCGGAGGGTCTTAGAACGTGTCTCAAACTACAACATCCGTGTTTCTCGCAGTCAGGCTGTCCTGTTACGTACCAACGAAGGCCGGAATATTCATAAATCAGCCATAAGTAAGTCCATTTTCATTTTTTTGCTGGACAAAAAGGACATTCTTGTCCGTATGCAAGGATTTGCCTGAGAGTGGAATGGCTGGATTCGCAGCAGCATCCGTTTTCAATCAGCATTTCTTTTTAAACTCGGGGTGCATTTATTCACATATTATATGCTTTTGACTATGAAGTTCAGACTTTGCTGAATCTTTTGTATATTGACATCAAATGGGTCTGTTATTGATTATGGGTTCATATGATCAACTGAAAACATGACTAAAGTTCAGTTTCAGGGGTTCTGCACCCCATATAGGGTAATTCTGTGCGCATACGTATGTTTGAAGCATGTGGTTAACGTTTGAAACAAAACTAATTTAGTTTAGTTTAGTAAGATATCATGGTTTGGCTTAAAATCAGTACATGTGTTATGTAATATAAGTTACATACATAACATTAAAATAAGTCAACGTTGACTTTATGTTGCGTGTCCTGTGTTTGCTTGACCCACCCATCCACCCTGTCCTCCTCCCTACGTGGATTTATATATTTATATTTGTCGAGCATCATAAACAAAAACGAAATCCAAAAGAAACCGTTGAAACAAATCAGAAATTGTCACCTAACTAAAGCCAGCAAGAAATGTAAGGTATTCTTTCACAGAGGTTAATATTTTCATTATCGCAAACCAATAAGTAAAAGTCAATTTCACATAGGGGTCTTGAAAGTGAAACAATTTTTTGATGTCACCCGTCCCCGTGTCTCGCCTCCTGCAGGCTCCAGATGTTGGAGGCCATCTGTAAGCACTGGGAGGGCCCCATCAGCCTGGCCCTGTACCTGTCCGACGCCGAGGCCCAGCAGTTCCTGCGCTACGCTCAAGGCTCCGAGGTGCTGATGAGCCGTGGGAACGTCGGTTACCACATTGTCTACAAAGAGGGACAGTTCTACCCAGTCAACCTGCTTCGTAATGTGGCCATGCGGCACGTCAACACACCCTACATGTTCCTGTCCGACATCGACTTCCTGCCTATGTACGGCCTGTACGAGTACCTCAGGTAAGAGGAGAAAGAAGCAGGTGGAAACCAGCTGAGTTGCTCGTGCCCTGACACCTTAACTCTTTGTTTTTGCTTGCTTTAGTAATATCCAGTCTTATGTGTGTATTGTTGTAGGAAGTCAGTGGTGCAGCTGGACATGGCCAACGCCAAGAAAGCCCTTGTGGTTCCAGCCTTTGAGACGCTACGATATCGTCTGTCTTACCCGAAGTCCAAAGCTGAGCTGCTCTCTCAGCTGGACATGGGCACACTCTTCACCTTCAGGTGAGCTACATCTATTTCTGTAGCCAGCAATGTTTTCAGGCTTTCATTAAAGCAGCTCATAACATGTCCCTGTCTGGGGGGCAGATGTTGCTACTTTCATTTACCGCAATTGCTGTGGCAGTAGAGGTGTTGGAGAGGGAGGATAGGAACTTTATTTCTATCCAACTGGTTCTACTATGGCTACAGTACGCTTCCACATGACTCAATACACTGAATATATAATATACTGTACAATGCAGCATGAAGCCTCAGCAGGAGACGAGAAAGAGATACAGTTGCCGTTTTCCACGTCCACGACTCAATATGTGAAGGCCCATAACGCTAAAAGGGTGCTAGCAGCAGCTAATATTCACAGACAAACTCTGTACATCAGTATGTCTGTTGTGGTATGCTTATTAGTTTTAATAGAAAATACACACATTACATTTCATTTAGATTTATCCAAAGCGACTTACAACTACAAAGTGCTCTCAGTAAGAGCCATTCCAGTGCCACTACGGTGCTACTTTCCTTATTCAAGGTATAGTCGAAAAATATGTTTTTAGTTTGCGAGGGAAGATGTAGAGACTTTCTGCTGTCCTGATATCAATGGGGAGCTCATTACACCATTGAGGAGCCAGGACAGCGAATAGTCGAGACTTAGTGGAGTGTTTTGCTCGCAGTGATGGAGCTACAAGCCGATTGGCAGAAGCCGAGCGGAGCGCACAAGCTAGGGTGTACGATTTTACCATGTCCTGGATGTAGACTGCAAACAGATCTGTTCGCAGCACGGTACGCCAGTACTAATGTTTTGAAGCAGATGCGGGCGGCCACCGGTAACCAGTGAAGGTCGCGGAGGAGTGTGGGTGAATTTCAGGAGGTTAAAGACCAGTCGAGCTGCTGCATTTTTGATGAGCTGCAAAGGTCGCATGGCACCAGCAGGTAGACCCGCCAGGAGGGAGTTACAGTCTAGACGCGAGATGACCAGAGCCTGGACGAGAACCTGTGCCGCCTTCTGGGTGAGAAGTGGACGTATTCTCCTGATGTTGTGCAGCATGAATCTACAGGAACGAGTTGTTGCGGTAATGTTGGCAGTCAGGGAGAGTTGACTGTCAAGGGTCACACCGAGGTTCCTGGCAGTCTGGGTTGGGGACAAGACTGAGTTGTTGAAGGTAATCGTCAGGTTGTGAGTGGGAGAGCCTTTTCCTGGAAGGAAAAGTAGTTCCGTCTTGTCAGGGTTAATTTTCAGGTGGTGGGTGGACATCCACTGAGATATGTCAGTCAGGCAGAGATTGGTGCTGCTGCCTGTGTTTCCGATTGGGGAAACGAGAGGATCAGTTGGGTGTCATCAGCATAGCTATGGTAGGAAAAGCCATGTGAGTGAATGACGGAGCCAAGAGAGTTGGTGTACAGAGAGAAGAGGAGAGGTTTGGATAGAAAAGACAGTACAGACTAACAGTCTAGTAGACCTAATACAGCAAATGCAATATAAATATTGCAGAGAAACCTCTTTAAAGAATGTACTCAACCAAGATCCAAGTAGTCCAGCAGTCTTGAGTCACAGGTAGAGATGCACGCTAAAGAATGGCTCTCTGAGGCTTGCTTAAGTAAGCCCCTACACACAGTACAGTATATGATGCTTCAAAACTAGGACTACTCTTGCTGTCTGTCCTCATGTTAATATTCATACGTTGTGGATTTGACGAGTGATGCATTGTGTAGCCTGACAGAAAAAGACAGAAAAGTCGAGACCAAAAAATGCACACTAAAAAAGTGAATACATAATACAATAAATACAACGATTTTCAGTTGTACTGGAGTATTTTTACAGTTTAGCATTAGTACTTTTACTACAGTAAAGGTTCAGAATACTTCATCCACTGATCTGATACAACATTCAGAGTGTCAGATTCAAACAATATTTTATAAGAACAAGCCCATGGGTGCATCGATAGCTCCAAGTACATTAGGTTCTTACATAATGTGAACGCTGGGCATGAAAATGACACTTATTTCAATGTGAATCTAGCAACAACAGCGGCACTGCGCAGTGCAATGATTAGACCATGATACAGAAGGAGGTTTCAAATCCCAATGCCATCTATTGTTTTAGAAACTTCCCTTCAGAAAGACTGGATATGGGAGCATGATTCTTACCACTCCCTCTATTTTGGTCAAACCATTTCTTCTCTCTCCCTCTAGGTACCATGTTTGGACTAAAGGCCATGCTCCAACTAACTTTGCCAAATGGAGAACAGCCACCACACCCTACAGGGTGCAATGGGAAGCCGACTTTGAGCCCTATGTCATGGTGAGGAGGGACAGTCCTGAGTACGACCGCCGCTTTGTGGGCTTTGGCTGGAACAAGGTGGCTCACATCATGGAGCTGGATGCACAGGTAACTACTTTCTATCTACCCGTCTAAACTATCTGCTTAATGTTTCGTTAAACTTCTCTTCCATGCTTTAACTTATGGTGTATGCAATTCTTGCAAAAACAGTATCTTCAAATATGAAATACATTTTTGTAAAATATAGAAACATTTATCAGTTATTTTCTAAAGTGCTATTAAATCAGCTTGGTGCGTCACACATTTATTGCTGTTGTACCGCTAGACAGTTAATGCCCCTGTTGAAAAATTACTATTGTTACATCCCCTTTTACGTCTAGGGGATAAGAGAGGGGACTAACACGTAACAGCCAAATAATAAGTGAAAGAAAGTCAAAAGTAGGAGTAACGCTATCAAACAAGGTTTATTCGAACCAGGTGAGGCAAACAAAAAGGTTCTCTATGAAGTGGGAGAGGTCGGGACAATGGTGGTCGTGCCAAACAAATAGAAACAAGGATAACAAAACATGGCCTGACTGACTACCTCTGGAAAGTAAACAAATAAAATTACTTCTCTAGCTTCTCTAAAAAAAGGATCAACCCAAACAAACACAGATGTAGCACCGACCAAAAACCTAGTGTTCTAGACTCAAAGTACCTACGTGCGTGCATCAATGTACAGCGTACCCCACACTTATACTGTCCTCAACCTCTCACCACAAACCTTTCTGACCAGCAGTCTCAACTGGAGCATCGCAAGACAGAAAGAAAACACCCCCAAACTCTTTTTGACTTCCTCCTTTTAAATTTGCCGCCACTCTGCTGATTGGCCTTTGCAGGTGGTAATCAATCAACAGATTGTGGGGGAAAACAAGAAGGGAGGGGATAACACAACACACTGACACATAACACTATGCATCCAATTATGATGAGACTTCGGTCAAATTTGGATCAAGTACTCAATATCTGTCTATATGCAGTGACTTGCAATGAAATGCCAGCCCCTGGTCCAGAATAATCACAGTAAAGTTCATCCATCCACTATCTATTGCTCATCGTCGGGTCCCAGAGAACTGAGCCATTTCCAGATAATAATGGCAAGAGGTCAATCACAGGGCTGAAGGAAGATTAGTTATGATCGTATCGCTCAAGCTGCACCAAATATTTCATAAAAGGATGCCATTTGTATGGGTAATATGAATGGTGGCGTTGGTAGAGATGAACCTACAGGATAGTATCACCAACTTTATTGAGGTATTGAAATAAAGACGCTCATCTTATCCTCTCTCTCTACAGGAGTATGAGTTTGTGGTTCTGCCCAACGCCTACATGATCCACATGCCTCATGCGCCAAGCTTCGATATCACCAAGTTCCGCTCCAACAAGCAGTACCGGGTCTGCCTCAAGACCCTGAAGGAGGAGTTCCAGCAGAACATGTCGCGGCGCTACGGCTTCGCCGCCCTAAAATACATGACGGCTGAGAACAACAGCTAGCCACCACTGCAGACCCTCACTCCCCCGGTCCCGAACTACTGACACACTCCATGGGCTGGGAAAGGGGGGCGAGGGGGGGGTCATAGGAAACAGACAGCCCCATGTGAGGCCATCAGGATACTTTGAGACTTTGTTAGAACGTTTGACCCTGAGTGTGGGTCTTTATGTCCATTCTTTGTCCTCTGCTGTGGATGTAAAAGCTGTGAAAGATGACACGAACACCCGCTAGGCCCGGGGCCGATCTCTGGCCCTGACATCTGACACACAGCAGGCCAGGAAAACAGACATTGCCATATTCGAAAGGCCAGTGACCGGGTTGTTGGCAGCGAGTAACATTATGTATGTATGCGTGAGAGTGTGTGTATGTGCAGGTAGATAAAAAGTGTGACACTACTTAGCTTAAGGAGAGCTTAAGGAGAGCTGAAGATGTGGAGCGTTGCGGGCTTACATTCTTTTTCAACAACAAGCAGCAATGGTCTGACTGACAGCACGCCTCGACTCAAATGCAAGTGGTCACCAGGCGGGCGAGATAAGACAAAGCGGTTAACATGTCCACACAGATTTTGAAATCTCATTGTGACGGGTGACACACACTCAGACAACGAGGCGAGTAGTCAGCCAGCCGACCATTTGCTGCTACTTAATGTGTTTCATAGCTGATGCAGATTAGAATAAATCCTCCTTCTTGTATGACAAGGGAGGTGAGGTGCAAAGATGGCTGGAGCTCATCCATCCGCCTGAATGTGTTCCCAGTGTTTGTTTCCACGACAGAATATGACAGCAGCTGGTGCAGAGTGCTGTTTGCTGTATTTTACATTACGCCCAACACACACACACACCACACCACACCGAGCAGCACGAGGCGAAGACGCACCAATCACTGAGCTCAGTGTTATCTCTCAGTGTGTTTACAGTCCTGATGTGGAGCCAGGAGGCAAAGGGTGTCTGAGGAGGACAGAAAGAATCGGTGCAGATCCACCACTTGCAATGCAGAGACGCTCTTCCTTTTTTTCTCTCATTGTTTCTTTCTCACGCTGGCCTCTAGTTTGATGATTGTAACGCTGCAGGATGTGGGTTTGATCAGCTGTGACTGGCTGTAGCACCTGTGGCAGATACATTTCCACCCAGTTATGGAGAGAGAGTCGAGCAGGACACACAGACTGATATTCAATATTATATTCAATATTATAGAGGCTTGAAATTAAATTAAATGATAAATCCAGATGGAGTCGCAGGTGCTTCAATCCAGAGGGTGATGCTGATACACCTGAAGCTGTTAGGTAACTGGCACCAGAAGAAGAGTTGAGTCAGTTACAACAAAAACTACTATCATTAAACAGATTGTGTAGTGGTTAAACTGATCAAGGATCAGATCATGTTGTGTTAGCGTAATCCAAATTGGATGCCTGGTAGAAACTCCGGAAGAATTCAGCTGAACAACTTCTCTCATTTTGGTAGATTTATTTCTCTGGTCACAAGCAAAGTATAAGCGCTGCAATTGAAAGAGCAGGGAGTCGTTTCGTCAACACACAGGTTGGAAACCAAACAAACTTCCACCACAACCGGATGTTCGGCTGTTTTATACACAGATTTCCGTCACAGGTTTCATCGCATCATCCTAACATCTAATTGGCTCTAACCCTTCAAGGAGGAAAGACACATGTCCTCTCCTTGTCTCACAAGACTGGGGCGTCCATGGCCAGTCCCACTGCACCTAGTCTAACATAATGATAACATGTGAGTGTTGTGGCGGTGCCCGGCGTGTATCTAGTCTAAACAGTCAGCGGTTCCCCAGGGACCTCTCCAGCTTCATGATCCAGTATTATTATTATTATGACCCTAAGCGACCTGAACAGGTTTCATAGACAAAAATGTACAATTATATAACGAATGTCATGATTTATATTCTCAGTTGCTTTAATGTTCCAGTGTTTCAGTGTAACTATCTCAGGTGACTGGAGAGTCCACTTCCACAGAGTCACAAACAAGGGAAGACAGATGTATTTACACAGGTTCAAAAGCAGATCCGTAGGCATTTTAACAATCAAATGTCCATCCCGTTCAGTCTCTCATCTCTTGCAACTTTCATGCTCACGGAACAAAAGAATCAGACAAGTCATGTGATATAAGCACTATTTCTAAGGTCAAGAATAATGTTTAATTCTTAACTTCAGCTGAAACGGATAACAAGAAAGACCTATCCATGAAGTAATCTCCATGACAAAACAACAACAAACTCCATCCAATGAAGGAGACCATTATTATTATTGAAAGTTGACCTTGAGTTTAAATTGTTTCATGTGGATAACTTTCTATGACGCCAATGTCTGTGTTGTGTTATATATACCAATAATCCATTTTCTGTTTATAACACTGTAAATCAAAATGTATAAGCTCTCATGAATATTCATAATTCTTTATGACAATAATTAAGGCCTATTATGAAGCATTTATTTTTAAAATGACTTCATACTCTTCATATTTGCTGGTCACTCACTGACTTCTCAGTTATAATGCACTGCAATTGCTACTATAATACACTACAATCAATGTTATAATGCACTATGATAATTGTTATAATGCACTATGATCGGTGTTATACCTTAGCATTATGATCAGTGTTATAATGCACTACAATCGCCACTATGATACACTATGATTGCCGTTATAATGCACTATGATCAATGCTATAATGCATTCTAAAGGTCACTTTAAGTGCTCATTGTTTGCTGTAAGTAAAGTAAACAAAGTATGTTTATAATGCATCATAGGCGTCATAGAAAGTCTAACCTTTTTTTCAAAAAACTAGTGCCCATTGTGGAACTAGAGGCCTCTCTCTCTCTCTCTCTCTCTCTCTCTCTCTCTCTCTCTCTCTCTCTCTCTCTCTCTCTCTCTCTCTCTCTCAGTCATGACAGCAGTCTCTCACTCTGTACAGGAAAGCTGCAGAAGGGCTTGGTGCAGTCATGTAGGTGTGTGTGTGTGTGTGTGTGTGTGTGTGTGTGTGTGTGTGTGTGTGTGTGTGTGTGTGTGTGTGTGTGTGTGTGTGTGGCTTTGTGGGGTTGGAAAGAGCTGCAGTGTGTAAGTAGGTCAGTCCTGATTGGTGCTGCTACTGAATAAAAGCAAAAAGGTCAAACACTGCTGTCACTTTGTTTCATCATTTCTGTCTTCTTGGACATCAATTTAGCCTTGTGAACCCACAGTAAAGAGGGATTCATGTGATCTTTCACTGTTACACCTCACACACACACACACACACACACACAAACATACAGTAGAATGGTACACTCAGTGAGAATCTGAGAATCTTTGTTGAATCAGGTGGGAAAGATGCCACCAAGTTGCACAATGGGAAATGGAGGATCCAGGGTTTTTCCTGTCGCTTTTTCTCATATTAGGGACATGCGACTACAAGACATTAGTCACATTTATAGAAAGTCAATCTTCCGGTGGACCACCACGGGACCTTATTTAGGAACAAATATCTACAGTAGTTAATGGCAAGAACCCCTTTTTTTAATCCTGTTTGAACATTTCTACAAAATATGGTGTTTGTTGTCAAATCTAAGAGCCAATCAGCTCTTTGATGTGATTTCCAGGCGTTTCCCATCATGCCCTGGGTCATGCAGTCAGTGGAGAGCTACTGCGGCCACCTCGATCTCAGGAAGTCATTGTTAACCATGTGTGCATGACATCAGAGCAAGTTGGGATCAAGTCAAACACAAATCTACCCAGCATGCATTGTGCGGCGATCGATTCTGTGCAGGACTGGCTCATCTCCAACGAGCCGAATTAGACAAGGAATGACTGGAGGACCGGTGCTTTTCAACTGCATGCCTGATAAGGAGAGGGATGGCAGGTGTGTCAGCAGACAGAGTGAGGGAATGACCAGCTGCAGCTGGGCTGAAGCAGAGCAGAGCAGGAACACCATGCTCTCTGATACAAACAGAAAGTAGCAGAGGGAGAGACACAGGGACAAACACTGAGGCTGGTGTGGTCGAGAGCACAACCATGTGTGCATGGAACATAGCTTAGTTACCCAGCTAGCTTTTAGTCAAGGTAACGGCAATGCTGCCGATGTACATGCCAGACGAGAGATGTAGTTCATTGAGTTGTTTTAACTATACTGAATGTGTTATTCATGGCTCAATTCAAACACGATCAAAAGAACAATTTGTCTGCTGCAGGGCATCCCTTAACTCCTATAATGAACACCTACTAAGTAGTTGCTGTTAAACGGTCTGTAAACGATTGATGCACATACCATAAGCTATTCAACTACTTCAAGCTGCGGCCGACAGTTCACATGGCCTCTTAATTGTTCATGAAATTCAATAATCTGCATTTTGGGGAGATGATATGACTGGCATGGCTCGTCTTGTGGTCAAACATAACGTTTGTCAACTGTACGCTGTGTTTAGTCAAATTGTATAGCCCAAAATCACACATTTACTGCAGAGATCTTTACAATCACAACCGCATACAACATCCTGTGTCCCACGACCCTCACATCAAATCAGGAAAAAGTCTACAAAAGAAATCCTTTAACAGGGAGAAAAAGGCAAGAAACCTCAGAGAGATCCACAGAGGAGGATCCCTCTATCAGGATGGAAATGTGCGATAGATGTGTACAGAATGAACAACTAATAATAATAACTAGAACATTTCATAAGAAATTTTGATGTGTGGCGACTACTGCTGTAAGACGTTGCTATATATATATTACCGGTATTGAGAGGTGTTGTGGAGGTTATTGAGGAGTCATTTCTGTATTTGTGATGGACTTGAGAGCAGCTATTGCTTCATAGACACAGGTCACTGGTTACCCTGGTGATTGGGGCAACAGGGTGAAGGGGCAAGCGAGATCTTAAGATTTGTATGTCTCTCTATTTATCTATAACAAGTATGTGTGTAGGTATATGTATCTCTATGTATCTATATAAGTATGGGTGTGTGAAACTGCCCTGATTATCTCATTTGAAGCACCTGTGTCACCGAGTGGCCAACTGATTATTAGAGGGAGACTGGACTGGATTTAACGAAAACATCATGTCAAACTACTGAATTTGACAGAAATTGATGGAATCAGGAGAAGCACAAGACTTTTGTGAATGTTTCCGTGTACTCAAATGTTTGTGGGGTTTAGAAATGAGCATAAAGGCAGTTCAGAAAGTGCCCCCGTTTGCTTCATGGAAGAAGCAAACGGGCACTTTCCGGCTTGTTGACAAAAAAAATATAAGTTTGTTGGTGTAACCACTCGGTCACTTCCCCGTGAGTCTCGGGCCACACAACAACACAAAGAGCAACACGCGCTGGTTGTGAGTTTGGTAAGGTTCTTTATTCTGCGCCACGGATTAGCTGCCTGGGCATCGCTCTTCCTTGTCGCCAGTCCCGTTCTCCAGCCGCTACTGCTGTTTTAAAGGGCACACACACACACACACACACACACACAAATTGCCTCCAGCTGCGGCTCATTCTACCTCATTCCGGCACCTGTTCCCTGAGCCGCACCTTCGCTCCCCCTCTGCAGCTGAGCCTAACCACACCCCTGCCCCACATACCTCCACCGCCCGACTTAGGCCGGGGAGCCTCCGGCCTAACCTACTCCCCCCCCCCCCGAGAGCGGGAGAGGAAGTCTGCCACAACCATCTGCGTCCCCGGCCTATGGATCACCTTGAAATTAAAAGGCTGTAAGGCCAGATACCACCAGGTAATCCGGGCGTTAGTATCCTTCATGCAGTGGAGCCACTGGAGCGGGGTCCGAACAGAGGGTGAAAGAGCGTCCCAAGAGGTAGTAGCGCAGGGAGTCGACCGCCCACCGGATGGCCAGGCACTCCTTCTCCACTGTGCTGTACCTGGCCTCCCTCTCCGACAGCTTCCGGCTGATGTACAGGACGGGGCGGTCAACCCCCTCTTCCTGCTGGGACAAAACAGCTCCCAGCCCTCTGTCCGAGGCATCAGTCTGCAGAGTAAAGGGAAGAGAAGTTAGGTGTGTGAAAGAGCGGCTCCCCACAGAGAGCATGCTTCACCTCCTCAAACGCCAAATGGCACCGCTCCGTCCACTGGACCGGATCTGTGGCACCTTTCCGGGTTAGGTCAGTCAAGGGGCTGGTCAGCTCCGCAAAGTTTGGGATGAAGCGCCTGTAATTAGCCCAAAAACTGCCTCACCTCTTTTTTAGTCTTGGGCAGCGGGCAGGCTGCAATGGCTGCAGTCTTGTCAACCTGAGGGCGCACCTGCCCTACGCCCAAGTGGTACCCCAGATACCGTACCTCCCTCCGTCCAACTGCACACTTCCTCGGGTTGGCGGTGAGCCCAGCCTGCCTCAGGGACTCCAGCACTGCACCCACCCGCCGCACATGCTCCGCCCAGGTGGTGGTTACGTCATCCAAGTAGGCGGCAGCATATGCATGAGGCGCTGGAATGTGGCTGGCGCACCGAACAACCCGAAGGGAAGCGTGGTAAATTGCTACAAACCAAACGGAGTGGAGAAGGCCGTTTTTTCCTTAGACTCTGGAGACAGAGGAATCTGCCAGTAGCCCTTGGTCAAATCCAGTGTTGTGAAAAAACGCGCAGTGCCCATTCGGTCCAGGAGCTCGTCGACCCGTGGCATTGGGTACGTGGCATTGAGTACGTGCGGTCACGCCCCTACAGGTTACCTGAACACAAAAAAAAGTGGTCTCAAGAGGGGTCTCAATCTGGTGCATGATGAGGTTTGTGCGTCCTGGCAGGAGAGAGAACACGTCGGCAAACTGCTCTTGCAACTGGGCAATGTTTGTTTTCTGGGTCCCGGAGAGACGAGCTTAACAAAGGAGCAAGGCTGGATTAGTCGATTTTGGGACCTCAGGCCCCAGCTCCTCTCTCTCAGAAACCGCTGACACCAGAGAAACAGACTCCGCCTCTCACCATGCTTGGAGGTTGAGGTGGTATATCTGTGTAGCTCCGCCCCTGTCAGAACGCACCACCTCATAGTCGACCTCCCCCGCTTGCTGTGTGACCACAAAGGATCCTTGCCACTTGGCAAGGAGTTTAGAGCTGGAAGAAGGAAGAAATACAAGTACCTTTTCTCCCAGTGTGAATTTTCTCAGCCTGGCTCCACTGTCGAACAGCCGTTTTCAACGCGATGCCCTGGTCAGTCAGAATCTCTTTCGGTATTCCGAGTCGGGAGATGACCTGAAACCGAGCCTGCGCAACACTCTTTGCAGAAATATTGCACAATGGCACTTGAAAATTGAGGCATGAATGGCAATTTACAAATATTTGTTTTCCAAGAGTCTGAAGCTACTCCCCACTCAAGCTATGACATCACATGCTATGAGCTGCACCATACACACCCATTGTAAACTAAGAAATGGTCCGAAAATGTTCCTAAACTTGAAGAAATGTGAGTATTAATGTGAGTATTAATATGACTTGGAGGAGTTGATTAATTCAGGCTGACATCCTCATGTCTCAGCCAGGTCTTGGTAAGACAAAATAAATCAATGTGACTGTCTGATATTCATTTACTAATACAGCTTTAGAAGACCTAAATCTAATATCTAGGAGTCCACATTTAATTATCCTATCGTGTTGCACTGTTGCAATAGTGGTGTTAACCTTTATGAGGTTATTTTCTATAACTCCTCTTTTGGTTACTTTTGATTTAATTATTTTAGGTGGCCGTGGGGCAGACACAGTCTCTATAGAGTTAAAGGCTGAAGACTGTAGACTCTGATGTCACTTACTTCACCTTTCTCTAAATAGGTCTTTAATTTCTTTTCTTTGGTAAGTGATCATGAAAAAAGCGGGATAATGCCCTTCATGGTGTCCATGACCAGCAATGAATGGCTGATGGGGTGACTGTCTGGTCTCCCCATCGTCCATTAGTTCCTTACGATGGAGGGCATTATCCCGTTCGCAGTCTAATTTTAAAAAGCTTCTTTTAAAAATAAATATATATATAATAAATATAACCATACATGATTCACAGGGTATATTTATTCTCTCTTGGACATGTATTTAAAATATAACCATTATTCACTTTGTATAAGATTTTTGTCAATTGTCTACAATGCCCAGTCAGTCCTCTTTATGATAGTTCAGTGTTAATGTGCATCTTTAAAATATGTCCTTTAGCATTTATACTGTCTGTAAATAGAGTTATATTTATCTTTCAAAGATGCACATTAACACTAAACTATCATAAAGATGACTGACATGACTGATATGGCTTTAGGAAAGCAGCTGAACAACATTAGGACAGGGTTTTTCTCATCCAAACTCTCAGAGGAACGGATCTCATCACCATATCATTTAATCATACATCTCAAAGTCAATTTGAATTGATAATTTTACCAACTTCTAAAGGAAGGAAGCACTGAGACCCAGTACTTGATTTCCTGATGTCTTATGTATGTTTTTATTATATAAGCCACATAGTTTGATTGATATTATGCTTCACTCTGTAATGAGAAAGTGTCCATCTGTATGTATTTATGCTCTCTCCAGGGTGTATGGTCTCATGGTGAATCGTGGTTCCATACTGACTCCTAGTGGTCTTCTTGAGACCTCTGTATTCTTATCAATCTCACGGTACACATCAACCATCACATTTCTGATGCAGACACAAATGACTCCATATAATCTAATTAATACATTATGTCCCAACTAATTGCAACCTCCTAAAACAAGTCCTCTCTGACACCAGGGGCCCTGAACATGAAAAGCTTCATCAAGGTGGTGGTTGTTTTGGATTGAATTAGAGTAATGCAAAGTGTTCCACATTGCAATAGTCACAGCAGACAATGAGGACATGAATCAGACAACAAAGAGACCACAGTGTCTGTGTATAGGACAACTGTAAGCCATACACTCCACTGAGCTGAGCTGGGCTTTATGGAAGAGTGTCCAGAAAAAAAGACAAACATAAGAAATCAGGTATGGAGTCTCTCTCTTGCCTTTTGGTGATTCCCAAATGTGTTTTCTTATTTATTTATTTTTCTTCAAGCAATGGCTTAAATGTCAATGTCTGCTGTGACTATTGGTCCTCTCTTGACAGGTTTGTTGTTGTGCCATGTTCTTTTAATTTTAAAATGATTGATTCAATGGTGCTCCATTAAATCATGTGACAGATCATGTGACACTTAGATTGTTAGAGGAGGGCTGAGTGGGACAGCGTAGCCTTCAATTTGGGAATAGACAAAATAATCTTAACTCAGGCTTCACTTACAAGCTTTTTCTGGGAACCTTCCACCACAGTTTAATATCTTCATCAAGGATCAGAAGTTGGCCCAAATGTCTTCATGTGACCACAGTATTCACAGCACTGCTAGCAGCAACACGCACACAGTTTATATACCAAAGCCAAACAATTCATCTTACATAACATGACCTGGAAGTACAATATCTCCATCTCCTCCTGATGGACTCATTGGTAATAATTGTAATAAATGTGTGGTTTTGATCTGATATGGGTTTTTACAACTGGTAGTCAGATCAAAGAAAATCAGCGACCAGTCTACAGACCACAAGACCGTCTCTGTGTCTGAAAAGTGAAGCAGAGGCTGAAGCTGTAATCTCTCTCATGTCCTACAGGGGGCGATTAATCTGGTTGTATAGAAGTCTATGCTTCATGTGTTAAAGCTGTATTCTCTCTCCTGACCACCAGGGGGCGACTCCTCTGGTTGTATAGAAGTCTATATAAATGACTCTACTTCTCTCTTGATGTATTCCCTCAGTAAACATTGTCAACATGAGTTTATGTCTCAATCTCTAGTTTCAAGTCTTCTTCAATACAGCATGATGTTCATTTAGTTAATTATGGTCATTTAAAGTCAAACAGACCATAATGCAGAGGATGCTTTTGGGCGGGGCTACCAGGTGACTGACAGGTCTTTACCACAGCATTGTCTGGTCCAGGAGTTGTCCACGTCTTACAGCTTTGACTCTTTCCCATCATGAAAGTGTAATTGTAACATTTGTTGCAGAAAGCATAAAACCAAGATAGCTCTGGCCAAAAAACAAGATAGTCTATTCAATAGATAGACTTTTTTTCTGTGCCATTTATGAACAGGTTTCAGTGTGCAGAGGCTGCTGTTCTTTGTTACAGCTTTGATTCGGAGACCTGGTTCACATAATGAGGAGCTACTCAGCTGATGAACATTTGGATTTATGTAAATTTCCAGAGACTTAAAGTCTCAATGCTGAAATGCCACACCTGTTCCTCTCCTGATAGTCAGTAAAGAGAAAGATTACTAAATAACTTAGTGAGTAACTTTCCTAGCCCCTTTCAAAAGCAGAACGTCACAAAGTGCTTTATGGAGAACAATTGTTTTTCATTTACTAAACCAGTTTTGTCGCTGAGAAACGATTATATAAAAACACTTTGTGACTGAAAACCTGTTTTGTGTTTTGAGATAAAAAAACAGAAATAATGTAGATGTAATTCAAATACTTCACACACGTCACATCACGTCTCCTGCTTACATTCACAGGGTGTATAACCAGTCCTAGTAGAGAAAATGTCACACACACTGAAACATAAACATTTATTGAATGAAAAATGCCTATGCACTAAAAGGTACGCAGCCTGCTATGTGGACAAGGAGAGGAGAAGCTCTGATGACATCACGGACAGAGGGAGAGACTTCATTCTCTGCTCAGGTCGACATTACTCTATCTTTACATAGATGTAGTTGATATAGATGATATATATTTATGATCTGCATGTTGAAAAGAGAAGTTTTTGTAATGGGAATTGTATATTATTAGTTAACCTATTTTGCATCTGTCAGAGCCTGCATTGTGTGACTAGTGGGTCATCAGCTGCTGACACTCTTTAGTGCATCCTTATGCAGACTCATAGTGACTCTGTGTAATGGTGCCTGTTGGAAAAAAATTGTCTTCCTCTACATACATATATATTATATGGCCGGTGACTGATTATGACTTGTGTATGAACTTTCCCCTAATTATGTATGAACTTTCCGTTGTATAAAGTAAGCCAGTTAGGAGTCCAGGGATCTTTGATATCTGTATGTTCCTGACTGTGGCTCAGTGGTTAGCCAGTCTGTCTTTCAATCAGAGGGGCGGTGGTTCAATCCCAGGCTCCGATAGTCCATGTCGTTGTGTCCTTGAGCAAGACACTTAACCCTAAGTGCTCACTGTTGCTGTGTCTACTGTATAGTATGTAAGTCGCTTTGGATAAAAGCGTCAGCTAAATGAAATGTAATGTGATGAAGACAAAACCTATCATATGGTGGGAGGAAGGTTTCAAAGATGTCATGAGGGCTCCTGTGACTGTGTGTTCCATGTTTATAAGGAGGACTCTCCTTTGTTCGTTGAGCAGTCGTGGATATGCAATTAGTAAAGCAACATGTTGTATGTCTGTATCTGCTCCTCTCTTGCAACAGAATAAATGACCTGTTGACATGACCACCAAGACCCGGTGACGAGTGTAAATTATTTTTCTAACAGTGCCTCTTCTCTGCACAAGGAATAAATGATTTCATATACAAGTTCTGGTATTATGATATTTGTTATTTCAGCTTAAAAAGACTCTACATCGGGTAAGGCAAAAGCTGCCGTAGCACTTTATAGAGGACCAGGTTGTCTCAGCCATCCTTCATGGATTATAATTCTGGTCTGCTCCAATAAGGCTTCCTCACCTTTACCAAAAATGTGATGTTCTTTCTTCCACATGGAAACCAGCAAACTCAGACTGTATATATGCATTAAAGAAAAATCCATTACATAACAAAGCCCAGGTTTTCCTACAGGCTTTTCCTTACAGTCAGAAGGCAGAAAAGCAAAAGCAGATGTGAGTATGAGTTGTTTATTTCTGATTTGAAAGGAAGGCTTTTGGGGGAATTGTCTGAAACAAACACAATACAACAATATTGCTTATTGATGCTGAATAATCTCTTCTCCGCCGGTCCATCTTGTTTCAAGTAGCAGTATCATTATGTACAGTATAGCCCAGTCTTGTAAAATCATAGAAATATTAAGTTGCAGAATTCATTATGTAAAAGCCTCCATCTGTTCCCTCACAGACAAAATGCATGTACACTTGCAGGATGCGATTTGCAGGATGTATATTCCAGTTTTTATTCCAGTGCTGCGCAGTATGGTAAAGTCATGAACAGAATACACCCCCTCATTATGTCCATCATCAGCTTCATGCCACAGTCTGATCAGAACTTAAAAACTCCACCCTGCAGAAAACAAAAGGGAGGGGAGGGGGGGGGGGGGGGGGGTTAGCTTTCTAAGAGCCTGAAGTCAAGTAAAGTTCAATGATGCAATCATAAGTGGTTTTCAAATGAATTGCATTATTTTCCTCCCAGACTCATATGCAGTTAGATCCCGGTGGCAGTTGAGAGAGTGCTGCAAGCATTTGAGGATTAATGATAAAGTCCTATTTCAGTGTGGCAGAGCACAGAGGTGACACCCAAGCACTGTCAACGCCACAAAGAGGGTGTGATGAATACTGACTGAATACTGTACTTTCAGCTCTTTGTAGCTTTTGCTGTGATGCTAACAGTCACACACAACAGGTTGTTGGAATGCATTGCTTCAGTTTGTGCTTATCCTACAAGGTGATGAGTAGACAGACGTATGTGTAGGAATAATACATGTTGAAGGGACACAAACATGGACAATGCTGTCTACATATGGGTTAAAAATAAGCATCAGAACCTCCACAGCTACACATGCTTCATGAATGCACACAAAGGTTAACATATATGGTGCTATTCTGTTTGAGATACACATATTTATGCTGACAAAAAAGAACCCTGGTAGGCAACACAAAAATAGGATTTGATTCATTTGATTTTGATTATTCAAAATACCCAAACTGAATGGCTGAATGGCTATCTAATTCATAGATAAGTAGGTTCTGCAGTTCTGGCAATGGATGTATCAGTAGGTTCATGTGGCTCTGCTGGCAGCATCAGCTCTGCTTCTCCAAAGCAATGTAAGTGTGAGCCAGGCACTCCCCCTTAACAGCATTGAGGTTCAAGGGTGGGCAAGGTCCTCTGGCCAAAATGTTGGGAAGGTCTTCTGGGTCAACAGTGTCACAGGTCAGGGGTCAGGTGTTGTGTCCCACAGAGATGGAGGACCCACAGGCAACTGAGGAAGCCTGACAGGAGGCACTCATGGTGGACGGAGCCAGGGTCAGTGATCCACAAGGGTCGACACACTGCTGCTGAGAACAAGAGAGCAAGGAGTAGAGAGCGTGGTTGACCTACAGTTTATGGGCATCCAGGTTTTACATAGACAATAATGTATATGTAGCACATGTTGCATAGGAATGCAATGTGTTTATGTAAAGAAATTACAACATGTAATGGTAATCCTTTGAAACACACATTCTATTGTATTTTGTAAACATGTACAATGATTGTATGTAGGAAAACATCAGGTTTCTTAGAAGTAATTACATTACAGCTCAACAGACAGGTAGACAGACAGGTAGGTAAATAAACAGCTAACTAGACAGGCAGATAGGTAGGTAGACAGAGGGGTAGTTAGGTAGACAGGTAAGTAGACAGGTAGTTAGACCGACATGTAGACAGACAGACGGGTAGGTAGGTAGACAGGTGTAGACAGAGGCGTAGGTAGGTAGACATGTAGGTAGACAGGTAGGTAGACAGAGGTGTAGGTAGACAGGAAGACAGGTAGACAGGTAGGTACACAGGTAGGTAGACAGGTAGGTAGATACGTAGGCAGACAGAGGTGTAGGTAGACAGGGATACAGGTACACAGGTAGGTAGACAGGTAGGTAGACAAGTAGGTAGACAGGTAGATAGGTAGACAGGTAATAAGATAGGTAGTTAGACCGACATGTAGACAGACAGACAGGAAGGTAGGTAGACGGGTAGGTAGACAGAGGTGTAGGTAGGTAGACATGTAGGTAGACAGGTAGGTAGACAGGTAGATAGGTAGACAGTAAGAAGATAGGTAGTTAGACCGACATGTAGACAGACAGACGGGAAGGTAGGTAGACAGGTAGGTAGACACGTAGGTAGACAGGTAGATAGGTAGACAGGTAAGAAGATAGGTAGTTAGACCGACATGTAGACAGGTAGGTAGACAGGTGTAGACAGAGGCGTAGGTAGGTAGACATGTAGGTAGACAGGTAGGTAGACAGAGGTGTAGGTAGACAGGTAGATAGGTAGACAGGTAGACAGGTAGACAGGTAGACAGGTAGGTAGGTAGGTAGACAGGTAGGTAGGCAGGTTGGTAGACAGGTAGATAGACAGGTAGGTAGACAGGTAGGTAGGTAGGCAGGCAGGTAGGTAGACAGGTAGATAGACAGGTAGGTAGACAGGTAGGTGGGTAGGTAGGTAGACAGGTAGATAGACAGGTAGGTAGACAGGTAGGTAGGTAGGTAGGTAGGTAGGTAGGTAGGTAGGTAGGTAGGTAGGTAGGTAAGTATACAGGTAGTTAGACCGACATACAGACAGGTAGGTAGACAGGTGTAGACAGAGGCGTAGGTAGGTAGACATGTAGGTAGACAGGTAGGTAGACAGAGGTGTAGGTAGACAGGTAGATAGGTAGACAGGTAGGTAGGTAGGTAGGTAGGTAGGTCAGAGCATTTGATTTATTGATTGCTGATTTATTGATTGATCAGGATGTAAAGATAATTTAAACAAATATTTCCAACCCTCTCTTCTAAGTCACAAGAAATCTGTCTTTTTGGACATGTCACAATTTCACAAGCAAAAAGGTTCAGCCAACAACAACCTCTATCTTCTTTCTCAGAGAATTCACGGCGGACATCCTGTGACCAGGAGTGTTTGGTAAGGGAACAACAAGGCTCTGCATAGATGGCTGACTATGCTTAGGCTAAACAGGGATCGATGAGTTGAATTTTCCCCTGAATATGGCGCTAGATGAAATGTCAGAGGATCACCAAAGTTATTTGAATTCATCCTGAGGAGACGGTGAATGTCTGAACCAAAACCCCCAATGTGAACCTCATGGTGGTGCTAGAGGGAAAGTCAAAGAGCAATGCTAGTCAGTGGCCCTAAGCTTCAAACTATGATGTTCTAGGTTCCTCTCACATCAAGGACGACGTGTCACTTGTTATGTGTCTTTTCAAAATATACTTTCATGTTCACAGGAAACATCATTACATGCATACAGTCTCTTTTCAAAATAGTTGTTAGGTGTATTTGGTTAGGCTGAGGCACAAAACTTGTTTAGGCTCAGGAAAAGGTGGTGCTTTTGGTTCAAATTAGTTTCTTACATTAAATAATGACGTTTGTTACATAATTGAAAAAAAAACTTGAAAAACATTGACTTGATTTCACAGAGGACATGAACAGCAATATCCCAGGTGAAAGTCCTGTACTTGTCTGGCAGGTCAAACCTCCCCTATGGACTTCCTCACTATTTATACCACAGAAGTTGCTCAGATGTCTAATAATGACAGGGATGGGTTTACATTGTAGTCACTTGAAATCCTGGTGCGTCTGATAAGGCGTAATAAAGGTAAATGTGGGCAATGCATATAGCTCCTTTCTAGTTTTGCAACCACTTAAAGTGCTACACACTACTTGTCAACTTTCAACATTCATACACTTGTGGTAGAGGCTGCCATACAAGGTGCCAACCAATTGGGAGAGCGAGTTGGAGGACCACCAAAGTCAATGGGATTCCTCCTCTGGGGACCAGGAATGTCTGAACAAATGTTCATCATTAATTTGAATCCAATAGCTTGAGATACTGTACCTCCCCGTCTCTAGAGTATGCTGTGTGACTATGATGTTGGTTTACCTGTGAAAGGAGTTGAGGGGACCCTCAGCTGTGGGGAGGGTATGCAGAACGGCACTGTGGTAGAAGGCTACTGACGATCTGCAAGAGACTGACACTGTTAGATAGACACACAGCTCAGATATCCACTGTAAATATATCAGATATAATCATGAAAGGTAAATAAATGCTTGTCCAAAGTAAAAAAAGAAAATACCCACAAATCAGTGAGGTTAAAGGGTAACTCGATCATTTTCATTTTGCATCTTCGCTTTGCATGGAGTTCAACTTTGACCAGCCAAGTCGCGCCTCAACCAATGGCAAAGATGTGGTGTGGTTGATCCCGATTGGCACTGCCCACATTCAGCACAAATATGCCCTTGACCGGTGACGACCCCTCACCTGCATCCTTCCATGTGTGACTGTTCTAACTGGGCAATTGTCCAGCCTCAATACACGTCCAAGAAAAGTGCTGGTCGCTGAGAGAGGAGAAAAAGGGTTTTATTTACCTTTTACTTGATCTAGGCTGCTAAATGTTGTGTCTAACAAAGTCTCACTTAAGGAGAGGTCAAAGTCTGGATTTACAATGTCATTGCTGAATATAAAGCTGATTTTGACAATGTGAATAAGGCCTAACATCTCGCCAGATTTTTAGAATTAGAATATGCTTAAATGAGATTTGGTAAGACACAATAACAATCAGATGGAATCAAGGTAAAGGAAAATAAAAATGTTTTATTTCTCTTTTGCGTTCTTTCCATAATGTTGTCAGACTCTTGGAATAACAATCTGACCTGTCAGGCAACAACAAGCCCTTTTAGTGGACGTGCATTGATGGTGAGGTGTTGCCCCGAGGGATTACATTGCAGCCTGTTTAGTGACTGCCGTCTGCAGTGTTCTTCATCAATACTGGACCAGATCGGAACCTGTTGTCCCCATGAGTCACTTAGACACAGAAACATGGACAAAAATGTTATGTTTTGGATTAAGTAATTATTCTATTGTCTGTGTGACATTGGTCTTGGTAAGAATACTATATGAATTTGAATTTATAACTACAAATGGATATTATAGAAAACAATATTCCTTGTTACAAAGGTGGAGAATGATGATCAACCGTACAATCACAAAATACAACACACAAAGTATTAATGTATAGATATTTACAATATATATTAACATACCACTGTACAGTCAAAGCTTTAAAATACTTGTACACGTGCATATAAAGTGGTCATAAAGCAACAGGCATCAGACACATTGAGCTGTAGGACATCTAACAGTCTGGATGCTCAGAGGAGCTGCTAACAGGATGCTACCTCTCAGCATGACCAAGGAAGGTTTGATTCAATCAAATACGACTGTGAGTTTTGTGTGATGTGGTCGATATTGCAGGTGATACAGTGACAGGAGATTGGAGGTTTAGCTAGACAGACACTTCTTGAAAACAATTTGATTTTAAATATAAGGGATGGAGCCACAAAGCCCCCTTCCTTTGGCCTAGCAGAATTATACTGAGGTCCAAGAAAGAAAACAACAAGTTTATGCAATGTTTCCAAATTGTTTACATTTTCTGAGGCTGGTGGGGCTCATCATTGGTCCATGAATGTCATCATGGATGTATTTAACAATTTTAAAAATCCAAACACGAGGGCCAACTGATTCCAATCAAAGCTAAAGTTTATCGCGGGTAGGTTTTGTTCATGGGTTTTTCTGAAAAAGTGAAACATGATCTAGAGTTTAACGATACATTCTCTAGGAAAACAAGTACCCACAACACTCATTCACTATTAGAATGCAAACCCTTCATGATTTTAACAGTTAACCAACAAGCACCCATGGAGTTTTCCTAACACAATGACTTTACTGTAGTCACTATAACTGTGGGTTTCTCCAATATCATAATATCCCTCCAGATTTTCTCCTTATGTAATTTATGTAACTTTTAAACTGTAACCTCTGCTGTGGGAAAGAGGTCAATTCAACCCTCCCTTTCCTGCTGTCATTACAGCCATATGTGGACCAGCTACAGCCAAGTAGCCTCAGGTCAACCTGCAAAGGTCTTGTGATTGCAATGATTTTACCTCTGTGGTGTAAAAAGGTGTAATCCTTGCCGAGACACTGTTACACTTACACTTGTTGGTTATTGTTGTCTGGACTTCAATTGTGTTTGTGTTCCTTACATCTGCAGCATAAGCCTTGACTTACATTCTCACTCCATACTGTTGCAGTATCAGCACCATTTAACTTTCTTCAGACATCTAGATGGACTGGAATTTTGCATTTTTTTGCTATTTTTCTTCTTTTTTATTTGACGTGCAGCACTCCTGGTCACAATTCCAGCTACAGCACTCCATTGATGCAGATTCAAATATTGCAATATATGGTACTTTTTTTAACAATAACAGCTTTGGTTTCTTCGATTGACAAACCAACCTTGAGAGGACCCAACAACATAAGGAACATGAGGTTCCCTGTGTGGCTATTCTGTACAGGTTTCTAGGTTATCTAGTTAGTGCAGCAATCCAGTCACCAGAGAGAATGTTGACATTGTACGCTTCTGCAAACCATGGAATACTGTACGTTGAATGTCGCCGTTTAAATGTCTCATTAATATATTTCATATCAGCCTCGTACCATGCTTTACAGAAACGTGAAATGCCACGTGGTTAATGTTGTGAAACGATTGGTTAGGGTTAGTCAACAAAATAACCTTAAGGTTAGAAAAAGATCAAGGTGCGTGTTAAAATAATAACAGGACAATGTAACGTAACAACATAACTAGTGTGAATAAAGAATAACCACCCTTAGGTACGTCACAAAAGTCGAGTCAACATTTACTTTTGGTTTCACACGGGACATGAAGAGCGCTGTCCTGTCTGTCTCATGTGGTATACTCGTTATTATTCCACCTAACGTTCTACATACTACATCACGTGCTCTGATCACATTTTAAAAACGTCTGGTTTGCAGAAACGTGCAATGGCACAACTTTTTCTTTGCGACTGGAGTCAGTGTAGCTGCCTTTGGTAATGTCTAACTTAGAGCTCATCCAAGATATTAAACTGCTATGGTCACAAACTACACAGGTTGAATATGTTGCATGTTTTATATGTGCACCAAATTGATAAGATGATTTATCTGTAAGGACCAGCTCTTTCTGAAATGTCTGTATGGGAAAACTCCCTCCATTGGACTATAATGAAGCCAGGCTACTTGCTTCAAGGCAATAATGGAACATTTTTGGAAACACATTAGTAAAAAAGTGCTGAAAATAATACTGTCAACAATACAATATTGAAGGGAAGGTATGTCATTATCAGAATAAACAAATAATTTCAAACTGTAATATTTCTCCCAAACCCTACTTAACATTTATTTCACCTACATTTATAAATATGTATCATTCACTCCAGTGATGTTTGCCAAAATGAGCGCACCAATCAAACTGCAGCCGCGGCGGTAAAGCTGTCAACTTTAACATCGGTCTCTGAGGAAAACTCTGAAACAGTATATGAGTGAAACCGCACACCTGCTATTCCAGTAGGTGTACCATGGGGCAGATAACAACATTTGACAGACCTCCGGTTGTCTCTCATTGGTTCAATTTTCCCTTGATCGAAATTTAGCAGCTGGTTGGCGGAGAACAGGGATATGGGGGTGCCACTGTGTTTGTGTGACTTGTATCTGTGTGGCCAGAGCAAGGGTATCACAGAGAGGAGGTCACACTGGTTTCCGTCCAAAATATAGTTTACACCCACACAAGTTCTTAATGTTCCTTACACTTCATTGTACTTTTGAATCACCTCAAGAAAGACAATCTTGGATGTTCATTTGAAATGCATATAGGTGACTAGATGATACAGGCACTCTGCATGTCTGAGGGTGTGTTAGTAGTGGTGGTTAAGAGACCATACTGGTGGCTTAGCTCATTCCTAAAACTCATCAACATTACTGCTGACAATTTCCAAAAAGCTCACTGTAGTGTTTTACATTCGTGAATGTTTTCCCTTCATCCCAGTCTATCATTATTTGTCATTTCCCTACTGCGTTATTCAAATGTCCTAACTTGCTTTGTTTTACCACATAGTAACAATGTAATTAACAACAGATGAATGGGACATATTGTTCTGCATCTCTATCTCCTAGAACAAGAGAATGGTAAACATAGAGCATTGCACTCTGTGACCAAGGCAGGACAACATTACATTATGCGGGTCACAAAAAAAGCAATGATTTACTTTGGCGAGAAAGGTCTCTTACAAATATGATACTTGTTCAATAAAGATAAATTGATTTACAATGGGAATTCATTTTTTAACTTGTAATGTAAATGAGGTGCTCAAGTGCATTAAAAAAAAGCCTAAAAATTGTAATTTTTGACAAGCTTGTTTATCAAAAAATCCTTTGGACTCCCGGTAATTTAAGGTTTGTTTATGAACTAGCCTCTGGCCTCCGTTCATTGTGCCTAGGGGTAAAGCAATCCCTAGGCAAAGCGAGCTGAGTATCGGTAGCTAAAGGTAGTAAAGGTAGCTAAGAATTGTTTCTAAAAGCAAACAGGTTTTTATTTTTAGCATTTTTCTTGTAAAATGTCATAAATGCCTATGTTCTGGGAGACAGATATGCATTAATATTCATCTTAACAGAGTATGATGGCATTAGGCCAGAACAAGCATGTTTCAAGTGACCTCATATACATTTTCACACCTTGTGTAATAAACGGAAACCTGTAGCTGAGAGGGAGAAAATACTGAAACCATACAGCATTCTTTAAAAAATGGTCCGCAGTAAAATTTGTGATCTGTGTTCATTGTTTAAACAAGTAAAACACTGGTGTGGTCCCATAACAGAAGTAATGTACATTCCCTACTAACTATCTGCTTGAAATGACACATGTCCCTGACCCTGTGTTTCTAAAACATGTTGTGATCATACTTCTTCTTTCACAATGTACTATTACAAAATTCAATCAAGCGGCAGCATACAGAAAATACTATTTTTTCATTAAAAATCTGACAGGAGACAAAGAGCTTTAGTTGTCTGAGTTCGAAAAATAAGGGCACAATGTGGACCTGTCATGGCAAATACAACTTTCAAAGGAGCCAATCCGAAATCTGGAAAACACCGGTGCCTGTCAAATGAGGTTTTGCCCCATGTTGCATAATAAAAAACGTTCATGTTATAGGCAAGAGAGTGCGTACATTTACAATGTTAGACAAGAGTCAAAAGTCAACTGACAATTGTGATGTCTGAATGAATAGATTGGGATAGAAAGAAAAAAAAGTGACCATTAAAGGTTCCGATGACACAAAGGGGAAAAGGAAGGTGTACATTGCAGAGGAGTTGAAGGGACGTGGGTAAGTATTCGTCAAGTCTGTATTCTGGACGACACTCAAAGAATATCTACTGACAGTAAAATGTATTATCTGACTTAGCTGAGTCATTATCCCCAGTGACAGTGAAAGGTGAAAAATACACACAAAACCAGAAATTTAGCCTGAGGTGCAGGTGTGGAAATGGAAAATTAAGAAAGCACATTATTTCCAGACAGGCATTTGATAGGCTACACTGTGTAGGTGCTGTATAATGGCTTTTAAGGCACACACAGACACAAGGACTATCATGTATCTCACATATGATTTTTGCCAGTTCAGAAATGAGTTTGCCTTCACCTCAGGTCAAACAGGAAGATCGACATCAATGTATCCAGTACAGAGGTGGAGATGTATTGGTGACTGGCTTGCTAGCTAACCACATAAACAAAACAGTTCCTGGAAGGAGTGTTTTCAGTTGCATGGGCCTGCTCTGCATCATCCATACTGTAATTACGGGCAGCAGAGTGGGAATAGCATCACAGCAGCCCTCTAGATCTGATTCCCAAAGTCAAAGATATCAGGAATCTCTGACAGATACTATATATCCTACTTGGCAGAAAATAACTAAAAGAATGTTGAGAAACTGGTGGCAAAAGGGCTGCATAGCTACCATCACTGCAGTTGCATTTACATTAAATCCAACATTTAAACCAGTTTAAAACTACTTGGATCTAATCCACTACAAAGTTAAAGAACCTCAGCACGATCTATGTACTGGACACCCAAGTGGAATTTATATCAATCTTCTCACATATTTCTTTGCATTTCAGAATTCCTTTAACCTGACTAGAAATTAACTCTGACCTCTAATCTCATTGGGAGATCTGTTCTTTCAGTTGATAATAGTCACTCTGGTTTGGTTGTTCTCTCATTTTGGTTGAATGAGGCATGTGTTTCGTTCCCTGAGTTTGATGCAGTGGCGTGAACCAGAGTTACACAACCTGAACACATTGAGTGAGTCTGTGTGGCCACATCGGGTTTACAGTAGAACTCTGAAGTCAGCCGTGGTGGTGCATCAGAATAGTCTTGAATCACTTCCTCTTCCTGTCAGTGTGTGAATATAAACATGCTAAATTGATTAGTCATGTGGTAGCACTTTCTTGAATCACATGCTTGTTAGTTCCTAATTTCAGCATTTGGTTTCTTGAAACAAATTTCATTAAGACAAATCTATCAGGGTCCCTTTGAAGTGATTATCTCTATTAAGCTAAAAGTGCTAGTGAGAGAGTGCTAGTGAGTCTGGTTTAGACATTACTGTTATCATATCTTCTTTGAAAAAAACAACTGTGTAGTTTTTGGACTTGTTGAGGATTTCCTCCTATTTGTAATGTTTCCTTATTTTAAATGAATAGTTAGCAATGTTTTTTAATGTTTGATATACTTGAAGGTAGGGTTGGTAACCGTCTTAAATCTTTCATCTACATGTTTGATATTTTTGTTGAAATTGTCATTACATCCTGACAGCAATGAATCTAATATTTTGGCATAAAAATAAATAATCCAGCACCTGTGGTATTGCAGGACTTTAATCAGCCTGTCTAGTCATTTTCTTCAGCCTAAATGTAATGATTCACAGTAGCCATGTTGGTTGTTCATTATGATCATTTTGGGGAGTGACTTTGGAGGGAGGCCTGTTCGTGTTGAAGACTTGGAGACTTCCTCGCTTTGATCAACTTCAGAGCTGGTGCTGCTTGATACCTTCATTGGAAAAGAGTTGGCAACACTGGGCTGGGTTCTTAAGCTGGATCATTTTTGTTATCTAGTATACTCTTCTAGTTTCTCAAGATTACCAACCTGAGCTTTAAAGCAAGTTAAAATAAGAAACGAGGAGAAGGAGACTGCAGACTATTGAGACACATCATCACAGCTAACTCCAAGTTCATTCTGAGAGTCACAATGCTCCCTTGTACAATGACTAAATTATGGTATTCAGTCATATGTCACGTTTGAGTGCTCTCCTTCTCACTTCACTCTCTTCCCTGCCATACCTTCCGTACAGCATGCACCCTCTATCAGATCAAATTCTCATATGAATGTGGGAGGGAGTCTACAGTAGAAGAGGATCCAAACGTGATCATGCATAGCTGAGTACATGGCTATATAAGAACAAACCACAGGGTGGTGCTAGAGATGGACAGCAGGTTAGTCAATGATGGCAACAAGCCTGGACAACAAATAAAGAATTCTCATTGAGGTGACCATCCTCGTCCACAACCGTCTCATCGTACAAGTGTGTGTGTGAAGAGAGATTGTGAGTGCGATCATAGCTGGAACACTAAAGGAATCAGTATGCTTCAAACAAAGCTAGATGGAAACACCCTCCCCACAAGATCTCATGTTGGAATTCAGGATGCTGCATCTGACAAACTTTTAGAAATGACAATCTGACAAGCATGCCGACTTGGATGCAGCAACTTGCCAGATGTGCATAGGTGTAAAAGAAATATCAATGAGTCTTAAGGACAGATCATCATGTTTCTTTAGGACAGGAAGAGTGAAAGTGTCACCTGAAACAGCTCAGTATTAATACTTCATTTCAGACATGTTTGGACAACACTTGCAACCTAATTTGTTTGAATCATACTGAACCCTTTGCATTAAGTACATGATCAACAGAGGAGAATGCTTGCACTGAAAGACATGTGGTTTACAGTGTTTGTATACAGAATCACTTGATTGATATATATTGATATTATAATGAGTATAAAGGACGGTATTTAATGCCATGTCAACCTATGAAAGTGTGCACCAAATGTCCAGTCAATTTCTGAATGTCTCATAATTTCTATCCTTCATGCATGTGTGGTCTCAACCTGAAGAACCTAAATGCGAAAAACGCTCATTTAAAAGTCTCTATTAACGTCCTCCTGTGGACCAATCAGCAGTCTCAGAATAGAAGGAAGGTGGGGCCACTTGTGCTCCTTTTGTCAAATCCCTGAGCGAAGTCACTGAACATTCAGAACCCATTGGCCAAAGCTTAGGCACAGGAAACCACTCTGTCCTCCTCTCTGTGAGCCCCGACTCAAACAAAAGGTTGCAGTTGTAATGTCAGTAAGGAGTCTGGTGGAAAGGCCTTCAAAAGACTTACATTAAAGGGTTTATAGAATGGGGTCAGTGCCGGGGCCTGTACGAACTGTAGTATCTGGGGTAGAGGGGCGTGTAATTGGTCGAGTGGTTGTAGGAGGAGGAGTTGCCAGATGTGAGGTAGGAGCTAGAGGGGGTGAAAGCAGGAGAGGAGCTGTAGTAGGCAGAGGAATAGCTGTGGGAGGAGGAGTAAGGGGAGGGTGAGGAAGGAGTGTAGAGGACAGAAGAACGTGTCAGGCTGGACAAGGGCCGAGTTCGGGGTGAAGGGCTCCATGTGGAGCGCCTGAGCCCCAGAATAGGGGACCGGTAGGGAGAGGAGGGGGCAGATCCAGGTTGGGTCGGTCTTGTGATGGTGGTGGATGGGGGAGAGGTATGAGAGTCTGGGGTGTAGTGCCTGGAGGGGCCCGAACTACGGGGCAGAGCGGGGGAGATGTTGACACTGAAACTGTGGGAGTCAACCACAAACGTCCGCACCCCTAGGGTCCACTGGGATTGAGCCAGCTTCAGAGGGGTTGAGGGCGGGGTCTGCACTGAGGCAGAGGAAGGGGCCTCCAGACACGGGGGGCCGTCTGGTGCCGGAGGGCCATCAAATGAAGGGGCCGCTGCAGATGATGGACAGCAAGGAGAGATGTGTGAAGTAGGGGAGGTGAGAGCTGAGGCCAGAGCTGCACTGACCACAGATGGGCTAAGGGGCATAGTGGGATCATCAGGAAGAATTGACATAGGGCTAGGAAGGCCTGAAAGATGAAGGCTGACAGGGGCCAAAGCTGAAGTGGAGCCTTGGGCTATGTTGGAGGCCGAAGCCAAGGCCGGGGGACTTACTTTGGGGGTGCTGGTCTTCATGCGGTTCAGCCTGCCCCCGCGGGTGCGGTGTGTCTGCTCTTGATCGAAAGCCAAATCCTCCAGGCGCTGGGTGAGAGCCAGTTTCTGCTGGATGGCCATCCGAAGGAGGGAGTTCAGAGTCTTCTTCTCGTCTTCGGCCGCAGCCAGCTGCCTCTGCATCTCATCCAGCTGGGTAACATACTCGTCACACCTGAAGGGAGCAAGGTTCAACAGGTTGGATAGGGTTCAAGAGGAGCAGATTCCAATGTGGAAATGGGCACATTAGAGACCATGAAGAGACACTTCTGTGTTTACTGCTTGGATGTTGTTTTTCTCTTCCTGCAGCCCTCAATAACATGTGTTGTTCAGTTTTAAGACATTTGAACAGAGAGGTCTAGTGTATTCATAAGTGAGTTTAAGAGGTTTTATTTAGCTTCTGTGCTAACCCTAAGCAAGCCAGTGATTGGCTGTAGCTTCAAAGTTAGCGTGCAGACAGAAGATATTGATCTTCTTATTTAACTTTCATTTTAATATTCTTGTTTCTTGTTGTCCTTAAAATTAGAATGATACAATGATTGTTGGATTGAGAGAACGTAGCTTTCAACACATAATTATGAAATGAAACAACTGAAATGAAAAACAACTGCTCTGTGCTTTTTAGTAGGGATCGGGGCCGATACTGCGTTAAAATACTCGTACTCGTATTCGTTTTCAATTGTCGATACCAAGAACCGATACCACTCAACAGTATTTCACTACAACAAACTGGTCGCGCTTTGTGGAGAAAACTATTTGTTGTCCTAACTGACTTCAACGTCTAGGGCAGGGGTCGGCAACCCATGATCCAGAGCCGCATACGGCTCTTTCGTCGCTCTCTTGCAGCAAGGTGTGTAGAGTTATGCTGTGTTCACACAGTAAAAAATTACTGCCGTTCCGCCGGTTTGAATCAAACTGTTGCTGGTCCGCCAGAAGTAGCGCTGGCAGCGGCCTCATTCAGACGCTGTTGTGCGGCTACGGATGATATTATTGTAGCCGAGTGTCTGTTGTGTGTCTATATTTGTAATTCTAATGAAATGAAAACACGCTGCAGGGTAACTTGAACCACTTTTTTATCTCCTTCACACACGTATATCCCACAATTCCACTCTTTTCCTTTCCGTTTCTCCCTCCACAATAAAAGCACCGGAAACATAACTTGGAACACAGCTTCCTATATAATTGCTCGATCCCTAATATTATCGCTTACATTATGAACCCGGACACGGGGGCGTTTTATGGTCCGACATTAGAGGGACTTCCACAAGAAGTTTAAAGCTTGGGATAGCCTTCTGTTAATTTTGTACTATAGGCTTGACATAATCTGCAGAGGATAAAATAAAATCTGCCTCCAAATTAATTGCACTTTCATGGAGACCAAATCTAAGAGGGGCGACTGTGGCTCAGTGGTTAGCAAGTCGGTCTTTCAATCAGAGGGTCGGTGGTTCGATCCCCGTCTCCGGCAGTCCGTGTCGTTGTGTCCTTGAGCAAGACACTTAACCCTAATTGCTCACCGTTGCTGTGTCTACGGTCTACTGTATATCATGTAAGTCGCTTTGGATAAAAGCGTCAGCTAAATGAAATGTAATGTAATGTAATGTAAAAGAAGTATCGGTATCGGTACTCGGTATCGGCAAGTACACAAATAAAAATACTCGTACTCGTATCGGTTTGTAAAAAGTGGTATCGTTGGATCCCTACTTTTTAGAATATAACTGAGAAGCCTTTATATAATAAATAAAGCAACATTTATTAATTTAGTTGAGCTGAGAGGAACTGCTTTGTGGCTTCATCTCTGCAAGCAAAGTGTTTCACTTCACGCATAGTCATCAGTCATTGTTATAAATCAAACATTGAGTTGTGGACTTTAATTGCTTTTTTCCATCTCCTGACCTGGTGGCAAACATGGCTCGTAGAGAGGAGAACGTGGCAGCATCCTCCTTCAGGGCTTTCAGCTCGTTCCTGAGCTTCATCATGGTGTCCGTCACCATGGACTTCTCCGCCTCATACTTACTCTTCAGGTTGGCCAGGGCCCCCTCTGCCGTCTGGGTGAACACACACACACACACACACACATATAATAATTTTTTTTGTTTTTAATTTCACTTTCCTTACCTCAGTTTCTCCTTCCCACTCTCACAGTGCAGTTGATATTTCTCTCATTCTTCTAGGTGACTTCAACATCCAGACCGAGAAGTCATGTGACCTGGTGCTCTTACTGTCTTCCTTTGCTCTCTCACTCAGTCCTTCACCTCCGACTCACAAAGCTGGAAATCATCTTGACTATATTTCCACCAGAAACTGCTCAACATCTAACCTCACTGTAACTCCACTTCACGTCTCCGACCACTTCTTTATCTCCTACTCTCTCCCACTCTTGGGAACTGAAAACCCTCCCACAGCAACAGACTCTGCACCTGTCCGTCACAACATTCGTACCCTCTCTCCCTCCTCTCTGGCCTCGTCTGTTCTGTCAGCCCTTCCTTCAACTGACTCTTTCTCACTCATGCATCCTAACTCTGCCACAGACACTCTCCTCTCTACTCTGTCCTCCTCTCTTGATTCTCTCTGTCCTCTTACGACACGTAAGGTTCGCAACTCCTCTCCGGCTCCGTGGTTGTCAAACCCGGTCCGTGCCCAGAGAGCCACTATCCTTCATCTCTGCAGCCAAAAGCCTGTTCTACCAATCCAGAATTGAATCTTCTTTCTCTAACCCCAAAAAACTCTTCTCCATTTTTTCCAACCTCCTTGACCCCCCTGTCCTCCTCCTCCCTCCACCCTTCTACCAAGCCACTTTGTCGACTACTTTACAAAAAATATAGATGACATACGCTCCTCATTCACTGATCCCTCTCCCATAACTACATCTCCATTAACTTTATCATCTTCCCCTTCACTTTCCTCTTACACCCCTGTGTCTCTCAATCAAGTTCTTACCTTGGTAACCTCAGCCCACCCAACCACCTGCTCCCTTGACCCCATCCCATCTCACATCCTCCAGTCTATTGCTCCTTCCCTTTCTCACCCATCTTATTAACACCTCCCTCTCAACTGGTTGTTTCCCTAACTCTCTGAAGGAGGCAAGAGTTAACCCTCTCCTGAAGAAACCCACTCTCGACCCGTCAGAAGTCAACAACTACAGACCTGTCTCTCTCCTTCCCTTTCTTTCCAAAACCCTGGAGCGAGCTATCTTTAACCAAGTCTCCTCCTTCCTCCACCAGAACAACCTTCTGGACCCTCACCAGTCTAGATTCAAGGCAGGCCACTCAACAGAGACTGCCCTCCTTGCTGTCTCAGAGCAGCTTCACACTGCTAGAGCAGCCTCTCTCTCTCCTCTGTCCTTATCCTTCTGGACCTTTCAGCTGCCTTTGACACAGTGAACCACCAGATCCTCATCTCCTCCCTCCAGGACCTGGGTATCTCAGGCACTGCGCTCTCCCTCCTCTCATCCTACCTCAGCGATCGGACCTACCGGGTAACCTGGAGAGGATCTGTGTCTGAGCCTTGTCCTCTCACTACTGGGGTCCCTCAAGGCTCCGTCCTGGGTCCCCTCCTCTTCTCTCTGTACACCAACTCTCTTGGCTCTGTTATTCGCTCGCATGGATTTTCCTACCATAGCTATGCTGATGACACCCAACTGATCCTCTCGTTTCCCCAATCGGAAACACAGGTATCAGCACGAATCTCTGCCTGTCTGACTGACATTTCTCTGTGGATGTCCGCACACCACCTGAAAATTAACCCTGACAAGACGGAACTTTAACCTCCCGAAATTCACCCACACTACTCTGCTCCTCCGCGACCTCCACTGGTTACCGGTGGCCGCCGGCATTCGATTCAAAACATTGGTACTGGTGTACTGTGCTACGAAGAGATCGGGTCCAGTCTACATCCAGGACATGGTAAAACCTTACACCCCAACTCGTGCACTCCGCTCGGCTTCTGCCAATCGCCTTGTAGCTCCGTCACTGCGAGCTAAACACTCAACAAAGTCTCGACTGTTCGCTGTCCTGGCTCCTTGATGGTGGAATGAGCTCCCCAGTGACATCAAGACAACAGAAAGTCTCTACATCTTCCGTCACAAACTAAAAAAAAAAATTTTCCGACTATATCTTGAATAAAGGAAGTAGCACTTTAGTAGCACTGGAATGGCTCTTACTGATAGCACTTTGTAGTTGAACTTTATTGATGAAATTGTACCTTCTTGATTCTTGTTGTTCTGATTCTTGTTTGTACTCACGGTGGAATGCACTTATTGTAAGTCGCTTTGGATAAAAGTGTCAGCTAAATGAAATGTAATGTAATGTAATGTTTACAACAACAACTCTTCAAGTGAGTTTGTAGTACTCTGTACAGAAAGTGGCTCATGAAACAGAGTTCTGTGTCATGTACTGGTTGACGATCTCTCGGTACACAATGTGAGCTGTATCCTCTGCATTGGGTCACTGATGCACACGCTCCCTCGGGAGAAGTCATATAAAACAGGCAATGTGCTGTATACTAATAGCGATGGAGGAAAGTGTGGCACAACCAAGTGAGTTCTTCAGTCAACTGAACAGTTTTACTCAATGCAATGTTAAACCCAGCACTGGTAGCTGTTGAAGTATTGAGTATTTTGATAATTTCATATCTGGTACCAAAATAAAATGAGTATGAAACTATCAACTGAATATGGATCCAATGATTTATTGTTTTACACCGCAGTGGTTGAGTGAAGTAATAGTAAACCAGCACTTTTGTTACTGGTTTAAAGTTCTGTAAAGATAAGCAGGTATGTTTAGATATGTATAGATTGCTGAGTAGATGGATGGATGGATCGATCCAAAACCATATCCTAAACGTTGTCCATTGCCACAACATTCAAATTTCATAGTCCAAAAATGTGATTATGCCCGTCGCCCTGACATCTGTGGTCATGAAATCCTTTGAGAGACTGGTGTTGACCCACCTGAAGAACATCACGGGGCCCCTGCTGGACCCCCTGCAGTTTGCCTACCGCGCAAACAGGTCGGTGGATGTTACAGTCAATATGGGACTGCACCATATGCTGCAACACCTCGACTCCCCAGGGACATATGCAAGCTCTGCATTCAGCACTATCATCTCGGAGGTACTTCAACCCAAACTCTCCCAGCTCACCGTGCCGGCCCCCACCTGTCACTGGATTACAAACTTCCTGACAGACAGGACGCAGCAATTGAGGCTGGGAAAAATCACATCCAGCACCCGGACTATAAGCATTGGTGCCCCCCAGGGAGGTGTGCTCTCTCCCCACTGTTCTTCTCCCTCTACACCAACGACTGCACCTCAGGGGACCCGTCAGTTAGACTCCTGAAGTTCGCAGACGACACAACGGTCATCGGCCTCACCAGGAACGGTGATGAGTCTGCGTACAGACGGGAGGTTGAACAGCTGGTCCTCTGGTGTGGGCAGAACCACCTGGAGCTGAACAAGCTCAAAACTGTGGAGATGACAGTGGACTTCAGGAAGAGCCCCCCAACACTACCCCCATCACCATCCACAACAGCACTGTTTCTGCGGTGGAGTCCTTCAGGTTTCTGGGAACCACAATCTCACAGGACCTGAAGTGGGCCTCCAACATCAACACCATCCGGAAAAAGGCCCAGCAGAGGTTGTACTTCCTGCGCCAGCTCAGGAAGTATAACCTGCCTCAGGAGCTGCTGATCCTGTTTTACTCAGCCATCATCCAGTCTGTCCTCTGTTCTTCCATCACTGTGTGGTTCGGATCGGCCACCAAACAGGATAGAGGCAGACTACAGCGGATAGTCAGGTCTGCAGAGAGAACTATTGGTTCCAGCCTGCCCTCCACCCTGGATTTGTACACCTCCAGAGTCAGGAAGCGGGCTGGAAAGCTCACTGCAGACCCCTCACACCCTGGTCACAAGCTGTTTCACCTCCTCCCCTCTGGTAGGCGCTACAGAGCACTGTACGCCAAAACCACCAGACACAGGAACAGCTTCTTTCCACTGGCCGTCACCCTGATGAACAATTAATCAGACTCCTCCATCTGCACTACTTGGGCTACTGTTGTCTATAATATTTACATTACATTTAGCTGACGCTTTTATATAAAGTGACTTACATGATATACAGTAGACTGTAGACACAGCTACGGTGAGCAATTAGGGTTAAGTATCTTGATCAAGGGTTTGAACCACTGATCCTCTGACTGAAAGTCAGACCTGCTAACCAGTGATCCACAGTCACCCTGTGTATTTATCTTGTTTATTGTAAATGTATATATATGTACAATGAGAGCTACGTGTAACCAAAGTTAAGTTCCATGTAAAAGCTGATTCTGATTCAGCCACCCTTGTCACATGTCTACAATCACGTGTCTCACCTGCTTGTTAGCCCTGAGTACCAGTCTAAGGGTGGCGATCTGCTCTCTCTTGGTGCTGAGCAGAGATTTGAGCTTCAGAATCTCCTCCAGGCAGCTCTCTTTGTCCTTGTCCAGCAGAGGAGCCAGTTCCCTGGCTGCAGCTCTTTGTCGAGACAGCTGCAGAGACCTGTCTACTGCCCGCTGGAGGTGCTTCACCTTGGGAGGAGAGGGGAGAGGAGGTGAGGAAAAGACCAGAGAAGAGGATACAAGGAAGACAAGTTTGGGAGAGGAGAAAAATAAAGGAGAAAGGGAATGTCATTGTTCTACCTGGTCTCTGATGATGGCGTTGAGGTTGTAGACATTCATGGGCTCCCTGCGCAGCTCACCAGCTGGCTCCAGGGCAGGCGATGATGATGACGACGATGATGAAGAGGCACTAATGCTGGGTGAGCGAGTTGGAGGCGTACAGGGCGGCAGGCTCTGCTCAGATGGCACCTGGAGGCCCTCCTTGTCCCCCTTCTTCTCTACCCTTCCCTCCCCAGATAAGGGCTCCTTGGACGGAGACTGCGAGGGGCTCCGCGATCCCCCAGTTGTCGAAACAACGGCGGCCAGCCGCCTGGCAAGGCGTGGTGTGAGGAAAACTTTACTGTTGTCAGAAGACATGGCTTTGAGACTGGCACTGAGGCCCCGGAGCCCCCTGCCTTGTCTAGACGAAAAAATAAGTAAATTAGGTTCTGCAGCAGATATTAAACATTTAAAGTGTTTCTTGTGGGATGCCAATTTGTCCCAGACCAGGGACCAGACTATATCCAGATTCAGACAACAGCACTGCAATAGAAATCGTTGGTTCTTTCTATGATGCCCACATCAATAATGCATTATTAACATACTTATTAGTCATCTGTAATCATAGTGATAAGCACTCATACATATTCATATTGCCTTATAACATTAACCATAACACATTCAAAAGTATTTCATAATAACTAATGAGGACAAGTATCATAATGGAGCGACTGGGGCTCAGTAGTTAGCAGGTCCGACTTTCAATCAGATGATCGGTGGTTCGATCCCCGGCTCCACTAGTCCATGTCAATGTGTCCTTGAGCAAGATACTTAACCGTAATTGCTCACCGTTGCTGTGTCTACGGTCTACTGTAAAGCATGTAAGTCGCTTTGGATAAAAGCGCCAGGGAAATGTAATGTAATAATACTGGGTGATCATATTTCTACAGCAGGTCAGAACGGACAAACTAAACTTTTTTTTTACTTGACCTATGAAACCGAAGTAACAAGCTCCAACGTTGCTTTTAATCTGTTCTTTTTAATGTTTTAGTGTAATTTATTATCACACTGCACACTATCACACACATATATATATATATATATATATATATTTGAGATTACTAGAGTTGACGACAACTATTGCTATAATGCAGACAGGGTGCTACCGCAGGCGGCTCAAGCAAAAAGGCTCTTTGAGGTCCTATATGCAGCTTTTGTAGAAGTGTAAACAAAAACATGCATATGGAAGATGGTCAGGATGCCAAAACTTGCATGACGACTCAAAAGAGGGGAGGCGAGAATTGGCTCAGCCTGGAAGGATGACAGCTAACTCTGCTAAGGAAGCATCTCCGCTTTGAAGAAGAAACCATTCTAATGTCAAGTTGAAACACCGTTTATAGAGAAGGCTGAGCCACAGTTTGGGCCAAACCTTGCCAATCTCTCTGGAAGATGTTCTCTGTAAACTGGAATATGGTGACTGTGTGATAATGAGGAGCCAGGGGTGGAAGAGTTTCCCCCTGAAATGCTGAAGGACATTGTTGGGCTTGTTGGATGGTGCCCAGGATCAGTTGTCAGACTTTAGATCTTGGACGACTAATGCTTATTCTGTCCTGATTATGAAGAGTCAACCAGTTCTTATGGTCAGCCATTTAAGGAATCAGGATCTATGGCACATAATAAAAAACATTTTCCTAATCAGACCCTATCAGCACACAGTTCTAAAAGATTCAAGTTAATGCAGGGGATCTCCCATTGACAAAATGCATTTTGTGGGTTCACATCTCTGACGTATGTGAAAACAGACTGGTAATCAAGATTGAACATCTCTGATTTCTTGGTTTGGAGAAATATTTCATGATTGAGGGCCAGGAGCTCTGAATGTATGATGAATGATTTCTTTCCATTCCATTATCTGAACTGCTCGTCCTCTTTAGGGTCGCGGGGCGCTGGAGTCAATCCCAGCTGTCATTGGGACAGGTCTCCAGTCTCTCTCAGTCTCTCTCAGGGCTCATATAGAGACAGACAACCATTCACACCTACGGGACATTTAGAGTCTCCTTAACCTGAGCTGCATGTCTTTGGACTGTGGGAGGAAGCCGGAGAACCCGGAGGGAAGCCGGAGAACCCGGAGGGAACCCACGCTGACACAGGGAGAACATGCAAACTCCACACAGAAGGACTGCCATAATGAAAATATATTAATAATACTAATGTGGCTGAACAAAAGGAATCACAGACTACATTAACAATATGTATAGTGAAATCCAGATGGCATACACCTAAGGCTGTGCGGTGTGTGTGTGTCGTGGGCGTGGCTTCTCATCTCCAACACCTGTCTGTCATCCTGGTCATCAATCCATCCTGTCAAATACCCTGGCTTCCCTCTCACCTGTGCCAGATTATTTTTCACCATCTCAGTGGTATTGTGACTCTCGGCCACTCTTAGGGTTTTTCGACAAAGGAGTACCTTTTTGTGATTCGCTTCAATCTGCCTTTGTTCTAACTTCTGTTCCTTGTGCCCAGGATTCCGACCCTGCAGCCTAACCATCGCCACTCACACTACATCTCCCTACCTGCCCTCCAAACCCTCAGCTATCATTTCAAATAAACCCATTCCTCCACCTACCCTTCCACCTCCGTGTCCGCTCTTTGGTCCAAATACTATTGCATTTGTAATCTAAAACACAGCTTACATTGTGTGAAATATAATGTTGTTAGTGGAGCCACTGCTCTCAAGAATCGTTGGTCAATATATATATATCGCTCATGTTGTCCTCTCTATAATGCAGGCTCAATCACTGTACTTTTGAGAAATCTGGCTGTGTCCTACTAATAAAACAACAGTCAGACCTGTAGTAGTCCAGCATGACGCGGTTGGGTGTCTCATTGTTGCACAGACAGACATGGTGGTAGAGCTGGGCCAGCTCCTCGCTGAGCATCACCAACTCGTCCTGAGCTGCGTTCAACACACCCTGGCTCTCATTGGCTGCTGACTGAGCTGCCTGCAACTCCGACTCCAGGCTCGAAGTCTGAGAAAAGAGGAGAGGAAATCCTTAGCCTCTGTAACTATCTGTCATTCCATTCAAACAGAGTCGTTATGTAGCCAGCATGACATTTTATTTTACATCATGTTTACCTTCTCCCATTCCTCCCGGTAGCTCTTCTCCAATGAGGCAACCTGCCTCTCCAGTTTCTGGAGCTGAACGCTTCGCCTTGGCTTCTCCTCGGCTGCTCCCTCTACACACTGAGCTAGTCTGTCCCGCAGGCCTTTCACCTCCGCCTTGAGCTCCACCACCTCTGTCACAGCTACACGGTACTTGCACTGCAGGATCTCCAGACCAGGGGTCTGGAATGAAAAGACCTGACGTTTGTTCAGTGTCTCACTCCTGTCCTCCTCAGTTCCTCCTTCCTCTTCAGCCTCGTCCTCATATCTGTCCAGCTCCACAAGAGCCTCAGGGTTGAGCTGGGAGGTGGGCTCCCTGGCTTGGGCTCCCTGGTTGAGCTGTGCCCTTCGATGAAGGCGGCGGAGGACCGTCACTCTCTTGCTAAGGCGGAGGGCCTTCTCGTGCTGCTCGTTCAGGGCCCCCTGGGTGTGTTGGAGTTGTGTCTGGGACTCCTGCAGACTGGTCATCAGTGAAACCTTCTCACGTTCAACCTGAAGGGGGCAGCAGCAAGATTAGGGAGAACCACAGCAAATATGGTATAAAACCAGAAGATTTCAAACTTTTTTTACAGGCTCATACCATTTAACCGCTCGGGTCCAACTCACATTCTGCTGCTTCATCTACAATTATTGCAGTCCTCTGAGTCGTAGTTTTGGCCAAGGCAGGGTTCAGATTACAGAACGTTGGCACTGATTGCCCCCAATTGATCCATCGCAATATTCAAAGGGAGAAATCTAGATGTGGTAATTGGTATGTATCGTATATCTGCTAATGGAAGCAGCTCATGGATTAACTAGAACATTACATTACATTACATTTCATTTAGCTGACGCTTTTATCCAAAGCGACTTACATGCTATACAGTAGACCGTAGACACAGCAACGGTGAGCAATTAGGGTTAAGTGTCTTGCTCAAGGACACAACGACACAGACTGCCGGAGCCGGGGATCGAACCACCGACCTTCTGATTGAAAGACCGACTTGCTAACCACTGAGCCACAGTCGCCCCCTGCTAAAACCCTGCTAACCTGCTACTCATCAGGTCTGCCTCAGTCACATGGAACTTGCTTCATGTTCATAATATCTGCATGAGCCCACAACAGTAAGTGAGACAGATATTTCCAGGAGAATGAAAGCAGAAGACCACAGAATTGGTGACCACAAAGATGATGCAGTCTACCGGTTTGTTGCAGCTGATGTCAGAGTCAGCTTCGAGTCAATGAAGAGAAAGCAGCTGAGGCTAATAAGTCCTCAAGACATTTCATAACTGTTCCAGCAAGAACACATGATATTAGAAAAGAGCCACGTGCCAGAATGGGAAGCTAGATGTATAATTAAAGTAATCCTTGATGACAGAATGCCACGCCCCGTAGTTAGTGACAGGAAACAGGAAACATAGCACAGAGTATCAGGTCAGGTAGGTGGGTTTCAAAGAAAGACTTAACTCCTTTAGTATGCAATAATGTACATAACTTTAAAATACCTATTATGTTCATATATTAAGAATAGTGGGACAAGTATTTTACTTATTTTTCCTATTAATTTATAATCCATAATTTGAGTAAATGGGAAATGGACATGTACTTATATATATATATAAGTACAGCGCTTGTCTTACAATCAGTACCATCAGACAGTTGAAAGCACATGCATTGTGTCATTCTTCATTCATTTTAAGGAGACCACTGTGTTGGTACAGTGAAGGTCCAAATGCACAGCACTCAAGCAAAGTAAGACTTAAATGTGGCTCAAACTGTCATGACTTGGGACTTCTGTTTGCGCCACTTGGGTCATTGGCGACCTCTGGTGGCCACGTCATCGCGACATTTGTTTAGATGAAGTGTTCCACGTTACCCTCTCGTAACAGTTTGCGCTTGTTAACGCGGTTCTCGGCCGCTGTTTCGCTGCTTCACTAAGCAGTGATTTCTGGATATCTGTTGTTTGTTTCTTCGCCTGGGTGAGCAAGAGCTATCCCTTTTTGATAGCTTCCTCAGTTAAACCTTTTCCTTGACTGTTCTTCTGTGCTTTGGGATTACCTTTTGTTTGGATTACTACCCTGTGTTGGAGTTAACGATTTTGTTTGGAGTATTGCCTTTTTGGAGTTCTTCTGTGCTTTTGGAATCAACCTACTGTGTTTGAGTTATTGCTGCCTCAAGACTGTTGGCATTTTTTTAAACTCCGCTTGACGAGAAAATAAAACTAAGTTTTGACTTTACTCTCTGCATCTGGGTCCTCAATAGCCCGCTGGGTAACTTGTGGGTTTACCAATCCAGCGACCCAGGTTCGCTTCCTGACTCCGGTTGTCCTGACACAAACACATCGTTCACCACCTTTTAGAAACACAGCACCTCCACAACCAGGCCTAAACTGGTTCATGTACTGAACCAGATCTTTTAGGCTGCATAATAACACAAAGATACATGGAACCCCACTTTTTTTCATTTAAGTAAACAGGTCAGATTTCATGGAAAGAAAAAACACTGCAGCACAAAAGTAAATTAATTTATAGCTGCTAAGAAACACATACAGAGTGGTTGATAGTGTAATTTGGCAGCTGAGATATAAAAGAGCTCTTCCTGCAGCCCACCCTATGAGCAAGGAGCAGCAATGTATAGGATTGCACCTCCAGGAACTGAAACAGATGCACAAACACATGGAAGAATGTATCTAACAAGCACAAGACAGAGCTTCATGGTGATCTGAGCATGAGCTGATACACTTAGTTATTGGTTGTGAGAGTTTGGGAAGGTATGAAGACTGAATGTTCGACTATGTGTGAGAGGGGGAGACAAAGTGACACAGTGCTTGATGCATTGGGGATACTGTATGTCAGATTAGTTCACAGTAAATTATTCAAACACTATGGTATATTAAAGAGGTGCTGGATTATCAACCTGCTATCTGCTCAAAAAGGGACCACCCGGAGAATGCAGGACAGCTTTCTGTAATCTGACTCCCTTTAGAAAACGCTTCACCAAAGCATGGCTGCAGCATTCACTTAATCTGTAGATGGGGCCAAATATAAAACATACTTTTCTTACAGTTACCACGAGACGGGACATGACATGCGGCCACATCGCAGTCATGCATTGTGTTTTATGAGTTACGTAAATTGACATTTGTTTGTGAATACTTAGAGACTGTTCGAACAGCATACTTACACTCCTGGAGGGGGGGCTTGTGGGTTCACGGAGAGCCACAGTGGGCATTGTACATTCACTCATGAGGTGAACAGATCCACCTTCACTTACCCAAGTCCGTACCTACAACATGTGAATGAGTGTGGGACTCAGTTCCAAACTGTTGTGGGATGGACCTCCATGAGACACTGAGCCTGCATTGCGGTTCTGTACCCCAGGGATCAGCACGCTCTGATGAAGTCTGTGCGACCACAGCAGAAGGCTGCCTAAAAACGGCTGGTGTGGCTGTGAAGCTGGAAAAGCATGACAGCGTCAGTATATACACAGGTCTTGCTGGGATGTCACCACTAGCTCCGAGGTAGTTGATCATTCTTGAAGGTCGGTACTGCACATTTAAAAAAAAGGGCTGTTGTGTTTCTGCTGTATCTCGTTGGGGGATGAGGAGGCGCTGGAGCTGGAGCATGTTATGCCGCAGTGGCAGCAGTGGCTGCAGAGCGCCGCCTCGCCTTGGAGAGACCGTTTTGCTGTGGGATGCTTTGACTGAGGTTCAGCTTTGCTCAAGAAGGTGAGTTTCCTCAACCTCCTCAACCTTTCCGCTTCCTCAGCTGCTTTGAGCAGATGAGCCGTGGCGCTCTGGAGAAGTGGTCAATACAGCCCATTGGGGGATATCTGATATCTGATCTGTTGAGACAGATGCTGCCCTAACTGTCCACCATGCCATAATTCTAGACACCGCCACCATAGAAGCAGATGGGCACAGGGCTCCATATCCATCATTATGGCTCTTCCCCGGATCTGAGTTAACAGACTTGTGCTCGTCACGGTGGTCCTCATTTGGGATGTCGCATGTGAAGATGTCCTTCAATAAAGTGTCTTGACCGTCTGCCCGGCTGCTCTCAGACTTAACAGTCCTTCAATCATTCCTTTATCAAGCATCTTTAAAAACAGATCTTTCCGGGGGGTCACGTGATGCACCGAGGAGGATAGACGCGTTGCTTTTGGTCTCCTCGCTGGATTTAACTTAAACAGTATATCTCTGGTTTTCCCGATGGCCAAACTGTGGTTAAACTATCTTTAAATCAGCATAGACGTGGAACATGTCGTTGGAAAACTTTTTCACTATGCCCAAAAAAAAAGAAAATCGGAAAAAGAACAACAAATCGACGGCTAACGAAGCGCTAGCTAACCCAGGCGATGAGACAGAGCCAGAACTAGCTAACAGAGAAGAGCCTGAATCCTGTACCGAGCCCGGAGAAGACTCCGCCAGCATCACTAACGAAGGCACAGTGGTTCAACAGGTGACACGTAATATTGAGAAGATGCTGGACACTAACTTCGCTAATATCTTGAAACCAGTCACAGAGATGTCTGAAAAGTTAGACAAGCTAATGGGCAGACTGGAGACGGTGGAACAACGAGTGTCCGACTTGGAGGACAATGCAGCGACTTGTACACCACGGCTTAAATCGGTGGAATCAACGCTTAAAAACGTAATGGAAAAACTAGAGAATTATGAGAACCAGAGTCGACGACAAAACGTCAGAATTATTGGACTGAAAGAAGGCACTGAAGGCAAAAACACACCCGCGTTTTTTGCTAAGTGGATTCCTGAGGTCTTGGACATGGACATTACAGTTCATTTTTGTTCATGTAAGGGGAACGGCTGAAGATAGAACGAGCTCACCGTGTGGGACCTCCAGCGGGAGCCACCGGCAGACAGAGTCCCCGCGCGGTCCTGATGAGGCTTCACGACTACACTGACAGACAGAGGATCTTAACCGCAGCAAGAAACAACGGCAGAGTCATGGTGGATGGTCAAGTAGTGTCTTTTTACCAGGACTTTTCTGCGGAAGTTGTAAAGCGGAGACAAGAATCTGCAGATGCGCGCAGAAGGCTTCGGGAAGCGGGGATCAAATACGCTTTTGCGTATCCAGCTGTAATTAGGGTTCTCCCTCCAAATGGAAAACCGATCTCCCTTACCACAATGAAGGAAATCAGCGACTACATGAAGACACTCCCGACTACCCTGTGACTTTATCAATCTACCTGTGACCAGGTAAACATCCGCCTCAAAATGTCAGATGATACAAATGAATATCCTAAAGAACGATTTGCACAACGGACAGTGAATATTTTGTAACATTAAGACAGTTTTTGTTCATCTTAAGTTTAAGCACACTTGTACACGGGTATTTTTCAGTTTACTTGTTCTTTTGTTCACTACTATTATCTACACAGTTGGCGACATGCTGGTATTATGGTTAGAATATAATCCAGATGAGGAGACCTGATACACATTTGTTTTGTTTCTTTTTTTTTCTTTCTCTCTCGCTCTACATCTTTTGCCCCCTCAGCTCTACTGGTATAGCTAGAGTATGATAAGTTTTTTGTTTTTTATTTCTCTTGGCTGTGTTTTAGCCACTCTAGATAGGATTTATCTGAGCTTTAGGTTGTTTTTGCTTGGATTGTTCTCGTGTTTTTTTGTTTTTGTCCAGGCAGGATTTCAGGTTAAAAGCAGATCAAAATGTCATAAGGTAAACAAGACTATGCAGCATGATATAAAGGTACGTTATTATGAATATTAGGTTTTGTACATGGAATATCAAGGGCTCCAATAACGTTGTCAAAAGGAAGGCTGTTCTAAACTATCTTAAAAAGGAAAATGTCCAGGTTGCTTTCCTCCAAGAAACCCATTTGAATGAGGAGGAGCACAAAAAGTATCTCAGAGAATGGGTCGGACAGGTATTTTTTACATCTTACTCTACAAATAAAAGGGGTGCAATTATATTAGTTCATAGATTGCTGCCATTTACAGCTAAAAATAGTTTCAAAGATGCAGATGGAAGGATAGTTCTAGTAAAAGGAGAATTATATGGGGAATCAATACTACTTGGAAATGTTTATGCTCCAAATGTATATGATGCAGACTTTTTTGCCTTCCTACTCGGTAAAATTGCTGAAATGGACTGTTCAAATATAATACTTGGAGGTGATCTTAATTGTTATCTCTCCCCCTTTCTAGATAGAGACCCCCCTCATAAAGATCAATCAAAATCCGGCAGAGCACTACAAAACTTTCTTGAAACATTTAACCTGATAGATGGTTGGAGATACATGAATCCTAATGTCAAAAATTATACATTTTATTCTTCACCTCACTTATCATTTTCACGAATTGATTATATATTTATATCCGAACCCCTAACCCACTTAATAACTCAGTCTGGCATTGGGCCCATTGTCCTTTCAGATCATGCTCCGGTCATTCTGGAAATGCAGCCTCTTAGGCCCGCAGAGCGATCATTTTCTTGGAAAATTAATGCATCACTGTTTCGTGACGATGATTTTATCAAATTCTTGGAAATGCAGACAGACCTCTATTTAGAAGTAAATGACTGTAATGACGTTGACCCGAGATTGGTATGGGAAGCTTATAAAGCTTACATGCGAGGCATGATTATATCATACTCTAGTAGGAGAAAAAAAAGAGCGCATTCAAGAACAATCAAGAATTGAAAAGAAAATTAAAAAACTAGAGGAAGATTTTCATAGATCCAAATCGGAAGGAGTGCTCAGAGAGTTGAAGGAGGCAAGACTACTATTAACTAATTTGCTAACAAAGAAGGCTGAGTCTGATATTTTATTTGCGAGACAAAGAATGTTTGAATTTGGAAATAAGCCAAATAAGTTCTTAGCTCGTCTTGCAAGAAACTCCCCCCAAAAAACTTTTATTTCTGCGGTATTTGACGAGGATCAAATCCGCCAAACAAACAATGCAAAGATCAATGAGTGCTTCCAGAAATTTTACGAAACCTTGTATACCTCAGAATTGAAAAACGACACACTTACCAGTAGTAACTTCTTAGATGGCTTACAAATGCCTCAGTTAACAGATGGAAGAGCTAAACTTTTGGAAGGACCTATAACAGTAACAGAAATTGATAAAGCAATTTCCTCACTCCAGTCAGATAAAAGTCCAGGGGCTGATGGATTCTGTGTACAGTTTTATAAAAAGTTAAAAGGTAAAATTGGCAAACTCTTACAACGTGTGTTCAACAAATCTTTTGAAAAGGGTGAACTCCCAAAATCTATGTACTTTGCTCATATCATAGTAATTCCCAAAAAAGGAAAAGATCCAGAACTATGTGCTTCTTATCGGCCGATTAGCCTACTTGGAGTGGATGTTAAAATACTCTCAAAAATAATGGCTAATCGACTAGAAAGAGTGGTGACTGACATAGTTGATGCAGACCAAACAGGGTTTATAAAAGGCCGTACTTCATCAAATAACACAAGACGTTTAATTAATATTATTCACTATCTTAATTTTCATCAAACCCAAAGTGCTATAGTAACAATGGATGCAGAGAAAGCATTCGATCGCATTGAGCAAAACTACATGCTTGAAGTGCAGAAAAGATTTGGCTTTCATTCAAATTTTGGTAAATGGGTACAGCTTTTATACAAAACTCCCATTGCTTCGGTCTTAACAAATGGTCTAATTTCCACACAATTTCAACTTAAAAGAGTTACAGCTCAAGGGTCACCATTATCACCTTTGTTGTTTTCTTTAGCTATAGAGCCATTAGCAATTGCTATTCGGCAAAACCCCAGTATTACAGGAACAGTGATAGGAACACACAACACAAAATTCTACTGTATGCAGATGACGTCCTTCTTACAATAACAGACCCTCAAAACTCAATACCTGCGCTAATCAGCAGTGTGAAAGAGTTTGGTCAAATTTCCGGATACAAGATTAATTTTACAAAATCTGAAATCATGCCTCTTGGTTTTTCGAATGAGTATGAACCTGACTTTGTAAAACCCTTTCGCTGGGCACCAGACGGATTTACATACTTGGGGGTCAAAATAACACCTATAATTAGTCAACTCTATGCTGAAAATGTTAACCCCATGGTAAAACACATTAAGGACAAGATGTCGGGTTGGAAGAAGCTTCCTGTATCCTTTCTCGGCAGAGTCAGTCTTATCAAGATGGTAATTCTCCCCAAAATTATTTATCCTCTATCTATGCTCTTTATATCTTTGAAGAGAAACAACACTAAAGATATAAATAAAGCTCTCTCTGACTTCATATGGGCTGGCAGAAAGCCTAAAATTAAATTAGATATACTACAACTGCCGAAAGAGCAAGGAGGATGGGGCCTCCCCAATATTACAAACTATACAAACTCAGTTTGTATAGTCTATCCTCCTCGGTGCATCAGGTACTTGTATTGGAAACCATAGATCAACCCATTTCTTGTTACGACTTTTACTTCCTCTAGATAGTCAAGTTTGATCGTCTTCTCAGCAACCCTGATGAATAGCAGCACACGGAATGTAGCTACCTCGCCCGGACCAGGGAAACCGGGGCACCCTCCCGGAGCCAGACCCGGGAGGCGAGCTCGTAGGCGAGCGTCTAATGGCCGGGCTTTCGCCCATGGGGCCCGGTCGGGCTCAGCCCGAAGAAACATCATGGTGCAGCCACCCTGTGGACCCACCACCCGCAGGGACAGACATCGGGGTCGGGTGCTATGTAGACCGGGCGGCGGGCCGGGCAGGGGGCCTGGGCGAGCCGATCGCCGGCGACATAGACTAGCTCTAGGGACGTGGAACGTCACCTCGCTAGCGGGGAAGGAGCCGGAGCTGGTGAGGGAGGTGGAGCGGTACCAGCTAGATATAGTTGGGCTCACCTCCACGCACAGCGCTGGCTCTGGAACCAAACTCCTGGAGAAGGGTTGGACTTTGTTCTTTTCTGGAGTCGCCCAGGGTGAGAGGCGCCGGGCGGGAGTGGGGATACTCACGAGTCCCCGGCTGAGCGCCGCCGTGTTGGAGTTTTCCCCGGAGAACGAGAGGGTCGCCTCCCTGCGCCTACGGGTTGCGGGGAGTAAGGCTCTGACTGTTGTTTGTGCTTATGCACCAAACAGCATTTCGGAGTATCCGGCCTTCTTGGAGTTGGTGGGAGGGGTCCTGGAAAGGGCGCCGCCTGCCGACTCCATAGTTCTCCTGGGAGACTTCAACGCTCACGTGGGCGACGACAAAGAAACCTGGCGGGGAGTGATTGGGAGGAACGGCTTGCCTGATCTGAACCCGAGTGGTGTTTCGTTGTTGGACTTCTGTGCTAGCCACAGTTTGTCCATAACAAACACCATGTTTGAACATAAGGTGGCTCATAAGTGTACCTGGTACCAGAGCACCTTAGGCCGGAGATCAATGATCGACTTCGTAATCGTATCATCTGATCTGCGGCCGTATGTTTTGGACACTCGGGTGAAGAGAGGAGCAGAGCTGTCAACTGATCACCACCTGGTGGTGAGTTGGATCAGATGGCGGGGGAGTCGGCCAGAAAGACCTGGCAAGCCCAAACATGTAGTGAGGGTGAACTGGGAACGTCTGGCGGAGGATCCTGTCCGGGAGGTCTTCAACTCCCACCTCCGGAAGGACTTCTCACACATCCCGAGGGAGGTTGGGGACATGGAATCCGAGTGGATCATGTTCAAAGCCTCTATTGTGGACGCGGCCGCTAGGAGCTGTGGTCGGAAGGTCATCGGTGCCTGTCGTGGCGGCAACCCGAGAACCCGGTGGTGGACACCGGGGGTGAGGGAAGCCGTCAAGCTGAAGAAGGAGGCCTTTCGGGCTTGGTTGGCCCAGGGGTCTCCTGAAGCAGCTGACAGGTACAGGCAGGCCAGAAGGACTGCAGCTGCGGTGGTCACGGATGCTAAAACTCGGGCATGGGAGGAGTTCGGGGAGGCCATGGAGAAGGACTTTCGGTTGGCCTCAAGGAGGTTCTGGCAAACCATCCGACGACTCAGGAAGGGAAAGCAGGGCCTTCCCCAGGCTGTTATCAGCGGGGGAGGGTTGCTGCTGACCCAGACAGAGGATATCGTCGGGCGGTGGAAGGAGCACTTTGAGGAACTCCTAAACCCGGTCAACATGTCCACTGAACAGGGGGCAGCGCCTGAAGACTTGGGGTTGGATGAACCCATATCCCTGGCAGAGGCCACTAAGGTAGTCAAAAAGCTCCTTGGTGGCAAGGCGCCGGGGGTGGATGAAATCCGCCCTGAGATGCTGAAGGCGCTGGACTTTGTTGGGCTGTCTTGGCTGACACGCCTCTTCAATGTCGCATGGGGGTCGGGCACAGTGCCCATGGACTGGCAGACCGGGGTGGTGGTTCCCATCTTCAAGAAGGGGGACCGGAGAGTGTGCTCGAATTATCGGGGTATCACACTACTCAGCCTCCCGGGAAAAGCTTATGCCAGGGTGCTGGAACGGAGGCTCCGACCGTTTGTCGAACCTCGGATTCAAGAAGAACAGTGCGGGTTTCGTCCTGGTCGTGGAACAGTGGACCAGCTCTTTACACTTGCAAGGATACTGGAGGGGTCATGGGAGTTTGCCCAACCAGTCTACATGTGCTTTGTGGACTTGGAGAAGGCTTTCGACCGGGTCCCTCGGGGCTTTTTGTGGGGGGTGCTGCGGGAGTATGGTGTGCCGGACCCGTTGCAACGGGCCATCCGGTCTCTGTACGCCTGCAGTAGGAGCTGTGTTCGTATCCTCGGCAGTAAGTCAGATACGTTCCCGGTGGGTGTTGGCCTCCGCCAGGGCTGCCCTTTATCACCGGTCCTGTTCGTGACTTTCATGGACAGGATATCTAGGCGCAGCCGTGGGGCGGAGAATGTCAGGTTCGGGGATCTCAGCATAGCCTCTCTGCTGTTTGCAGATGATGTGGTCCTGTTTGCCTCCTCGGACCATGACCTCCAGCATTCACTGGGGCGTTTTGCAGCCGAGTGTGAAGCGGCGGGGATGAGAGTCAGCACCACGAAATCTGAGGCCATGGTGCTCTGCCGGAAACCGGTGGATTGCTCCCTCCGGGTGGGGACAGAGTGCCTACCACAAGCGAAGGAGTTCAAGTATCTCGGGGTCTTGTTCACGAGTGAGGGTAAAATGGAGCGGGAGATCGACAGGCGTATCGGTGCGGCTGCAGCAGTAAAGCAGGCGTTGCACCGGGCCGTCTTGGTGAAGAAGGAGCTGAGCCGGAAGGCGAAGCTCTCAATTTACTGGTCGGTCTACGTCCCAACCCTCACCTATGGTCACGAGCTTTGGATCGTGTCCGAAAGAACGAGGTCGCGGATACAAGCGGCCGAAATGAGTTTCCTCCGTAGAGTGGCCGGGCTCAGCCTTAGAGATAGGGTAAGGAGCTCGGACATCAGGAGGGAGCTTGAAGTCGAGCCGCTACTCCTTCGTGTCGAAAGGAGTCAGCTGAGGTGGTTCGGGCATCTAATTAGGATGCCTCCAGGACGCCTCCCTTTAGAGGTTTTCCAGGCACGTCCATCTGGTAGGCGGCCCCGGGGAAGACCCAGGACACGCTGGAGGGATTATATCTCCCAGCTGGCCTGGGAACGCCTCGGGATCCCCCAGAATGAGCTGGTAGATGTTGCGGGTGAGAGAGAAGTCTGGGTCAGCCTGCTTGACCTGCTGCCTCCGCGACCCGACCCCGGATAAGCGGTGGAAAATGGATGGATGGATGGATACAAACTCAATGCAAGCCAGGATTATCTCAATATGGGCAACTGATCAACCAAAGCCACCATGGTTCGAGATTGAAGCAACCTTCTCCAAACCGTACTCTCCTGTCAATCTACTTGATAAACGCAGGAGTGAACTACCAATTATGGCAAGAGACAATTTTCTAATTACTAATGCGAGTACTATTTGGAACTCTCTACGGAAATTATTTGGGACTAAACATAAATTGAGCTGTTTAACAACAATGACGGATAATCCCGATTTAACTGATGGGGGCGCTGGATCTAACTTTCAAAACTGGTATGAGGCAGGAATTCACCACATTTACGACCTTTGGGATAGGGGAAGATTCAAAACATTTGAATCATTGCAGGCCACATACAAACTACAAACAAAAGAGTTTTACAAATACCTACAGGTCAGACATTATGTCTATACTAAAATGAATACTCTCAGTCTTCCAGATGACTTTCATTTACTAGAAAAGACACTCTTAGATAGCCTTAAACAAGGTCACTTTGTCTCAAAATTCTATTCCAAACTGCAACACTTGACTACAGGCAGACTATCAGTCTTACGGAAATCATGGGAGACTCAGTTGAAAACAACAATAGACAATGATATATGGGAGGAAATTCTACTCTTACCTTCGAAAATATCCATATGCAACAGATTCAAAGAAATGCAATACAACATTCTACAAAATGTCTATATATCTCCATATATGTATAGTAAATATACAGCAGGGGCCTCTCCAAACTGTCAAAAATGTAAGACTACTGTAGGAACAAGATCGCACTGTCTTTGGGATTGTGAAAAGATTCAACGGTTCTGGCAAACTGTATGTGATGAGATTAGTGTGATAATCAAACATCAAATACAGCCTAACCCACTATTATGTCTATTGGGATGTATCCATGAATCACTAAGACAGCATAAAAACACTTTACAGTTTTTGCTCATGTTGGGCCGAAAGGCTATTATGACTAAGTGGGTGGGTGAAGAACCTCCCTCATCACATCTGTGGAAGTCGTTGATAGCGGACTATATTTCTCTGGAAAGACTGAGATTTGTGATTAGTGGTCAGAGGCACCTTTTTACAGCAAAATTTGGCAAAGTGTTGGAGTACCTGGGAACTACCTGAAATGTTGGATTCACTGAGGACCTTAAGAATCATTGCAGTGTATGTATTATGGATCTGCTACATATTCAAAATGATTTGTATATATACTGTACTGGACATGTATAATCTTAAAAATGTATAATAAAAAGAATGTTCAAAAAAAAAAAAAAAAAAACAGATCTTTCCGCTCTCATGCAGATCTCAAAAAGCTCATACAGACTTTTATGTTGTCATGTTCTTGACTCCTCACTAGTAACAAGTTTTTTCGGATCATGTTTTAGAGTACTTTGTGGTCTTGGTGTTCTCTTATAGGTTAAGATAAGATAAGATAGTTATATATTAGGCCCACGGTGATTACAAAAAAGTAAATCAATAAAATAAAATAAAAAGGTGTGGTAAATAAGTAAGAACGAGGTCTCGGATACAAGCGGCCGAAATGAGTTTCCTCCGTAGAGTGGCCGGGCTCAGCCTTAGAGATAGGGTAAGGAGCTCGGACATCAGGAGGGAGCTTGAAGTCGAGCCGCTACTCCTTCGTGTCGAAAGGAGTCAGCTGAGGTGGTTCAGCATCTAATTAGGATGCCTCCAGGACGCCTCCCTTTAGAGCACATGTGTCAAACTCAAGGCCCGCGGGCCAGATGTGGCCCGCCACGTCATTTTATGTGGCCCGCGACGGCTTGGAAGGTATGATCACCACCGTGGACCCGTTTTCAGTCGGTCGCGGACCCGTTTTCAGTCGGTTGCGGACCCGTTTTCAGTCGGTCGCGGACCCGTTTTCGGTTCGTCGCGGACCTGTTTTCAGTGGGTTGCGGACCTTTGCATGGGCAATATAAAAATCCTGTGATTTTATTTTGAAGGGAATTTTGAATGCAGCAGAGTGCGTCTATTCACACTCCTCAGTGCTGCGTTCACAACACACTTGCATGAGTTTACACACGCACTATTTGTGATAGTTCACTTCATTCCCGAACTTTTTTTAAATGTTTGTGCATGAAAGCACTGCTGAGTCTGTTAAAAAAGGCTGAAGTTATAAAATGATTATGTGTGTTGTATTACTTTGTGTCCTTAAGATGCACTTTGGGTTTTTAATTGAGTGTAAAAGGGAATATTTCAAACTAGTTTTTTTGTGTTGGCATGTGAGATTCTGTACCATTTCAGGCTCAAACTGCACCATCTTTTCATTAAATCCATTTGAGAAGTTGAACATGTTCCTTGCTTTGGATCTCGGGTCATTCAGGGTGATGGTGCAGCCAGACCAGTAGAACCACTGCCCCAGACCACATGCATGTTCTTATTGGCTAGTTATGTCCTTCTCAACTGTGACAAAAAAAGCTTTGAACAAAGTTAATATAACAACGATTGTTTGATCTTTGTCTTTGTTATTTTCTTCTGTTTTAAGTTTGATCTTTGATAGAGTAATGTGGGTATATATATATATATATATATATAATATATATATTAGGGATGCATACCGGTATCGGTATCGGGGGTCGATACTGTGTTAAAATACTCGTACTCGTATCGATTTCAATTGTCGATACCAAGAACCGATACCACTCAACAGTATTTCGCTACAACAAACTGGTCGCGCTTTTTGGAGAAAAAGATTTGTTGTCCTACCTGACTTCAACGTCTAGGGCAGGGGTCGGCAACCCGTGATCCAGAGCCGCATACGGCTCTTTCGTCGCTCTCTTGCAGCAAGGTGTGTAGAGTTATGCTGCGTTCACATCCAACGCGACGGAAAATTACTGCCGTTCCGCCGGTGTGAATCAAACTGCTGCTGATCCACCTGAAGCAGCGCTGGCAGCGGCCACATTCAGACGCTGTTGTGCGGCTACGGATGATATTATTGTAGCCGAGTGTCTGTTGTGTGTCTATATTTGTAATTATAATAAAATGAAAACACGCTCCAGGGTAACTTGAACCACTTTTTTATCTCCTTCACACACGTATATCCCACAATTCCACTCCTTTTCCTTTCCGTTTCTCCCTCCACAATAAAAGCACCGGAAACATAACTTGGAACACAGCTTCCTATATAATTGCTCGATCCCTAATATTATCGCTTACATTATGAATCCGGACACGTGGGCGTTTTATGGTCCGACATTAGAGGGACTTCCACAAGAAGTTTAAAGCTTGGGATAGCCTTCTGTTAATTTTGTACTATAGGCTTGACATAATCTGCAGAGGATAAAATAAAATCTGCCTCCAAATTAATTGCACTTTCATGGAGACCAAATCTAAGAAGTATCGGTATCGGTACTCGGTATCGGCAAGTACACAAATAAAAATACTCGTACTCGTATCGGTTTGTAAAAAATGGTATCGTTGCATCCCTAATATATATATATATATATATATATATATATATATATATATATATATATATATATATATATATATATATAAATATGTATATAAATGCATGTACAATATTTTTACACTTGAATAAACAATACAAAGACAGTTATTTAACAATATGTTCGGTAGTAGTTAAATTGATACAGTGTTACAGTTACAACCGGCCCTTTGAGGGCGACCATGATGCTGATGTGGCCCGCGGTGAAAATGAGTTTGACACCCCTGCTTTAGAGGTTTTCCAGGCAGGAAGACCCAGGACACGCTGGAGGGATTATATCTCCCAGTTGGCCTGGGAACGCCTCAGGATCCCCCAGAATGAGCTGGTAGATGTTGCGGGTGAGAGGGAAGCCTGGGTCAGCCTGCTGGACCTGCTGCCACCGCAACCCGGTACCGGTCCGGGGTTGGTTGGTACCGGGCCGCACAGAGAGAGTGAATTCATTTTTTTTCTTTTTGTATTAAATACAAATGTTTTATTTTGAAAAAGGACCGGATACATGCCCCTGTGCGTCTGAGCCTCTCACGAGGTCGTAATAGTGACCTCTTGACAAAAGCTAGCGAACTCACATGCTATAGCAAACCCTCAGTGAAAATGAGTGAAAAAAAAACAAACTTCTTTGGAGAGCTTCTTTGGCAGGGGGAAAAGGCCCTCTGCGAAAGAATGGATCCGCGACCCATTTCTGAACACACCCGATGAATCGAGCCCGTCCGTGCCAGATCAACTGTTGGAGATCGCAAATGACGGTGGCCTTAAAAGCACATTTCACACAACAAGTCTGCCGGTGTTCTGGATCAGAAAAGCACTGAAAAACCTGTTTCATTTTCAACGTCATATCTTTGTGAAGCAGGGTTTTCTGCAATGACAGCGACCAAAACTAAGGAGCAGACAGGACATAACAAACACACTTTGGGTGTCGTTGTCTCCCATCACCGCGAGATGGGACCGGCTCGTTGCAGATAAACATCTCAGGGCTCCGACTAATTTAACATGATGGTGAGTTGTATTTTTATGCCGGTCGTATCATTTTATTACGTCAAATGTATTACGTCATGTTTATCGCCCACACTGTGAAGGCCGGTCCGTGAAAATATTGTCTGACACGAAACCGGTCCGTGGCTCAAAAAAGGTAGGGGACCGCTGAGTTAGAGCACAGCCTCAGATCTTTAGGCAAGGCTCTGCTCGCAGTTCCTTTAGACCTTCAGACTCATACATTGAATCATTACTTTAAATGTGGTACATAGTTGATTAGAGAGCAGACTCACCACTATCAGTTGCTGCTTGAGCTTCTGGATCTCTGTCAGGTTCATCTCGTTGAAGAGATCACATGTCACCACTCGGCACTCTCCATTAGCTCTGGGCATCGACCCAGCAGCTGTCCCAACCTGGTGGCCGTTAAGCCTGATGGATCAGAGTAGAATACAACATTATTCAAAACCAGGAGATTCACTTTACTTCCCACACATGAAGTATTGCAAGTTAGAGAGATATAACCAGAGTACAAGGGCGCAGGCCAACACTTAAAAGCACAATGTGTAGGATTTAGGAGCATAAATGGAATATGACCCAGCTGAAGAGGCTCCACCACCTTGCATTTATCTGAAGGCCACGCTTGGAAAGGGGTGAGCACAGAGGTGCTCAGTGGATTCCAATCTACAGATTGAGCAGACCTCACTACTCGATGCCACTACATTTTACACACAGGACCTTTAACACCATTGTACAATTATCAAAGAGCACGGCATATTTACAAAATGTTATAGCTTAATTTCAGCCAAAATTGTGAATGCTTTTTATTTCATACTAAATCCTGATTATCTCCTCATTCACAAAGTCAATTTGAAAAATGTAAAAAGCTATAATATACAAAATAACCTTGTGAAGATATGCCACATATGTGTTAGTGGTATATTGCTTTATGATAGTACTCAGAAGAAATAAAAGATTTCTGGAAGAAAACATTTAAAAGTACATTTTTGTATCTTAACTCTATCAACAAACACTTCTTATTTATATATAAAATAGCTCAATATTATCGGAATATGTGTGCGAAGTTTGATTGGGTGAAGTTAAGTATTTTTAATAATTATTTTAGTTCAGACATTTTGAGAAGTTTAGAAAAAACGATTTTCTTGAAAGCACCACAGCTCGTCCTACAGTACTCGAAAACGTCGCATCCACATTCCTACGAGGCAGACGCTCAGTTTGCATACAAGCACTGCAGGATTATCCATATTTCAGCCATAAGTAAGTCAATGTTTTTGCTGGACAAAAAAGCTATACATATCGATCAAGCCAGATGAAACCAACCAGGTGGGTAAACTTCAAGCGTGTCTTAAAGACATAAAAACCTGGATGACCTGCAACTTCCTGATGTTGAACTCGGACAAGACTGAAGTTATTTTACTTGACCCAGAGCAACTGAGAAATCAATTATCGAATGATATTGTTTCTCTTGATGGCATTGTTCTGGCTTCCAGCACCACCGTGAGGAATCTAGGAGACTTGTCCTTCAGTTCCCACGTGATTATCATTCTACTATAACCACTACCACTGTTATTATTTATAGCAATATTGAGATATAATGCATTTGTAGAAGACTTGTAGGAGTCAACTATTTACCAGCAACATTCACTCACCTGTGATCATTAGCAATGAAAACACTATTTTTTACATTATTTTTACGAGGTGTGCTACACCCCACCTTGTTGGCTCATCTGCGTTTGGGGAGAGCAGAGTGGTTGGTGTGGCGGTGCCACTGGGCGGAGCGGAGGTGAAGGTCAGGTGGGCACTGCCAGTGTAGACCACGTCACACATGCTGAGGTGGTGGACCAGCTCCCTGCGCAGTTGGTTCTTCTGCTCACGCTCGCTCTTAAGAGACTCCAGCGCCTCCTCCAGCTGGCCGTCTGAGATGTCCTTCAAACGCAGCGCGTCCTGTAACTGGCTGTTGAGGAGCTCCGTCTCCTCCTCCAGGACCTTGATCTCATGCTTCAGACCTTCAAACTCCACCTGAAACAGGGATGTAGCAACAGAGAATAACAAAAATGAGAATAATGATGTAAAACGCATCACTCTATCTGATATCACAAATTGTAATTGCAAGAAATATATTAGTCGAATATATTATTAGTTATATATTAGATCTCTTTTTTTTCAATGCCGCTGCCATAATTGCTATGCGCACAATACAAACAGAACAGACACATTGCTCAATAGACTGTAAAACAATGTGTATATTGTTATTTATTTACCAGGGACGGTGCACATTAACATTAACATTTAATTTTCCACCTCAGTGTAAATGTGCCAGGGTTAGATTGAGTGCTCCTTTTTGTCAGTAGTCCATTGGCATGTTATTACAACTTAGTGGCCTAATGTCAGTACAATTCAACAGCAAATACTGTACAGCACAATACAGCACAATACAATACAACATAAATACTTAAAAAACAATGAGAATGTGTAACGGCGGTACCAGAGATGAGGTAGTGTGATTACTCTGATTGCAGCTTTGGTTGGTGTTTAGTTAAAGGTTAGGTAATTAGTTTTTTCTCTTAACTCAAGAGGAAGCCTGTTCCAGGAGCTGCTGGCTCTGACTGAGAAGACTGTTTGCCCAAACTTGCTACGTCTGTATTGTACAACACAGTCCCCTCTGGTATTGGCCCTTGTTACCGCTACTATCCTTCTGATTTCATCCCCTTCATGGCATCAGAGGACAAATTAAAAGAGAATAGTTTTGACTGGAGTACCTCGTGGTTGACTGTATCAAAAGCCTTCTTTAAATCAAGAAAAACTGCACATATGTCACCACCTTCATCTAATAAAAAAATCAACGTTGACTGTTTCTGTTGGTGGTTGGTGTGGAATCCAAATTGCATTGGGTGGAGAGGGGGATGCCCAATGTTCAGGTGAGCGACTTTTCAAATGCTCCACATATATGTCCCAGTTACTTAAATACAATGTATATGAGAGGAGGACAATATTGTTGGTCAAGCAATCAAACCTGTGTGACATTGTTAGAATAAAAATGTGCACAATGGAAAACTATACATGGCATTCCTCACGAATCTCTGACTTTGTTGCGTAGCTTAGTTTCTTCTGATTCAGTCTCTATTGCAGGGCTGTAATGTGTATGTCCATGTGTGTGAATCCTCTTTACCTGATTCTGTTTGAGTGTCGACACCAGTTTTTGCAGAGAGATGTTCTCCTCCTCCAGCTCGGTGTAGTCCTGGAGCAGCCGAGACTCTCGGAACTTGTACTCCCTGATCTCCTCTCGCATCCGGCTGCGCTGCAACTCCAACATCTCGTTACTCTGCTGAGACAGTTCAGGGAAACAGAGCTGGAGCTGCATACTGTTTATGCCAAAGATAACCCAGGAAAGGGACTGGAATCAGTATTACGACGCACTTCCATAGGAAACCAAGTGGTCAACAAAAGTGTCCCTTTTCCCTAAAAAAAGCTCTTGTTATGACAAGTCTAGATTTAAAACCTGTTAACACGAATGCAACTAGCTTTCACTTTTTTTTGTTAATTTAGGAGCACTACTTATAATCATTCACTGATGGGAGGAGCTACCATGTAAGGTGCCACAGCTCAGGAGCCCCAGCTCAGGAGCCGCAGCTCAGGAGCCGCAGCTCAGGAGCCGCAGCTCAGGAGCCGCAGCGGGCTCTGGAATGAGATGAAGCGCTGTACTGTACCTCCCTCAGCTCCTGCAGCAGTGTGCTCAGGTGTTCGCTGTCAGCCTGTGCAGTGGAGGCGCCGGCTCGGCTGTGCTTCAGCGCTGACTGGAGCTCCAGGAGGCGGCCCATGTAGTAGGCCTCCTTGGTGGCAGACTCCTGCAGCAACGTCTCCTCGTTGGTCTCCCCATCTGCTGCCACCTTACGCTGAGTGGAGTAGGCCTGGCCGAACGCCTGGGACATGGCAGACAGGAAAAGATGTGTCATGGACATGATTAGGAGAGGAAGTGTTTGAAAGGCTTCTCTTAGAACACCAGAAGTCACCGGCCAACTAACAAATGATCGACTCTAGTCCTGGATCAATAACTTGTTTTACTGAAATAATCAGCTAAAATAATAACTGATTTCCCATCCTTATTCCTTTTTCTTAATGTCAAAATATCTTTGCAACCCTAACCCTTGTTGATATTGTCTGGTGAGATAATAAGTATACTGATAATAAAATACAAGCTCACATTGTGGAACTGCAAACCCATAGAACTTTGTTTTGAAGTGTGTCTGATGCAAATATTTTGAAAACTCAGGCACCTCAAAGTTGTGTTAATACAGAAGAAGTGCAGATCTATGACAGCAACTTGAGTCTCTGTAAGTACGCAGATGATATGGGGAGCTCCTACATGAATCATATCAACAATCTATTTACATGGAGAGCACTTTGCTCATAAACACTATCAAGACTAAAGAACTCGTTGTCTACAGGAGCGGACTACCAATGTGTCAGCCAATTACAATTGAGGGCCAAACTGAGACAACAGGTATTTTTCACTTTAGACACCGACTTCAATTTTGGTGTCACTTTTTGTAGATGGTTTCTCTTAAGGAGATGAAATAGCTTACATGGGAGCAAAGACTCCTGAGGATGGTTTCTGTCCGTCTTGAGGAGAATATCCTTTCCTGCAACCTCCCCACTGGTACGGAAACATGGCGCAAGGAACAAACGCAAGCTCACAAAACTAGCAACATTATACAGAGAGCCCACTACCAAACC